>JANRMT010062837.1:23539748-23572118 GCA_026402145.1 Polypterus bichir lapradei | reverse complement strand
ACAATCATGTTACGTTATTTTCAAAATGTTTCCTTTTCTTCTTCATTACTTCATTAACACACTACTTCTCCGCTGCGAAGCGCGGGTATTTTGCTAGTATATATATATATATGACAGCAACACTCATATCAATGACAAAACAATTACATTAACAATCATGTTACGTTATTTTTAAAATTTTTCCTTTTCTTTTTCATACCTTCTTTAACACACTACTTCTCCGCTGCAAAGCGCGGCTATTCTGCTAGTAATATAATAAACACATTTTGCTGCATTTCATCTTAAAAATGATATTGTCATCATATGTAAATATGCTCTTTATAAAGTGGCTCAGGTTGTGCAATATTATAACTGTATCGCAAGTTTACAGTGAGGTAATTGTACTTATAAGTACAAACAGTTCTACAAGTTCTACTTGATGTACTGATTGAGTGCGTTTAGAGTTCTTGGGATGAAACTGTTTCTAAACCACGAGGAAAGGTTCTGAAGCATTTGCCATATGACAGCAGTTCAATAGACAGCATGGCTGAGGTAGCATGTGCTTGATGCTGTATACCAATAATTCTCTTTCTGATCAGCTGCTGTACAGCTGTGATTCACACTCAGATACAGTGATATAAATACTCTGAGTGGTGAAGTAAGAGTAATATGGAAAAAGATGATTTGATGTGGCAACCCCTAATGGGAGCAGCTGAAAGAAGAAGAAGAAGGTGCAGAGAGAGTAACAATGCTAAAGCAGCTATGGTATTTGGAATACTCTGGCCATTCTGTGGATCACTATATTGTTACAGGTTAATTACAATCAGATGCATTAAACTAATAAACAATATGCAGTTAATTTCAGTGTATTTATAAAGCCGCGTCAGGGATGTGGATCTAAAAAAGAAAGGGTAACCACACACGAACAGTAGCACTGCTTTGATGCTGGGTACCACCAGTCTGCAAAACCGAGCACAGAACTTGCGTATGACAGGGTATGAGCTACCGTGGAAATGTGCTTGGCTTTACACCAAGTTTAGGTTTTATACTTCGCGATTTGAACATGGAAACGTTCTTATGTAACATTTCTGTGTGTACGCACCATTTATACATGAGGCCCCTGGTGCTTCCTGTCTTGCTATATGGTTGCGAGAAATGGACGCTATCCAGTGACCTGAGTCGAAGACTGAACTCCTTTGGTACGGTGTCTCTCCAGAAAATCCTTGGGTACCATTGGTTTGACTTTGTGTCGAATGAGTGGTTGCTCATGGAGTCCCAAATGAGGCACATTACCTGCATTGTCAGGGAGTCGTCAGTTACGGCACTATGGCCATGTGGCGCGTTTCCCTGAGGGAGATCTGGCTCATAAGATCCTCACTGTTGGGGACCCGAGTGGCTGGACCAGGCCAAGGGGTCGCCCACATAACACCTGGCTGCGGCAGACAGAGTGTCATTTCCGGAGGGTGGGACTGGACCGCATGTCTGCCTGGTGGGTTGTATGGGTGTGGCGTCTGAGTGTACAATCTCTCCTAAACACCTGCTTCCACGTGCTTCCACAGGTATGTCATCTGGACCAATGGCTTTTCCATTCTTCATCCTCTTCAGAGCTGTCCTTACTTCCTCCTTGCTAATCCGTTGTACTTTCTGATTAGCTATGTCCACATCATCCCGCCTCTTCTCTGTCTTGATCTATTCATTCATCAGCCTCTCAAAGTACTCTTTTCATCTGCTCAACACACTGTCCTTGCTTGTGAGTACGTTGCCATCTTTATCCTTTATTACCCTAACCTGCTGCACATCTTTCCCGTCTCGGTCCCTCTGTCTAGCCAATCGGTACAGGTCCTTTTCTCCCTCCTTAGTGTCCAACCTCTCATACAACTCTTCATACGCCTTTTCTTTAGCTTTCGCCACCTCTCTCTTCACCTTTCTGCATCTCCCTGACTATCCCACTACTTCTTTGCCATCCTCTTCCTCTGTATACTCTCCTATACTTCCCCATTCCACCACCAGGTTTCCTTTTCCTCCTTCCTCTGTCCAGATGTCATGCCAAGCATAATTCTTGCTGTCACCCTTACTATATCTGCCGTAGTTGCCCAACTGTCTGGTAACTCTTCACTACCACCCAGTGCCTGTCTAACCTTCTCCCTTAACTCAACCTTGTAGTCTTCCTTTTTCAACTTCCACCATTTGATCCTTGGCTCTGCTCTCACTCTCTTCCTCTTCTTGATCTCCAGCGTCATCCTACAGACCACCATGCTATGCTGCTTAACTACACTTCCCCCTGCCACCACTTTGCAGTCTTCAATCTCCTTCAGATTGACACTTCTGCATAGGATGTAATCTACCTGTGTGCATCTTCCTCCACTCTTGTACGTAACCCTATGTTCCTCTGTCTTCTTAAAATACATATTTACCGCAGCCATGTCCATCCTTTTGGCAAAATCCACTATCCTCTGACCGTCTTCATTCCTCTCCTTGACACCATACCTACCCATCACCTCCTCATCTCCTCTTTTCCCTTCACCAACAAGTCCATTGAAATCCGCTCCAATCACCACTTTCTGTTTCTTGGGTACACTGTTCATCACTTCATCCAACTCACTCCAAAAGTCTTCTTTCTCATCCATTGCACACCCAACTTGCAGGGCATATGCACTAATAACATTCATTATCACACCTCCAATTTCCAGCTTCATAATCATTACTCTGTCTGACACTCTTTTCACCTCCAAAACACTCTTGACATACTGTTCCTTCAGAATAACCCCTACTCCATTTCTCCCTCTATCCACACCATGATGGAACAATTTGAATCCACCCTTCGATCCACCTGGCCTTACTCCCCTTCCATTTAGTCTCTTGCAAGCACAATATATCAACCTTCCTTCTCTCCATCGTATCTGCTAAATCTCTCCCCTTATTAGTCATACTGCCAACTTTTAAAGTTCCTGTCCTCAGATCCACTCTCTTTACCTTCCTCCTCTACTCCGGCCTCCGGACACGTCTCCCCCCTCTTCTTCTCCTTCTTATTCTTATTCAGCCAACAGTAGCCCAATTTCCGCTAGCACCCTATTTGGCTAAAAGTGCCAGTGGCGGTCGTTGTTAACCAGGGGCTTGACCGATCCAGTATGGAAATTTGTATTGTTGTCCGCATATTGATTTGGCAAAATTTTACACTGGATGCCCTTCCTTACGTAACCCGCCCCATTATTCCGGGCTCGGGACCGGCACGAAGAAACACACTGGTTTGTGCATTCCCTGTGGCTGGGTTCTGCTTGCTGTTACCAGACTATAAAATATACAAAATAAGATGAAATTAACTATAACTGTTAAAATGGATTAGTTGATGACCTGTCTGGGAATGTTTCAGTCCAGCACCTACAACCCTGAATTTAGATTAAGCAAGTATAGGAATGACTGAATCAATAAACAAATATAACTGCCACATGTTTTTGTTAAAATCATATTGTATTAATATTTTATGTTATATTTCACTGTACTCTAAACGTAACAGTAATGACAATATAAACCTATAGTAAATTTCTCTGTGTTCCAGTAGACCTTCAAGCTTCCTAGATTCCTGTTCATCTTTTATCAGCTTGCAAATTTTACCAAACATATTATTATTACAAAATGTATCAATACCTTTTAATGTCTCAATTAGGTCATTAGTGTAATGTTGGACTTCTTTGTTGAAATAAGCAATCCAACTTTGACAAAAACCTTGATTTGACTTGTTTTTTTCTTTATTTCTAATAACTTGCTACATGCTTTGCCCAAAATACTCCTCATGTCACAATGGCTGTACAATTCAGTCCCGCCTCATTACACAGTATCTCCCTTTCTTTGAGGGAAAAGGATGGACCACCCTTGTCTCCATAGGGCTCAAAGCATAGATCTGTTAATACACCATTTCAGCACTTTATTTTTTTCTCAGTGGCTTACTATTTATTTATGAAGACCAATTATACATTGATATGTCTTTAATAATTTATTTTTAAGCAATCATTTTCCTTAGATAAACCTAATTAAACAGAACATTTTCCTTTTTGCTTTCTTCCCAGTTTACAGTTACTAGAATTCTCTTTTGATTGTTTTTTAATTTCTCTCTCAGATATTGTTGTTAGTGCTACATGTGCGTCTTGCCTTTGTGTGGATGCTGAATTTATTTGTGCATTCTCTGGGGAGATTGCAAGCTTTTTAGAGTCTGGCTTGCTGTATTGTTTATTCCTGGGCCATCCTTTGTTTACTAAGATTGGCATTAGAAGATGGTGCTCTTTTCTTACCTTACCATAAGGCACATCAAGCTACATTTACAGATATCACAACAGTCTTGGCCTTTGCATCAGCAGCACACACTTAATTGCATGGTTTAAGTGTTATTGACTGTCATACTTGTATGTCCTACAATTTGACACAAATTAATTTAACTTACTGCTATCCCTTGTTAACAATTTCCTGGCTATTTCTCTACATTTAACTACTTCTTCTTATTTAAGTTTTTTTAACAATATGCCACATGACCTAGGTATGACTCGTGCCCTGGAGAGATCCACTGTGAACATCTCTTTCAGCTAAATAATGTGGTTATCCAGCCACCATTCAGTTCAGAGTTCCATCCTCTGCTTATAGCTGTTTCTGAAGGCTGTCACTGAGTCTATGCAGGTATGTGCAAATATGCTTTCAATAACTGAATCGAAAAAAATATTTGTGCCTCCCATAAGTTCAATGTCTGTTTCATTTTGGTTTTCTTTTGTAAAACCACAAGAAAGAGTGTCAGTTATGGCTAGAAATATGCCTAATATTTTTTGAATATGTTGTGGGTCTCAAGTGAAATGTCTGGATTCTGGGTGGAAACGTATCAAAGTGCTTGTCCCCCCAGAAGAGGAGCAACAGTCTGCATTCCATTTTTAATGGGATATGTTGAGAATGATACATTTTTCACATGGCTATGTAAGCCCTAATCTTTTCCATAAATGTACAATGTCAGTCCTTCTGTTTTAATATGTCATAGGTAACCCCATTTTACTTTGTTTCTGTAAAATCCCCAAAGTCTGAATGAAGGTGCATTCACTGATATTTTCAGCTGTATCTTTGGATCATAATATATGAGAACAGCTATTGATGACAGTGCTCGTGTAAACTTGTTGAATTCTGTTTATTTACAGTATCAGATCACCAGTGACCAGTGCTGTAATCAATAAAACTAAATCCAAATGAAAAGGCAGGCACTGAGCAAATTGTCATAATGAAGCAAAACAAGAATCCAAGTTGTCAATGCAATAATCAACACAAATATATTCTTAAGAAACAATATTTAAATCTCTTTTAAGTGTCTTTCATTTTTATTTAAAATTTACACAAATAGTATTTTTGACAACTCATTCTTAAATAGGATGTCACTTACCAAGTCATCAAATGACTCAGGCACAGAAGTAGTACTAGAAGAGGAAAGAATCCTTAGAAAAGAGCAAAATTTTAACTCAGAATGACACCATCAAGAAAGCAACTTTTAGGTACACGCCATCCAAATACATCCACAATAAAAGGTAAAGTACCACTTCCGGTTAATGGAAATAGCCCAAAAGTTGATAGAAATCTACATTTGTACCTAATACTTGTATGCAAAATTTGGTTGACCTAAGTGAAAGCATTCTCAAGTTATCGTGTTTACACACACACAGACATAATTCCAAAAATGGTATTTTTGGACTCAATGAAGTCTAAAATGTCGAGATTCATCAAAATCTCGAAATGGAATTTTTGGAGGATTCTAATAATTTCTGTATACTTTGTAAATGAGAAAGTCAGGGAGGTCTAAAACGTTAAGATTCACCAAAATCTTGACGTTGCATCTTTGGACGATTACAATACTTGCCCTATACTTCGTATACAAGAAAGTAAAAATGACAACACCTGTAACAAAGCCTCCAGTGCCAGTCTGTCTGGAAGAAACAGAAATGAGGCATTGCCCCATAATGAGGCATTTCTAGAGCAAATCCAGTGTCTTAGAATTGCCTTTATATGCCCCTAGACAATTCTGTATTTGACGATGCCCAATGAAAACATAGGGACATAGATGGAAACTTCCTAAAGGTAAATTCTGCATAAATGTTAGAAAATTTTCTAACACATAGGCAATGTAAACACATGGAATAATTAACTTTTGTGTAAAAAGGACATTAGGGATCTTCAAAACCTGACTTCATTTAATCTTGAAGAAATTGAGCAGATAAGTTTGATGAGTTTTGTTAAGCTGAACGGCACGTTCTTTTCAAAATTGCACTAATGTTTTGAATGTTGCCTAGAAACAAACACAGATAATAGGGGCCTGAGACAAAATTCGAGTAAACAGAATGACCAGATTGATCTCCATCCTACTCCTGAAAACAACAAAGAAACACATTTAAGAAATTTATCCAAAACAGAAGTAGGTCCTCATAACCCCTGTGGTGACAAGTGAGGTTCAAGTTTTTTTAACTAGTTACCCATAACTAAGGAAATTCTATTTTTGTGTCTTTATTTCATAGATGACTTTTTCTTTTTCTTTGCCCTGTGTTATCCAACCAGTAGAGTATGAACTATTTCTACTTTACTGAGCTCACACTTTTTTAATGTTGATGTTAATGTAAGCATCCAAAGCAGAGGCTGATGACTAAAAAAAAAATATCTCCCAAAAGTAGTGATGTAGATGGAAATTTTTATGGATAGTATGTTACGTTAGAATATCTAATGGAACAATGGGAAAACAATTTTACTATTAGATATATTTACATAATCAGTGAATCTCAGCTATTCATTTTTTTCAGTTTTTGCAAACCATACTATCCATCCATTATCCAACTCGCTATATTCTAACTACAGGGTCACGGGGGTCTGCTGGAGCCAATCCCAGCCAACACAGGGCGCGAGGCAGGAAACAAACCCTGGGCAGGGTGCCAGCCCAGCGCAGCAAACCATACTATAATTCTGATAAAAAATAATACCCTGGGAAAATATACTTTACTTGAAACTACAAGTAATTGTTAATGCTGCCAATGCATAGTGCATATGTGTTGGGATTGCTCTAAACCTGAGAATTTTGGACTAGAATTATTACATATTTTTCAGATTATGTTGGATCTCATTTCATACCCAGCACTTTAAAAGCAATATTTGGACTGACAGCTGATGGTACAACACAACACAATCTTAGAAAAATCTACAGTAGTACATGATTGGAAGCATCCTAATATCATCTCATAACTGAAGAAACCCAGAATTTTGTTAAAAATTTACTAATATTAATGTTAAAATATAGTGAATTCAGAAAATACTCAGACCCCTTCACTTTCTGCAAACTTTATTTTGTTGCAGATTTTAATTTTAAATGGATAAATTAGCCATTTTTGCCAATCAATCTGGTCTCAATAACCCATAATTACAAATTGAATGGTTGGAAAGTTTGTTAAAAATCAAAAACTGAAATGTCTAATTCATAGACATTTTCAGACCTTTAATTCAGTACTTGTAGAATTCCCTTTGGAAGCAACTGCAGCTTCAGGTCGTCTTGGGCACACCTGTATTTGGATAGTTTATCTCATTCTTACTAGCAGATCCTGCCAAGTTCCATTAGATTGCATAGCGTCATTAAACTGTCATCGTCTGGTCTCTGCACAGATGTTCTATAGGGTTTAACTCAAGGCTTTAGCTCAAGGACAGTCAGAGGTTTATCCAAAAGCCACTTTAGTGTTTTCTGGCTGTATGCTTGGGGTCATTGTCGTGCTGAAAAGTGAACCATCACCCCAGTCTTAAGTGGCATGCACCTTGAAGTGGATTTTACAAGAACCTCTCTCTATTTGGCTGCACACATCCTTACCTTAAATTCTGACCAGTTTCTCTGTCCTTGCTGCTGAGACGCACCCAGCCCACAAACATAGTGTGATGCTGCCACCACCATGCTTCACTGTAAAGATGATATTAGGCAAGTCATAAGGACTGCCACCTAACGTATGGAGGATGGAACTGCTCCTGGCCTCTTTGTTCTACTTGTCCATCCTCTGGCACCTATCATTTTGTCCCAAGGTCATGCGGTCATCCAGCGAGGATGCCCATCTTTGCTCTGTGCACTCATAATAGTACATACCAGACATACTGCTTGAAGTGCAACAGGACTTCTGAAGCTCTTTCAGAGTGACAGTTGGGTTCATGGTCATCTTTCTGACCAAGGTTCTTCTTGCACAGTAACAAAGTTTGGCAGGATGGCCAACCCTAGGAAAGGTCCTGGTGGTTCCAGACATCCTCCATTTCACATTTATTGAGGCCACTGTGCTCCTGGAAACACTTAGCTTCAGAAATGATTTTATACCCGTATCATGATCTATACCTCACCATACTTTATAGTGGAGGTCTACAAAGAGCTCCTTGGACTACCTGACTTGCTTTTTGTCCTGATATTTATTGTGAATTATGGGACCTGACATACATAGGTGTGTGTCTTTCTAAATGATGCCCAATCAATTCAGTTTATCACAGTTGGACCTCAGTCAAATTCTAGACACGTCTCATGGAAAATTAAAGCTGAAGCACATACAGTATACCAACCTCTCTTCCAGCTGGAGAAAGATGGAGGAGTCCACTGAGAGATAATGACCTCAACCCAGTAGTCCTACCTCTTCCCATCCAGAACCCAAAATATAAACACTGTGATTCAACGTTCATTTGACCTATAACTGCTGGAGCTACAGTAGCCTTTGAATGCAAAAATGTACTGTATCTATTACTCATTTAGGCTTATGTAACAAGAACTCAACATACACTTTTCTGGTTCTTCATTAGATTAGATTAGGTTAAATCAGATAAACTTTAATCCCATGTGAAAATTCAGATTCATAAGGCAACAGAAACAAAGAATAAAAATAAAGGATACAGATTCACAGGACAAATAATACAATGTAACTAAAATGGGTGCCACCGAACTGCAAACCCTAGACCCAGTTATGTCCAGCACAATCACAGGTAAAAATAATGGACTTTTTAATCCAACAATCACTAAATTCCATAAAATACACTGAAACACAACCAATAACCATACAAATAAAGAAACTGTGTCCTCTCCTTCTGCCTCCAGTTGAGTGTTGCCTGCTGCCTCCCATCTCTGACTCCTCGAGGCAAGGCAGTGGGGTCCTTTTATGCTGCACCTGGAACAGCTTCTAGTGGCCTGGCATGACTTGGAGGTACTTCAAGGTTGTGAGAGAACCAGGTTTATTCCCTCCAACCCAGCACAGCACACCCAGCTTGTGGTATCCAGGGACCCTGACAGGACTATACGTTTGCACTCCAGTTCCCATAAACTCCTGTGGGTGTCCAAGCTGGGACCTGCCACCTAACGTATGGAGGATGGAACTGCTCCTGGCCTCTTTGTTCTACTTGTCCATCCTCTGGCACCTATCATTTTGTCCCGAGGTCATGCCGTCATCCAGCGAGGATGCCCATCTTTGCTCTGTGGCACTCATAACAGCCAATCGATCGATAAGTAAATAAATAAAAACAATCTTAACCATCAGGTGGAATCATTGAATTGCCTGAAAGCAGTGGGCAGGAAAGACCTCCAGATGCACTTCTTAGCACACCGTGATGGAATGTGGCTAAAACACTTGCATATCATAGCATTTATAAAACATCAGTAAAGTGTTTATTCATCTCTGCAATGTGACCTACTAATAAGACTTCACTTTGGAGTGGTCTGAGGTGGCTTAACACTAGAATCCCTGAAGCCTATGAAAAAATTCATAATCCTGGGCCACCTTAAATTCCTTCACACCTCTCCATTAGTATCTTTTGTTTTGCAAATGTGTCAATCAGCACAAGTAGCAAGCAGCCTGCTATCTTATCCCCCAAAACGCGGCAGCTCAAATCAGGCAAAATGTTCTCCCAGCTCAAGTCTTGCTTATCTGGGTGTGAGGTGAATGGAGTTGTATAGGGTAAATAATATATCGTTATTTGGAACACATGCATTTCATGTATGTTCCGTGTCTACAACGATCTATGTAAATGTAGGATGACAGGAAATGCGAGAAATGCAAGAAATGTTGAACAGGCTAACAGAATGTTAGGTTATATTAATCACAATGTGTAGATTACAAGTTCAAGGAGGTTATGCTTAAGCTTAATAAGCCTAGTCAGGCTTCCCCTATCATTAATGCAATAGCAAACAGTGTTTGAAAGCCGTCACTAATTATGTCTGAAGATTCCTCTTCTTCCGCTCTGTTGTTTTTAAGGCTGGCCCAGTTAATATCGGTAATTAAAGACCCCTAATTTAGGTAATTAAAGCCCCCCTTTGAGGGCATGCTAGCACACTTGTGGCTACGGCAGCCAGAATTGGACTTGAGCCATCATTTCAAGAAACACATCTGTTTCATTTTAGAATTACTAACAAATGTTTAGGATTGTATCTTGAAATTTTGTCCAATGCCATGAAGAATTGTTTTTCATAAAAATGTTTTATGTGCATTTAGTTTTTAAAAAGTGTTCCTACTTTTTGACACTGATAAAAGCAGTACGCAACACATATATCTTTAAGACACATATGTATAAGCTTGTTTTTATACATTTGTATTGGCAGATGATTCGTTGAGTACCAGTAAGCTAAGACTTGTAGTGAACATAATGAAATGTTAATGAAAGATTTGGATGCTGAAATTTGTGTATTTCTCTTTACATAAACTCACAGGAAAGTTGAGATTTTTCTTTTATTCTCATTCAGGTAAATTTTATGTAAGATACAACACTGGAAATCTGCATACTAATTCCATTATATGAATGAAATTTGAGAACATGATTCATGTAACATAGTTTAATTGCTCAAAATATGTCTAATATTATAAAAACATGCAATGACATTACAGTGTGATAAGCAAAGTGGTGAACTATTTTGTCTTGCATTGTAAACACAACAGTCAGTACTTTCTTGTCAACAAGTTACATGTCTCCTCTTTAATGAGACTCTTTTTAGTGGACACATTACTCCTAGCCTAATGATGTTAAAAGGTTCTTCCACTTACAGGTATAAGACCAATTTGCAACCTATGCCTTCTCTTTGCTGAACCAACATCCTGGCACTCTGGACACCTTTAAATAAACTCGGTCAGGTCTCTGGACCACCATTGACAAAAAAAATATCCAAGTAGTCTAGCCATGGTCCTCACCTGAGGACTCATGCATAACGGCGTGCATAGAATTCACACTAAAATATGTTGTATGGACAAAAGCAGAAATGTGCGTATGCACAAAAAAATCCAGATGCATGAATCTATGCATACGCCAACTTCCATGTTCTTTCGCTACATAAATCCCGGTCAACGTGAAAAGTAACAAATGTGCACACGTCTGCTGCTACTCCCCAACTCCTCCCAGAATTACACCTCTTTGAATATGCAAATCAATATAAATAGCCCTTAACCTCAGTGTTCTGTGAAAAGACAATGGCAAAAGCATGGGGGAAAATAAAAGAATTTCAGTGAATACCAAGTGGAGGCAAAGAAAAACATACTATTTGTTGATTTTAACAGTGGTATAAACAACAAAAGGAAGTTGATCAAGTGACATAGAGTGTCGGAGAAACTCAAAAGTTCAAGTTCACAAAGTTGCACAGTGCCCAAAATAAAAAAGAAGTTGTCAGTTATCAAGGTCACCATGAAAAGGTCGAGTTGTAGCCCACCATCTGAGAGTTATATGGAAGCTTATTAGGGTACAGAGAAAAGACAAAAAATAGATACACGGTGGCAAAAAAAGCTCGAAATGTCAACTTTAATCTAGAACTTTCCACTTTAATCACATAGTTTATTTTGTCATTAAAGTAGAACATCATAAACTTCATCTTAGAATCGTTTAATTTAATAGTTTCTCAAATACTATTTAACTAAAGTAGCACGCTAAATGCTTTGTTTTTTATGTGTTCTTCTATGTGCTCTATGTGTATGAATCACTCTTTGTTTCTTAAATGAGCTTTCTCTTCCTCTGACAGGACACAGAATCCATTACATTTGTGATATTGCAGCCCTCTGAATAAATTAAATACTGAGATGTATAATTGCTATCATTTTCATGATGATAGGAATTAAAGCATGTTATTAAACATTGGAGCATGGTGGCGCAGTGTGGCAGTAGGGGGCGCTAGTGCTCCCTTGAACCCTCAGGTACCACGCTAGACACTGGATAAAAGTCCAAGACTTTTTATTAATTAACACTAACGTGCACAAAGCACCCTACACACTACTCATATACTCAATAAATACAACAATAATACTCTCTCCTCACCCAGACATTTCGCCCCTCTACCTCCCAGCTCAGCTCAGTGTCTGGACTGGCCCATAGTCCTTTTATACACCCTGACCCGGAGGTGTTCCTGCCCAATCAGACCACAGTCCCTTATTCCTTCCGGGTCAGGGTAAACAGTCCTTTTCTTCAACCCGGGAGCACGTCGTTCCTTCCTCTCACGTGACCGTGACATACTCCCGGGTTATAGGGCACACAAGAGCCCACGAGCCCCCCTACAGTGACTCCCGATGGCCCCCAAGGTATCCAGCAGGGCTGTGTATAAATACTACATAGTCCATGAGGCCCTGCTGGAACTCGGGGCACAATCCTGCTGTCGGGAGAGCTCCTCCTGGCGGCCTGGGGGTGAGGGCCGGAGCACAAAGCCGGCAGTTCTCCACAGCAGTAATAGTGAGAAGCTGGCACCCTGTCCAGAGATTGCTCCTGCCTCATGCAAGATGCTTGCTGCGCCCTGTACTACCTTCAATGAAATAATTTATTGCAGCAGTACTGTCTCTTTCAAACTAACTAACCCCTCAATTCCTGTCCTTCCTTTTCTTTCTCCAAGTACCCAATCCCAACACAACCAGCACTGTAATAGATGTCAAGCCATCTGTAAGCTTAGAACACAGATTCTTCAAAACAAAAGTGCATGGCTGAGGCAGCGTGTGCTTGATGCTGTTACCCAATAATTCTCTTTTCAATCAGCTGTTGTAGAGCTCCACACTTAGATACAGTGGGACAGATACTTGAGAGTAACAATGCTAAAGCACCTATGGTATTTGGAATAGTTTGGCCATTCCGTATATTGTTACGGGTTAATTACAATCAGATGCCTTAAACTAATAAACAATATGTGGTTAATTTCAGTGTATTTAGCCATCAGGGATGTGCATCTAAAAAAGAAAGGGAAACCACACTGGAACAAAAGCACTACTTGAACGCTGGGTGCTGCCAGTTTGCAAAACTGAGCAGAGAACTCGCGTACGCCAAGGATTTAGCTGGCATGAAAATATGCATGGCTTTACGCCAAGTGTAGTTTTTATATATTGCGATGTGGGCGTACACACCATTTATACATGAGGCATCTGGACTGTATGTTCTACCCCATGTGGAAGAAAAATAAGCCACAATTTTTAATTTAACAAAACAAAGTATTTATTACCATTAATGCTGATCCAGAACTTCAACAATAAAGTCCTAAAGTTAACACAGTGTGCACTCTATTTAGCTTGAAAATCTTCTCCCCTACTCTTGCCATGCCATAAATCAATCCCAAACTGCTTAGTTCATACCAAACAAGACTTAGGTCATATGATTTTTTTGACCTTTAGTTAGCAAAAATATTACCAGTTTTATTGCTTACAGTGACAATTAGTTGTGTTATCAGTAACAGCCTGTCCAGGATTCTTCTTTAACAAAAACAAAACAAAAGTCACATAACAGTCACATAACACTAATGATTGCCTGTGGAAATATGTATGATATATTTAAATAAGTATGATGTACTTAATATGTTCCTATAAAGTTACAGATTTGGTTAAAACTTACAGAAAATAACTAGTATGAAACTAACATACATGAAACCCAGTTCATTAGTTATTGGTAAACAACAAAATATATTTTCCTAGTAATAGGATTTAAAGTTAATAGAGCAGAATGCAAACCCTGAATACAGACACATATCTACATAAATACAATACAAATTGAGCATATATTCTTCCATACCCAGGAACACAATGACTTTTTCTCTTAAGCACATAGGCAGCACCAGTTGTTTGGCACAATCGTCCTGGTGAAAAAACAGGCCATTCCTATCCTCAAAGGTTTCAGCGGCAGTTACATGATCAGTCAGTCAGAGAATGTTTATGATGATTCAGGGGTTTTCTACCTGAATACATTTTTATATTGTTTTACTTTTGTTTTTCTCTTTTTAAATGTTTATTATTATTATTATTATTATTATTATTATTATTATTATTATTATTATTATTATTATTTTCAGGGGTGCTACCACGTTAAGACCATTGCATTTTTCATTGCCATTGTGATGTTTCCCAGATCACCCAGGACAGTGTAACGTGTGATGTTAAATATGTGACCATATAAACGCCAGTGTGAGCTCTTCTACACTATATGATACTGGATAAAAAATACAAATTTAATGTTGATCTTTACTCTAGAGTATTTCTGAATAAAAGACTTTTCCTTTCTTTTTTTTAAATTCAGTTTTTAGTTTGTCTCTTTGCTAAAGCGAAAGGTAGGCTTGATTTTTGTTTAAGATCTTGACATGGCTTTTGTTTATGTCTCCTCTCCTTGTCCTTTTTAAAATAGATAGAACAATAGATGGTGTAGTTGAGGAGATGATAAGGAGCTATTCAAGTTTGTATTTAAAATGCAAATTTAAACTCCAGCCATTATAACTTTCTTTCTGAAAGTTCATATCAGGAACCTGTGAAAACACATTTTGCATAAATTCTTTCTCATTTATATTAGGTGTATATTTGTTTACCAGAATTACTCTAGATTTCAATACATTTTTCACTCCTTGACATAGTGCCCAGGATACTACATCTGCTGCTGCAATTGGGATTGTTTTATGGATTAAAACTCCCACACCTCTGGTTTTCTTATTATAACTAGAATGAATGATTTGTCCAATCCAGTCTCTTTTCAGTTGAAATTGATCTTTATTTGATTCTCCTGTAAAAACACTATCTTGGCCTCTAAGCCTTTTTTTTTCTTTAAGTTGTGTTTGAGGCCTTTGACATTCCAGCTTACAAAGTTCATTGATTGATCCAAGATACAATATACTGCTTTTAATGTAATTGGGCATTTTGTGGTCTTAAACAAAAGCAGTGAGTTATTTCAGATTTCAGTTTTAACACTAATTTCACATCTTTAATATTGTGAGTTGTGAGTAGTAAGCATACATTGAAACTTAACATTTGTGGGTAGAAAAAGGGAAATATTAACTTGCTGTCTTTTTTTCTGTTCTCATCTCCCAGCCCTCCTCCATTTTGCTTCCCCAAGTGAGGCTAATGTTGCACTCCATTTACCTCCGAAGTCTAGAAAATGTTTGTTGCACTGGCTTTGGAATACAGACAACTGCTTGAACAATGCATTACATGGTAGTTTGCTTATACCATATAATACCATAGAAACATGCCTACAGGTAGAAGTTAGATAATACTGTGTGTACAATTGATGTAATGAGATACAAATAAATAGAAGTGCTAATTAACAATATAATACTACACTGCTATAATAATTCTCACTAAAGTTTGCAGTGTACGTTAAGTTGGAATTCTGAAATTCTGACTTCCCAGTTCAAATGGAATACAGCATAAGACTAAACATCACACAGTCCCAGTCCTCTGAGCATACACAAAATAAACTTCCTGGCAGCAGTGAAGTAAAGAGTAAACTGTGATATCAGCAGTTAATAGCCCTCAAATCTTTATAATAGTAAAATCTAGATAGAAAAAACCTGGGGTAAGATATTAACCATCGCCTCAAAAGTGAAAAACTGTATTTAGATATGAGGGTGATATTTCAAGACATGTGGATGTTGATGTATATTATATCATTTATATTGTCATATTTTTTGCTCTAATTATACCCTTTTTATAGTGTTACAAAAAAACCCCTTGAAGTTAAAGTGTTCTGCCCCACATGCTGTTAGCTGTTACTGTTATTTGTTGAACTGTGCTGCCGCTTTGTCTTGTCATTTATTAACGCACCTGTCAGTCACATCCCACGCTCACAGTGGTGTTATAAATGTCTATGAAATTCCAGTAAAGCATGTAGGTCCCATAATAAACATTTAAATACGATACACCCCATGTGTCTCAAGTAGGCACCCCTTTATCTCTTGTTTCAGTCACGTCCGAAGCATATCTTTAAGGTATATAAACCCCTTGGTCTGGTTAGTTGTGTTACGCAGCAATTTGGACTTCTGTCTATATGCTTCTCTTTGTCTCAATCCGACCGTAGAAATCGCTCACCTTCTAAGTGTCTTTTAAAGCTTTGTTTTTTAATGTATACTTTCTGCTATGTATTGCTTTGTAAATCACTATTTATTGTCTTTGGTTCTACACCTGTAAATACCTGTATGTTTCTTTTGTATATATTTCAGTTTATAATAAGGTACTTCCAGTAACATCCTACAAAAAAGCTCACCTTGGTCATTTTTATGTGGATGTACCAAATTGTTTAGCTCTATGCGGCCGTGTTGTATGGACAGCGCAGAGTGAGGCAGAAAATAAAGTAAGGTAATTCAGAAATATACATAAGCATACATGTGCATATGCATGCAAGAGCACATAAACCGATAAACATTCATATACAGATGCTGTAGGTGTATTACTAATGTATGCCTTTGCTTGCTATTAATTAATCACATCTATACTTAATAAAATATACTATATAGTATGTGATCTGTAAGCACTAAATTTATTCTCATTAGTATAACCTATGCTATACTATATGTATATTGTTACATCAAAGCCTTGTAAAAGAGGGCTGTAAAAGATAACAATAGATTAAAAATATTATGGATGTATTTAGATAAAAAAATAAAGGTATCAACAAAAGGATGGAATAGCAGCAAACATGTTATATTTAAACTGGTATAAGTTGCAAACACAGATACTTAATCAAGCTCTCACATATTGCTGACATTCTTCTTTGCAATCCACATACATGATTTGATTCCTGTCTTTAGAATGTTTATTTCATGTTTTAAAAATTGTTGGAATCAATCTTTTCAGCTCTTGTACCACCTCTACAGAAGAGGTCAACATATAGGGTTGACTATCAACCTTTACTTTAATCTAGACAGAAACAAAGGACTATGTTTGATTTTAAATGGCAGAGAACTCTGGGACTATACAGATTAATCTGTTTTCAAATATGATCTCCTACTTCTGTCTGTTGTGAAATATCAAGTTTTCTTTATTGTGTAGTTTATCAGATCTAACTATAAAGCTTTTAGGCCTCAAGGGATTTGATCTGAGCACGTGTTAAGCAGTTAAGATATCTGTGTCATCTTTAAAGTCCTATCTTAATATCTTAGAATAACATTCTGCTACAAATATCACTGGGTTGGGACCTTCTTGTTTTTCGTGTTGTCCGTCAATTGTTTGTTTTTCCCTCTATGCAATATCTATCTTCAGACAACACAAGTTTGCTATGTAGCACCTTGCATTCAGATTCTAGTGCATTTATTCTTTTATTGGTGTAAGATGTTGTTGTTTCTACTTCCTCAACGTGGGTTGTGAGCATGTGCTTTACTTCTTCAATGCTTTTCTTTCATTTTAGCAGGTGTTGAATAGATCAGTAAGGACTTTCACAGTCTCAGCTTAACTATATTTCATATCATTTGTGGGACTTTTGTTATTTAATATTATGTTAATGGCTTTCCTGGTTTACAGTATGTCTCTGTTTTTTCCAAATTGATTGGAAAAGCAAGCATCCGTACTAAAGCCAAAAGTATCATTGGCACCTGGATGATATGGTGTTTCCTGGATGTGTTCTATCCACTTCTTGTTTCATTCTTTTGATATTGTTTATCCCCTCTTTTGTCATTGATGGGGATATTGTTTTTACTTCACATTTCCACTGGGGTCTATAAAACTTTACACAGTGCTTTTAAAACATTGATTTTCTTGCCTGTTCAGCAATGCACAGGTACAGCATGTGCATTTCTGTAGTAGTAGGATTGTTTTCTTTGCCCACCTGTATTTCCAAGGATACATACATTCTGCCTTCTGAAGCTTACACATTCTGTCTATGTCTGACTCAGAGAACTTATATTGGTTTAAAAAAATAATTTGGTAAAAGCTATGTACAAAACCTTTTGTTATTCACATGAGTTTTGACTGAACACAAATTGAATTTGATGGAGTTTGCTGCATTTATCTATGAATTTATACAAATGATGCTTCTAAATCCCACTTTGAAATACACCAAACTTACTGTATACGTATATCAACTTCTGGATGATTTTTATAATGGATCCTTTGTAAGAGCTGGTTTAAAAGGAGTTTCAATATCTATTATATTTAATATCTATTTTATATTTCTGAAATAAATCTGGGTTTTCTGGTTGTTGTATACATGTTATATACTGCTGATTGACAGGTAATTATTATATTTCTTGACTGAAGACTATTACTGAATTGAACAAGGTTAATCAATATTCCATTAATAAAATGACTTGGCTCAAAAAAAATTGGTGAAATTGGGAATGAAATATGCAATATGACAATATGACCATTTGTCCCCTGTGTTAAACTAGGATTTGGTTAAGTACATGTTCATTTGTTCATTACTGTATGTTTTGGAACATCATTATTTTCATTATTAATAATATCTGATTTTTATGTTTTGTTATTTTAAGGGCCTCCATTTTGTTTCTTATGTCTTTTGTCAATTTTTCTCACAGATGCTTCCATGTTATTTAAAGTTGCTATGGCTGTTGTTGAGTACATGACACATGTCATATGACCTACAGTATCACAGAGCTAGGTTTATATATGATTATTAAATTGGTCTTTATTTGAGGAAGGGTTTACATCTGTGAGTGATAGCAGTCCTATTTGAACCAAAATAATGTCAAAGATGCCAAAGTGCACAAAAGGCAAATATTTATTTGAATAAAAATTATTACTATAAGGTATATAAGAACTCCCCCTGGCTCTTGAAGCTTTTGTAGAGGCTGATGGTAATTTCCTGGAAAACACAATCCATCACATCATCTTGGAGCAGAGTGGTCACCATCTTTATCCCAAGAAGAAAGATTCCCACAACATAAGCCAATTCAAAGGAATTTCTTTGCTAAATTTTGAAGAAAAGATTTTCTTCTCAGTGGTGGGAAAACGTATCACTAGCTATTTACTGGCAAACAACTATATTGACACCTGTTGCCAGAAGGCAGGCGTTCCAGGTTTTCCTGGCTACATGGGAAACATTATGATTTGGGAGCAAATCCAGAGAGCCAAGCACAACAAATTAGATCTCCATGTAGTCTGGTTGGACCTTGAGAGTGCTTATGGGTCCACTCCCCACCAGCTCATCACATTTGCTCTCAATTTCTTCCACATACCCGTGTGCATTTAGAAACTTGTATCTGACTATTTCAACAACTTCCAAGTCTTCTACACATCAAAGCGACTCTGGCTAGCACCACATGGAGAAATACTGTAGATAGCAATAGGCTGTTCCATCTCTCCAGACCTTTTTACCGTACCATTTGAAATCATCCTAATTGGAGGCAGACAGATTGTTCAGGGAGTCAAATTTCACTCAGGCCAGCAGCTCTCAGCCATTAAAAGCTAAATGGATGACATCACCACCCTGCTTCCGACTGCATAATGCACTTTCAGACCTTTGAAAAGGCTTGACAAGCTGCTATCAAGGGCCTCACATGATAGTAAAACCAGCCAAGTCCCACAGTACAGTAATATCTTTTTCAGTTGATCTGTCTGATTAGCATATGGCTGCCTCTATTACATCTCAGCTCTCAGATGGCCTGAGTAAAATCAACCAGAGCCTCCTCCATCCATTATCCAACCCGCTGAATCCGAACACAGGGTCACGGTGGTCTGCCGGAGCCAATCCCAGCCAACACAGGAACCAATCCCGGGCAGGGTGCCAACCCACCGCAGGACACACACAAACACCAAGCACACAATAGGGCCAATTTAGAATCGCCAATCCACCTAACCTGCATGTCTTTGGATTGTGGGAGGAAACCGGATGGATGGATCACTCCAACCTCTTTATGGCCAGACATTGTGTTCTTATCCAGCACTACCAGCACAATCATCATTGCTGAATAGACTGTTCCATGGGAAGATGGGATGGAGACCACTTTTGAGAGGAAAAAGGAAAAGTATGCAAAACTGTTAGCTGCATGCTTGCAAGCAGGATGGAGGGCCTTCATCTTCCCAGTAGAGATAGGTTGCAGAGGCTTCACTGGAACATCCTCCCAGAGATTCATGAAGTTCCTTGAGATTATAAGCTCAAAGCTGAAGAATGCCCTCAAAGAACTGGTGGAGGAGGCAGGAAAAGAGGGTTTCTGTCTCTGGCACAGAAGAAAGGATAAAGCATGGAAAAACAAGGATCCTAAGAGCTGGCTGCAGGGGTGATAGGGAGACATCACTACCACTGCTCCATCACCTCGAAATGTTCTGGGATTAAAGGAATGAAACATCACTGAAGGCTTGCTCCCAACTGATGACTTTGCAGTAAGCAAGGTGGCATTTTGAGAGGTACGTCAGGCAGAATGTCCAGCAGGTGGTCCCACCTGTGCTGTCATTTTAAGAGCAGATGGGACCAGGGTATTTGAGACACTAGATACAAAATATATATAATAGCACATTAAAATAACACACTGGGCTTTTCTTCACATTCTTCTTGCTCTATCTCTGTGGAAGGGTTGATGGCCCACTTACCTAAATACTGTTTTTATTTTATTTACCATGTCTTTGAGCTGAGTCATCACAATGACCACGATATGCACATGACCACATTCAAAACTGTCACATGATCAATTTTTTATCTATCTGTTTCAGTGGCAGTTCAGGGCATTGCACATCCTGTTTGGCAAGATTCTTGTGGTCATGGGTCAACCTGGGTATCAAACCAAATATGACTAGGTTAAATTAGTCCATTTTGCTAATGTTCAGTATCCTATGGTTGAGATTTCTAAAGAAAACATCCTTGTGTGAAATAGCGGCAGAAATGATTGAAAATCAAGCAATTCGGTGGCATTTTGGTACTTTTTATTTATTTCTTTTGTTTTCTTTTATTGTTCTTCTGCCTTGCATTCACTTCTCCCAGTATTCCTAGCTCACAATAATCCCATGAGACTTTGTCCTTATCAGAATTAGGGATCATGAGCAGCCCCGAAATAGTGAATGTGACAAATGAAATCACTTGACTGGCAAGGACCAGGCAACCCCTTGAAGTAAATTGTGTTCCAGGGCAGGTATTTCTGTGAAATTAACATCAGGCTATCACCCAAAATGTAATGTTTCAGTCAAAAGAGCGAATCAAGACTTGGAAAAGTTCCTTCACTGCACTATTAATGCCTCTCAATCTGACTGGGTTGACATTTTATCTTTGCCTAAATTTGCATGCAATGCGTTATTTAATGCCTTTCTTTAAATGTCACCTTTTGAATGTTGGTTTGGGTTTAAACCACCTACTGTATACTGAGGTATAGTGATTCATCATCTGTCTCTTTATCTCAGTTTTTGACATCTTTATGCAATCATTAGCTCCTTGTTAGAGAACATTTGTCTTGTTCCATTGCCAAGTTCAAAGCCGTAGCTAATAGGGGTTGCAAGGTCCCTATTAGTATATTGTTATCCTGAATGCTTTTTAATTTGAAAGTCCCTTGTAAGAGGCTGGTTCCTAGGTTTATCGGGCCTTGCAAGAGCTTAAAGAATGTGATGCCTGTGTCTTATAAATTGGCAAATGTGGATGCATTTTAGTTTTCATGTCTTCCCCTTGAAAACCTGTTGATCCCCTTGGTTATCTGCATTGTTACTTCTCTGTCACCTGTTCTGGTTAGAGGTAGAAGGGAGTTTATTGTTTGTAAGGTTTTGGATTTGCATAGAATGGGCATCATTGTTCGATATTTGATGGACTGGAAGTGTTAGGTCCTGAAGAATGGTCCTGGATTTCAGCTAATCGGTTGGTGCAACAATTTCATGCTCAGTTTCATTTGATACCATTTTATCATTCCTGCAGAACGAATGTCTAAGAGGGGTTATGTTGTATTTTTTGGTTATTTTCTGAATTCATTTACCATTTCATTGTGCTGACACGTCACAAGATTGTGATAAGCACGTGCCTGTAATCAGGTGTCATACAATCAATTACCTGTCTATTGGTTTCAGCAGCACTTCAGGGTAACACACATTCTGGTTGGTCAAGATTGTTGCCATCGTGGGCCAACCCTGGGATCATGCAAGTTACTTCCAGATTAAGTATGGTTGTTTCATCAAATGTTCAGGTTCCCTAGGTGGTTTTTCTAAAGAAAACATCCTTGTGAGAAATAGCAGCGAAAACATTCAAAAATGCATTTTGTTTATTTCTTTTGTTTACCATTTTTGTTTTTTGGCTTTACATTCACTTCTCCAGGTATTTCCAGCTGATAATAATCCCACCAACCTGCTTTCAACACCTGTGTTTCCCATTTCAACTTCACCTGTTGTGTGAATGGAAAAAGTTTTTAATCCTTGGCTCTGAACTTTGTTTGAGAACTAATATCATACAGAGGATTGTGTCAAACACAGCATTAAAGAGAAATTATTTCCTAACCTGCTTATCCAAGGCAGAGTTGCAAGTTACAGGGAAGCTAGAACCTGCAGCTAGAGCAAGCATTGGGTGCAAGGTATGAATACCACCTGGATGGGGTCCCAGTCCATCAGAGGGCAAACACACACACCATACTAGAGCCACTTTGGCAATGCCAAATCATTTAAGATTAATCAGGATGAAGCTTTGTAAGTTTTTTTTTTTTTTATCATGCATTATTCTTTCAAGTCTTTGTCAATTTTCGTAAACATTCGATTCAGTTGATCGAACTGCCCTGTGGGACATCCTGAGGGTTCGCGGGATCCCCTCAAGGTTGCTGGTTATCATGGCCGGCCTATACACTGGTATTGTGAGTTCTGTAGTGTATTGTGAGTGGAGGCAGAACCTCTGTATTTTTCCAGTTGATTCTGGAGTTTGTCAGGGGTGTGTTCTTGCTCCTACTCCTAAAGATTTACAGATCTTGACTTTGCTGATGATGCTCTGATCTTCGCGGAGTCAATGGAGCCTCTGATCGGGGCGCTCGAGAGACTGAACGAGGAGTCTGAGTGTCTGGGCTTGCGAGTGTCCTGGATGAAAACCAAGATCCAGGCTTTTAATGACCTCTTGGGCACAGCCATTAGCATTTTGTCTGTCTGCGGAGAGAGTATCGACCTTGTCGAGAGGATTACTTACCTTGGCAGTGACATTCATGTCTCTGATTACTCTTCCTGTGAAGTCAGTAGATGAATTTGCAGGGCATGGGGGGTCATGAGGTCGCTGGAAAGGGGTGTGTGGTGCTCCCGATATCTATGCAAAAGGACAAAGGTCCAAGTATTTAGAGTCCTGGTGCTTCCTGACTTGCTATATGGTTGCGAGACATGGATGCTATCCAGTGACCTGAGACGAAGGCTGGGCTCCTTTGGTACTGTGTCTCTCCGGAAAATCCTTGGGTACCATTGGTTTGACTTTGTGTCAAAAGAGCGGTTGCTCATGGAATCCCAAATGAGGCACATTACCTGCATTGTGAGGGAGCATCAGTTATGGCACTATGGTTGGTGATCCGGCTCGTAAGATCCTCATTGTTGGGGATCCGAGTGGCTAGACCAGGCCAAGGGGTCGTGCACATACCACCTTGCTGAGGCAGATAGATGGTCATTTCCAGAGGGTGGGACTGGACCGTGTATCAGCCTGGGGGGTTGTCAACTGGGATCCTGAGTTGTTTCGTCATGTAGTGGTTGTGGCAACGCACTGCACCAGTGCATGTTCCCCAACTTAACTTGATTTGATGCATTATTCAGTGTTTATCTCACTCCTTAGGCTTTGTAAAATATCTTCATAAAATATAATAACATTGGGGGGAGGGGTTCAGCTATGGATGGGCATAACTCCAACCACAATGGCCGTTGCAAGCAGACAAACAAACAAGAACAACATCCTTACCTATAGAAAGTAGTACCATTTCTAGTTTCCCTTCATCATCACAAGAATGTCTCATCAATGCGGCAGGCATTCATTCATTCATTTTCCTCTGCTTATCCTTCATCAGGTAGTGGGGGTAACAGTTTTAGCAGTGAGGACCATGTGGGATCAGAAGGCATACACAGACCATCTGGGTGATATAATCCTCCCAGCAAACCCGGGTTCTTCCCCTGAGTCTCCAGCCAGCTTATATGGCCTATAAAACCACCACAAAGAGGTGTCCAGAAGGCATCCATATCAGATGCCTGAACCACCTAAATTGTCTCCTGTCGATGTTAATTGTTAGCGGCTCTCCTGGATGCCTGTACTTCTCACCCTGTCTCTATGGGAAAGCCCAGCCACTCTGCATATAAAATTCATTTTAGCTGCTTGTACCCACAACCTCTTCCCTTATGTCATTACACAAAGTTCAGGGCCATAGGAGCGGATAGGGACATATATTATACAGGGATAGCCCATAATAAGGGTCCAGAACCTCAGGAAACATGATCATATGCTTTATCTAAACTCAAAAAACACATGAAAAATGATTGGGTGTTCTCCTTTGCCCCTTCCAGGATCCTCATGAAGATAAAGACCTGGTCCATTTTTCCATGGCCTGGACAGAATCCACATTGCTCCTCTTAGATCTGAGGTTCCACCAATGAGCGGAGATTCTTTTCCAGTAGCCTAGTGTACACTTTCTAGGGAAGGATGAAGAGTGTGAAAACCCTGATAGTTGGATCACACCCTGCAGTCCCCTCTTTTTAATAATGGGGACCACCACCCCAGTTTGCTACTCAAGGGAATTTGCTCCTGATGACCACGCAACATTGAAAAGGCGTGTTGGCCATAACGGCCCAACAATATCCAGAGCTTTCAGCATTTCTGTTTGAATCTCATCCATGCCTGTGGCCTTGCTTAACCACCTCAGCGAACTACCTGAGGGAGTTGGTCATTGAACCCCTATCAGTTTCTGGCTCAGCCTAATACATGGAAGGCATGTTTTCTTAAATGAAAACCTTTACTACTTAAAAGTGATGTATTTGATAACCCTTAAGAGTCTTTCTTTTTTCTTTCACCTTTGGACTCTGGTATCTTATAACCCCATTTTTAACTACAGGAACAGACAAGGTATTTTTGTTTATTTAAAATGAATATGGCAAATTAATATATGTCATGATTGTGAAAAAATAACTTTGACATGAAAAATATCAAACGTATCTTAAAAACAGCATTTTCTAATTACTCAATGATTTTCCTGTGTTTGATAGTACAAAAAAATATTTCACAATCCTTTCTTGTGCTACCAATGATCTCCTATTGAGTAGAGAGCAGATCTTAATGCAGGTTGCCACAAATGGAGGTGTCAGATTTGAGTATGGATACAAACTATTGGTAGACTTTTGGATACATTTTAATGCACACTGGGACTTTCAGGTAGAGCTGGCTAGAACTCTGTTGCCATTAGCAACCACTTACATCTAGGAGAGTGGATTTTCTTCCCTTTTTATCACTTTAATCAGAGCTTAGATAGAGAACGTTTACTGAAAAAAACCTTACAACTAAAATGGTCATCCATTCCACCTCCTGTAATTTACAAACATTGCTCTTCAAAAAGCATGCCCACTCATCTCATTAAAGGTGAGTAGAATAATACTAAAGTTGTATGTGAAAATGATATTGTTTTCTTTAACAACCATACAGTATAAGCACTTTGAAATGCTCTTTTCAAACCATGACAGTTATTCAACATGTATTGATACCTGTATGAATTTCAGCGGAAAAAAAAAAATTTCCAATAAGAAAGTTGATTTATAACTTCATGGGGTTTCTCACAGTGCACTACATATAGAGCTAAAAAATTAACACAACTTAACGTTTGAGTGATCATTGGTGTTCATGATCTCATAAGAATGTAACACCGATACTGCATACACTATGCTAGGCACCCTGGCCATAGACCCGTACAGTCCTTATGCAAAATATTTCTTTTATTTTTAGAACTGAAACTCTGTCACTAATTAATATGCTTAATTAAGATAATGCTGTACATTTGCATGCCCATTTTTTATAATAAACACATATAGCTTAAGGCTATTCAAATAAAATTGTGTAGTTTCTGGTTTAGAGAATAACTCACACAAACTTTTAAAAAGTTACTTTTCAGAAAGTTGGCTGGTAAACACATGGCACTAATGGTACAATAATTAGTGATGCAGCCTTAGGTTCAATTGTAGACTCAGCAACTGTCTGCTTGAAGTTTTAGGTTCTACTTGTATACCTTTGTTATTTTTTCTCCAGGTACTGTCAATTTTCCTCAGATCTCAGATATTTCTTTGAAATCAGTGCTGTTAGAAGAAGCTCAATTTTGTCCTTGTGTGTGGTCAGGGGAACTGGCAATTCAAAATTTGCCTGCAAATGGCTGGCATTCTGTCCAGGGGTGACAAATGCTGCCAGACTAGGCCCTGGCCCCTACAGCGCTAAACTGAAATTAACAGGTTTGAGAACACCACATATTATTCTGCAAAATGAGTTGCGGACAGTCAGAGTCAGAAGTTGCCATTTTTGCCTAGAGACCTCTAACTCATATTAGGAGAGAGCATACATGTTTACTGTTTAAAAATAATAAGCTAGATGAAACGTTCTTAGTACAATAGGAGAACAAATTCTTTCAATTGAAAAGGCTACTGCCTCACACTTGGGTAGAAAGTATGGCCTGTGAAGTTTTAGTGTGGAGTCCACACATTCTTCTGGTGTCTGTATGGATTTATATTATGTTCTCAAAAGTACAGAGTAGGTTCACTGGCAATGCTCCATAAGTGCGAGTGTGGGTGTGTCCTCTAATAGACCTCTGTCTCTGGATCCAGAGTGTCTCCCCTGTTTACTTGTTCTTTAGGCAGAAATGCAGTCATCTTTTCCTGTACTTTAATGGAAAAGTGGAAGTATCAAAGGAGAAAGAGATGAGCCGTGTTGTTGTAGAACTTAAAACACAAAATTGCATTTAATAAAAGCACTAAACATACTTTTGAATAAACAAATAAAGTTCAACATATTTACAACATTTCTCCAAGCATCTAAATAACTTTGAAAAAAAGTAACATTTTTCCCTAGGTCTTCATGCCTTCCTTAACAGCATGTCTCTTCCTATAAGCAAATTGCATTGACGGTCTAATTTTTAATTATTAGTGTTTTATAGAATTTTCAGAAAAATGAGTGGCTTTAATTTGACTGTTACAATAAAATACATGTAATTTACATACTGGGTGTTCACTTTACTAGCAGAATGTTTTATAAACCTATTTAACAGTTATTGGACATATACAAATTTTTTAAATATGTGCTGGCTTAATATAAAATGACAAAGTATTCTCAGTCATACTTTTCTACAAAGTGCTGAATTTTATTCCTTTTTGTATTATTATTAGGCTAGGCACATCACATAAGTGCATGTAGATGACCATATCTATGCACTCTTTTACCTCCATGTTAATTAAACAGTGTCACCACTGGCTAATGACTCACAACAATTCTATTCTCAATATGGCAGAAATGCAGCTGTGTATAAGGATAAGCAATGCCTCATTTAAAAGCTCTAAACTGAACATTTTAACACATACCCCTTGTTTAAAAAAATTCATATCCTTTGTTAGAGACACACTGCCTTTTTCCACAAAGATGTAGTTCCTGTCACACATTGTTAATTTAATATGAGGCTGACTGCATTTGAAATCAGAAGATCTCCATATTTTATTGGATATAAGACTGGAAACTTCTGATCAAGAAGAATTCTTCTGACTGAATGGCGAACTGTGTACTTGAAGACACCAATGGAAATTAAGGGGAAATATTAAACACAAACTGAAGTAAAGAAGCACTTCTTAACACAAAGAGCTGTGGAAACAAATTACCAAGTCATGTAGTTGAAAGAGAAACCCTGACAACCTTTAAGAAGTATCTGAATGAGATATCGTAAGTATTAACTAAAGAAACGAGCCTGCTGGTGCGAATGCTCTCCTCTCATTTTTCAGATTTGTATCTGCTTTTGTTCTTATGAAATTACACTGATTAGCTTAGGCATAATTAAGTTAAAAGCTGGCTCTTAGGGATATAGGTGATTCTATGGTGTTTGGCTATCATTGAAAACTATAACAATATGCTTTAGTTTTGGAGTCCCTGACCAGGTTCAATCATTTTCTCCTGATTTTTAAGATCTAATCCCTGTTAAATCACTTTAGAAATACATATAAATTTTCTGCTTACTTTTCAAAATCCAAGAATAGCATCTGCAGTGAGGAAGTCCAACTCTAAAGTCTCAAATCTAGTAAAGAAGTCCCTAGGTACAGTGGCAAACACTCCAGATCACACTAGTGGAGCAAACATAGACACCCTCTCCTTGATAACTCAAAGTTGTCCTGACCTGCCTTTTATTTTTAATCTCTGGAAATGGTTTGTTGGCCTCCAAAATATTTGAAACATAGGCCATGGAATGAAATTGGCTAAGTTTATTTCTAGTTTCAACATGTTTTTAACCATGTTAAAAATGAAATGTGTTATCCACTAGCACCATCTTGCTTTTGCTGTGGGTCCCACCATTTTAAGATCTTTCTGTTAACAGGTGCCATTACACTGTAAGATAAGCCAACTGGAAGAGTAAAGCATATGCCATCACCCAGGCAAAGACATAAAGGTCAGGGTTGTGCACTTCCTGGTTGTCCAAATTTATGGATACAGTTTAAAACCCTTGTTTGATTTTCTTTGAGTTTTTAAATTGATTTCTGGTTACAGTTTTTCTACTTTTCAACTATGTCCTTATGTTTATGTCTTGGCTCAGTACATGAAATACTTTATACTTTGACTCTACTGTATTTCTACGCTCCTTAACTACAATTTTGACTTTCCATTCGGAATTTGTTTCTTTGACTCTTATTCTCCCGGTTTTGAACTTGGTTAATTTATATTACCAACTCCCGTTTCCTGGTTTCATTGTCACTTCAGACATCTGCCATTTAAAGAAGTGAGCACAGAAATAGTTTGAGGCTGACCAGCTTCTACAGTCATGTAGATCTTTACAACAGAGTTTCCAGGTTAATTTCAGTACTGTCTGGAGTAACATAAAAGAAATTAAAGCTAAACAGAAATACATTTCATCCATGGATTTGTAAAAGCATTGCTATTGTTTGTGATGTGGCATTTACTGGAATGACAAATGCAATGCATTTTATTACTAAAAGTGTTTGTGATGTGCCATCTTTTGGTCTTTGCATAGAGATATACCAGCTGGATTGACACACAGACAAACACACAGACACTTATCCTTTTATTAAGTTTGATTCCACACAGTTCCATTTTTCAACTTTTACTCTTGTTCTAAGAGGCATGTATGGCTGTCTTTATAGAATACCATTGTTGATAATTCTTATTATTCATATATGAATTCATCAGGTACTAAATATTTGTTTTATCTTTGTTTTCACATTCTGATTATGTGCACCCACGTTTGACGTTAGAAGGGATGAAGAAGATCTTCCCATGATGAGATCAGCAAAATCATATTATCTATAATGTTATATCATATGTAGAAATTAATGAAAGTAGAAAGTTCATCTGCGGCTGGGGCACAGGTGTTGTCTATGTGAGAGCATACGGGCATCACAAAGGTAGAGGGGCAATGTCCCCTAATATCGTAGCATTGCTAGGGAGAAGTCTTAATAGTGAAAATGAATTGAAAAGTTCACGCAAACTACATTTAAGTCCATATGTTGCTACAGGTTACAAAAACTACATTCAGACTACAGGTAAAAGTGACTCCATTCCGATTTTTAACTCATATCCTATTTTTTGTTTTATTGTTCAAATTAATTTTGCAGGGATTCAAATCTGATATGATTATGCACCAAAATCTGTCCTGAAACTACAAAATTAATAAAACTTAATTCATCATCAAATGCAACCTAATAGACAACTGTGAATACCAGCCACATGCAGACTACAAATCATTTATAGTGCAGAACATCTGTGAATTTGTCACCTCACAAAGAGTGCTCAAATATGCTTTGAGTGGAACCTATACACACAAGAGTAGAGCCACTTAACAAGTCCGTCTCCGAAAAATATGCATAGCAGTTATTGTATTGGCATTGGCAGTATTTGTCTAAAAAGATCATATCTATTTTACATGAGTGAAAAGACGAACATTTAACAGCAGAGTAAGTACTTGTTTAACTTGTTTAATGGGTAGATTGTGGTGATGGCGATAACATTATCATAATCTTACTGTGCTACCCCATAAACATATAATTTAGCTTCCTGAAATATAATGACTAGCATAATGTAATCACAAAATTCAATTGAATTGAAGTATAATGATTATCTTTAAAATTTACTCATAATTCCAGTTTACCACATCCTAGTGAACGTGTGGAAACACAATATCACAATCCAGTCAATGCACAACATCAGATTTCGACTAAGGAGATCTTTTTTTGTGTGCCTGAAGTGAATGAGAATAGTGTGATCAGCCAAGTCACAGGTGGTGGTGAGCAACAAAGGATGATATTTGTGGAGTTTTAATGAAAGTTTTAATGTAAGCCCATTTGAGGGATGATTATACTTTGAATTAAATCAGCCTTTAGTAATGCACCTCGAGTTTCAGTCCTGTTTGCCTGTTGATTGTTTAATTTTATTTTGCTGCACTTTTGTCGCAAATGCTATGCCAGTTTCAGGATTATTAATATTGTTCATAATGTTTTTATTATTGTTGGATTATTATTTATGTTGTAGCCTATAATTCTTTGAAAAATTTCCCCAAACCCCTTTTTTATGCCAAGTCGATGAGAATGGCTGGCCTTGGAACCCTCAAAGGTTTATTTTCTCTAATATTGATTTTACCTAAAGTTTTTATTTTATTTTCCTCCATGGCCATCTAGACAATTTTCATTGATGAATGTTTGCTTTACTCTTGTGATTGTAAGTTTTCTATTTCTTTGTTTTTTAAGCACTTTAAGTTATCCTTTAAGTCCTTAAGGCTTAAACAATTACATTTTCAAACCTCTCAGTTTAATTGAATTTTTAGATTTACAAAATCTGGCTTTTTGATTAATATTTCATTTAAACATCAGATTCAAAATGCTAAGAAATTAATACACTGAAAATAATTTCTTTTGAAGTAAAAAAGGGAAGAATTGTTCAACAGTTTCACAAAGATTGTGCCTAGTGGCCTCTCCATCAATACTTTAAATCTCATGTAAATACAATCTTGTGTTACCACTTTTTCATCTGTGTTTGGAAAAGCAATCTAAACATCTAAAATTGAAAAATCTAAAAAAAGACACTTCTTTCTTTGTTATTCCATATTTCTTCCTCTAAACTCAAGGGAACCTTGTCACAAGATTAACAATTTATTCTACAATGAAAAGGATTTTGGGCTTGTGTGTCACAGCATGACAGTGAAAGTGTTGTTGACTGATAGAAGGAGTCAGGAACTGGGTGCATATTTGTATGAGTTAAATCCCATAGGATAGCTGTCATTCAGAAGCAGAATCTCCAGGAGACTAACATGTGATGTAGAGCATAACATCCTCTCAGCTTGCCACCAGGGAACACAGCACATAAAGAATTTTCTCCTTTTTTGTTTAAGAATATTATGAATTGCCCAGAAGTGTGCAGAATAGTAAAATGAACCAAGTTGAAAAAAAAATAAAATAAAATACAACAAGAATATTGTGGTTCTAAACTCCATGATGTGTAATCTAAAGAGTCTTGTTGCATAGAAAGGAAAAAAAATAATTCTTTATTTTTATACAGTTCATTTCTGTCCACAAGTGCTGTATACATTTATCGATATAACCTGACATTTATTATCATAACTTACATTCCTAGGAAACAAATTCACATGTATAAAATTAATGAAGACATACAGTGGGTACGGAAAGTATTCAGACCCCCTTCAATTTTTCACTCTTTGTTATATTGCAGCCATTTGCTAAAATCATTTAAATTAATTTTTTCCCTCATTAATGTACACACAGCACCCCATATTGACAGACAAAAAAAAGAATTTTTGAAATTGTTGCAGATTTATTATAAAAGAAAAACTGAAATATCACATGGTCCTAAGTATTCAGAACCTTTGATCAGTATTTAGTAGAAGCACCCTTTTGAGCTAATACAGCCATGAGTCTTCTTGGGAAAGATGCAACAAGTTTTTCACACCTGGATTTGGGGATCCTCTGCCATTCCTCCTTGCAGATCCTCTCAAGTTCTGTCAGGCTGGATGGTAAACGTTGGTGGACAGCCATTTTTAGGTCTCTCCAGAGATGCTCAATT
>JANRMT010062837.1:23501321-23539020 GCA_026402145.1 Polypterus bichir lapradei | reverse complement strand
AGATAGATAGATAGATAGATAGATAGATAGATAGATAGATAGATAGAATGAACATTATTTGTCCCCAGAGGAAAATTTGGGTTTTTACAGAAGTGAATTAAATGAATAAATACATACATACACAAACACACATACACACACTGGTCTCAGCACACACCAGAATGATTAAAAAAAACTAAGTAAAGAAAATCTCTGATTTGGCAGTCACCCCAAAGGAGCTGCAGTACTGTTTCTTGACACACTTCTGCTCAATAACTCATTGGCTGAAAGTAATTTGTGTTAGTGTGTTAAAGAGGGGATGTGCAGCATTATTCATAATGACACTTAGTTTTGTTTTCATTCACAATTTTGCTACTACCTCCAGGGGGACCACTGTGGTTCTCATCACTGAGCCTGCCCTTTTAATTAGCTTTTTGATTTTGTGGATGTTATTTGATTTGATGTTATTTACCCAATACACCACAGGGTAGAACATCACACTGGCCATCATAGAGTTGTAAAATATTTAAAGGATATAACTACCTTCATTCATTAAACACAATCTCCCAACAAAAAAAGAGTCTGCTCTGCCCTTTTGTATATGATTCCTCTGTGTTATGTAACCAGTCCAGTTTGTCATTGATATGGACCCCCACCACAACATCCATTCCTTTAATAGTCACCAGGCATAGTGGCTCTTTTGTGAGGTGAAAGCCAATTAACAGTTCTTTGAATTTGCTGATATTAAGGTGCAGACATTTCATTTAGCACCAAGAAACAAATTTCTCCACCTGACTCCTAGACTCTGTCTCATCATCTTTATCAATACACCCCATAAGTGCAGAATCATCTGGGCATTTTCCAAGTGGCATGTCTTAGAGCTGAAACACTGGACTCCATGGTTGCACTGGATGGATTTAAAATCATAGACAAGCAGGAGCAAAAAAATGGCAAGAAGAAAGGAGGCAGACTTGCCATTTTTGTGAATGAAAAATGGAGCAACCCCTGACACATTACAACTAAAGCACAGGTATGTCATTCAAATATTGAGCTACTCATGGTGGGCTTACAACCTTATTATATGCTGAGTTTTCACATGCCATTGTGCTGGTTGTTTATACCCCAACCTTGGTAAATGTAGTAATCACAACAGAAATACAGTAGTATATTCTGTAATAAACAAACTCACTACTGACCATCTCAGTGGTTTCATCACAATTTCTAGGGACTTTAACCATGTTTCACTTTCCTCCACCCTCACCAGTTTTTACCAGTTTGTGGGTTGTACAACAAGAGAAAACAGAATGCTGGGCTTGTTGTATGCCAGTGTTAAAGAGGCATATATCTCTGTTGCTTTGACACCTTTAGGCCTATCAGACCATAATTTGGTACAGCTCATACCTGCATTTAAACCCATTATCTAGAGGTTGCCAGTCACCACCAGGGCCTTGCAGGAATGTACAACGGACACTGAGGAGTCTCTGAAAGGATGCTTTTGAGAATACTGACTGAGATATGTTTGTTGTAGTCACAGGCGAGGACATTGAGGAATTGAGCACAGTCCCTACAAAGACAGTGCACTGTTTTCCCAACAACAAGCCATGGATCACAAAAGTCTTGTTAACCCTACTGCATATGAAGAAGACAGCCTTCAGATCTGGAGGTAAGGATGAAATCAAGTGGGTATAGTCATAACTGAAGAAGCAGCTCTGTGACAGGAAATCCCACTACAGGGACAAACTTTAGAACAAGTTAAAACAAAGCAACATGACAGAATGGTGAAAAGAAATGAGGATATCACTGGCTAAAGTAGGTTGTAAAATAGACAGTGAAATGAAACAAGAACAGAGCAATGAACTGAAGCAGCTGCTCAACAGTTTTGACAAGTTGAGAATAAGCCTTGTTGGAGCAGATGGATAATTGCATCTTCCACTCCAATCTTTGTCCGATAGTGGGTCCAGGTGGTCTACCACAAGAGGACTGATATTGTCCAAGAGCAGGCTCTCAAAGGTCTTCATAATGTGAGATGAAAAGGCCACTGGTCTGTAGTCATCAGGTGAAGAGGCACCTGCCTTTTTTAGAAGAGAAATTAGAACAAGAAGTCAGCCGCCACCATCCTGACGATCCACTCCACCGAGTTTTCTCTGGGGCGTAGCCAATAAGCCAACTTGCCACAAAGATCAAAGTGAGCCCCAGCTGAGGGCTGAGCCAGACACTGAACACTGTTTGGAGCAGGTGTGACTAAGTGCTCTGGGAAGCTCCCATGGAAGCCTGACAGACTGCAGCATGGAGTGAGCGAGAAGCAAAGCTCAGCATGGCGATGGACTGGCAAAAGGGACCCAAGATGGATTAAAGAGTTGTCTACACCTGCTGATTGGATGACTCCTCATACTGAGTAATCCACAAAATGTAAGCCGAGGAGACTTTGGACATTAGAGAGAAGCACCAAGGCTCATGGTTTTTAAAAGAAGATATGTTTTCCCTTGATTTAACCTCATTTTATCAGAATTATTTATTGATTGTTTTTAACCTCCACTTGACACCTTTGGGTTTTATGTATTATTTATTTATTGAATATTTATGGAAGATCTTTTTTGCACTGCACTTTTGAACACTTTTGTCTGATTTTTAATAAAACCACTTTACACATTTGCACCAACACCTTGCTGACTGTGTGTGTTCTCATTTGAATGGCTCATTTCGTTTTACAACTATTGACAGTTCCGTGTTGAAGATGCTCCCGGAAACAACCAAGGGGTGTGGAGTCGACCGGAACCATTACAGGTTAGTACAATCATCCCTCTAGGAACAGAATACTATGTAGTGGTGATGTCACTTTCACTCAGAAACAGAGAAGGGATCTGACCAATGACAGGTTCCATCAGTTCAAAGTCGAAGAAAATCACTAGCTATTAGGAATCCCACCTAGGAATGCTTTGGGACCATAGTGTGCAGGCCAGTCAGGTTTTGTATTGGCAAGTAGATGATCCTCTATACTATCTCTACATGTGCTTTGTCCCTTTTCTATCTTGAGATGCATTGCAAAGCCAGCAGCTAGTGCTGGTACAACTACTTCAGATTCACTGATCACGTTGTTGTAAGCCTGGGGTATCATTTGCCCACAATCCATGCACTCAAGGCTAAATTCCACCTGGTTGCATTATGGGTTTCCGCGGGACCACAGTACACTGTTAATGGTATCACCATCAGGTTAGCTCCAAGAAACACATGAGATAGAGAGGCAGAAATCCACATGTAGTGGAGTACTTCTTTCTTGCCTATCTGCATTTTAATGGCACAAATTCCAATACTTTTGATTGGTTCCTGGAAGAAAGGAACATGCATGGCACATTTGGTCTTTGTTACCACTTGAATATGTGGACACTGGGTGTTCAATGAAGGTGTTCTTCAAGTAGAATCTATCTAGACCTACTACTACAATTATGTCACACACCTTTTAACCTCAATCTTTATTCTTTCTGCCACAAGGGTTTGTTTTACCAAGTGGGATTAGAGTATGCATATATAGAAGTTATTTACAACCCCATCTCCCTGATTAACATAAAAACAAAGATAGGATAATCCACTAAACACACACAAACACATTTCAGGTTATTGGATGATGATGATGACTGAGGTAATTCAATTCTTGAAGTGAATTGCTCTCCAGGAATACAACAACTCTGACATCCTGTAATATTGAAAGACCAATAACAATCTATGGCGTTAGGAGCAAACTCCAAGTAACAATGACTTCAACAGAGACAATTCCTAGTGAACACTCCTATGATAAGCAAAAATTGTAAATCTGGAAAGGAACTGTAATCCTTCAGTGTGATAAACTGATATTTTAAGACCAAAAAGGCAGAGAAATGCTAACTTAGCAGCTTCCTTTAGTAAATAAAAACCTTTATAGTAAAGCAGGTCTCTATCTCAGTAAATCAAAGCAGTCCTCACTAAATTTATCTAAAGTAAGCATAGTAGCTTAAAATATCCCTTCACTATGGTCCCCCAACACACAAATCACCAATACTTGTACACTGAACAATATAAACCCATTGTACATAAACAGAAATTTAGTCTTAGAGACTCATTTGAGATTTTGGCATCTCTTGTCCTTTCTCAGTTGATCTAGAGCAGGGGTCTCCCTACCTTTTTCCCCTGAGAGCTACTTTTACAAAATGAAAATGGCCAAGAGCTACTCATGTTTTCTAACTTTTATTCTCATAGCATATTTCAACCCACACAAACTGAATAAGCTTGTTTTGCCTGAACATTTACAAAATGTTGGTGTCCACAACTCACATTTTGCATTAAAACATGACAAAAAATATTTAGTTCACATGCAACTGTATTTTGTATGTCTGTGTGCATTTTCTAGTGTATCTCACACTATTGAATTAAAACATGTATGCTGTCAAAACAAAACAATGCAATTACAAATACACAGATATGACTTATTCATTTGTCATTTTGTTACTTGTCACTGCTTCACCTCACAAGAGTATTCACATGCTCAATTCCATGTGTGACGTGTTTTCTAGTTAGTGAGATGACTGGCACTGCATGGAGTGAACAAGAGAGGTGTATGGTGGAGTGTAGCCACATAGGTTCACTCTTATGGAGTCATTTAAATGTTCATCTGTCAGTCTTGTTCTGAACTTTGATTTCATGACATTCTTGTCAGAAAAGGCAGATTCACAGAGGTATGTAGGCCCAAACAAAGCAGACATTTTCAGAGCTGCTCGGTGAAGATTCTTATAGTTACTTGGCTCTACTAAGCTCCAGAAATGCTGAGAATGTTATTGTGACTTTAACTGCACATTATTTTGAAGGTTTACTAATATATAATATATAAAATCCAATGCCTGTCTGTCTGTATGTCTGTCCACTTTTCACGAGAGAACTACTTAATGGATTTAGATTGGGTTTTTTTCTATAATTTTCTTGAACATTCTGGTTGATTTTGCGACTTCTCTCATTTCACAATGTACCATAGTTCGTTTGTGGTACCAATTTATTTGCGTGAATCCAAGATCCATGCAACGGGCTGGAGGAGGGGCCTTCCTCACTCACTCACCAGCTTTGGGGTGTATTCCATAACTCTGCTTAGCTAGCGAACGAGAGGTCAATTGAATTCAACTTTGTTTCATATTTAAAATATAGTGTTACTTAAGACTTGATGAGTTTGAGTCTGGATATTCTCTTAAGTGTATGCTACATTGAAAAGATAGATTGCAATTCAGATTGTGGATCATGATATGATTTTTTGGAAAGATCGCCTACTCCTAATTTGACTAATCAAGTTTTCAAATTTATGTATGATTCATTAACCCTTTGGCGAGCTACTTGGAAAGGGGTTGCAAGCTACCGGTAGCTTGCGAGCAATGTGTTGGAGACCCCTGATCTAGAGAGTCTTCTCTATAATTCAAATTTGTCTTGGACTTGGCATAATAAAAACTCAATTTCCAGACTAGGCCTTTATTTTTCCACCTTTGAATCCTTTCAGCAAATTAATGGAAACTATGCATTGTAATATCAGCATATTCATTTCTCAAACCAAGGCTGAAATCCTGTAATCAGAAACACAAAGCTGCCCAACCAGTTTCCACTATTAGTCAAGCTACAGACTCTACACTATGTTCTCTTTTCTTTTTTTCAAAAATGAATGCATACTTTTTAAAAAGACAGGCTAAACTGGATCAATAGGAAACAAAAAAGACCAAGTCAGCACAGCACTGGCATCCTATACTCTTGAAGGTGTGATGTGAAATTTCACTTTAGTGTCACATATACACATTATAATATTTTAAGTAGCCTACCACTCAAATCTCAGGAAGCAATCTAAAATAGGACTTTAAATTGGCAAGTTTAAAGATGACTATTTTGGTCTCCGAATGTGTGCCTTACTGTATTTAATTTGGTTATTTACAGTCCCTAATGATTTTAGCAAGTCCTACTCATTTTGGGACAAATTTGGAAGAGAGTGTGAGTTCTCAATGAGATCAAGTTTTCTAAAGTGTAATAGATTTTATTTGCTGATTGTAGTACTTGGTCTGTCTAACTCTGGACTTCACCACTTTGCCACCATCTGCAATGTTAACTGTTTGAGGATGAATGTCTTGCTTTAAGACTGTGTGGAGTAGGTGCTTAACAGGACTCTTGAGCTGTTGACTTATTATCAACAGAGCTAGCGTCTGTCCAAGTGCATCATGAACTGCTTTGACAGGTATGGGTCCCATACGTAACAATGGTCACACACATAGGATGTAATCATTGTTTTTAGGATCGTATCCTAAGCTTTTTTTTTTGTCACCCGCTATTCCAGACAAACAAGACTAGTGGAGGTGGGTTTGATCACTGGGGATTAACCATGGCCATGACCACTTCCAGAGTCTTTCGGGATTCTTGGTAACATGTCTGGAACTGCACTGCCACACCTCTTCTAGTAGAACACCTGGAACAAAGATCTCTGTAACATATAAATCCCAACAGGTAAGCAGAGAAGACATCTTGATGCTCTTAAATGGCCAGGTCAAAGTTTGGGAATTTTCAGATATCTACAAGTGTTCCTCTCTCTATATATATTTTTTTTGTTGAGTTAGAATTTACCCAAGTTCAACATTGCAGGAAGTGGTAGAACAGTTGAAAGGCACCCATGGATCTGGTTGCACCAAGATGAAGGTCTCTTGTCGTGCACTCTCCAATTATTCAGCCACATCTTGGCACTTGGAGATTCTGTTCCATGACATCTTCTTCCTGGCTGGATATAAAGAGATTGCAATATACTCTTCTTATGAATACATTTTTGGTACTACCTTGCCATCTGCGCAAAAAGTTGCAGACCTTTGGGATTTAAAGGGTGGGTTAGACTTTTTTCTGGATACACTTCCTCTGGTGGACGCTACATGCTCCAGAAAGGTCAATGGCATTAGATGGTACTTTGTGATGTTAGGACTTTTTTTTAATATGACTATTTTACTCTGTCATTTAATTTACACACACACTCTATAACATGCCTCTTGACACTTTAGATGCAGATCTTTTGGGAAACTAATGTACTTCAGGCCTGTGCTACCATACATGGTACTAAAGTGAAAGTGCTGGTATCTTCTTTAAAGGTATAGGTAGAAAAACAAAATGCAGTGTTTTGTCCATTTTAGTCTACTGCTACACAATGGTATTGTGGCTCTGGTGTCTTGTTACTTCATTGTGGGTTATGCATGGCCTTCACATGAGTATCGATTTGTGTGGTTTCTATGATGGTTTCATGTGTGTTTCCACAGAGTACTCTGTTTTCTAACACAACACAAAAAAGTGCATTGCTCCTGACTAGTTTCCGCTTTACCTACCTTTTCAGCTCCACGGACAGAGAAACAGAAAAGAATGTTCATAAAATAGTTTAAAAGAAATTAATCTCCAGTTTAGCACATCACTTAACAGATATTCAGCATTGACTAGTGAGTCTGTACTGTAAACAATGACAGATCATTACTCTTAAGGAATGCTATCAAGCCAGCTTAGTCCAGTTCCGGGTCAAATGAGCTGACATCTATCCTAACAACATGGTGCACAAAACAAACTCCTGCTACACACATTTTCAGTATGCTGTGTTACATGTTTCTTTTTTTATTTAAAGTATTAAGTAAATCTGTGGGAGACCTTCTATGTCAAGTTAGAATGTTTTCTTCATGTTAGCTTTTCTCCCTGAGTTGCTCCAATTTTCTCCTGCATTTCAGCTGATTGCTAAATCTGCCAATGGCTCAGTATGAGAGTCCATGTGGATATACGTGTGAATATTCTGCAGCAGAAGTCCTATGCAGTACATGTGTTTGCATCATGTCTCTGATTGGATCTGGCTGCTTTGTGACATTGCCAAGAATGCAGCTGTCACTGAAAGAGGCAAAACACAGACATAAGAGCCAATCTTAGAAAGTTAATGTTTGATGTTAAATTCATATAAGGGTTTGCTTAATTTCTATAGAATATCAGCTTCTCATAGCTATCTTGAATATAGTATAACTTATCACCCCCTGTAAGTTCACATGAGGTAGAACTTTCTTAGCTATATCTGTAGAACAAAGTGTTAATTAAGCTAGTTAGGAAATACTGCAGTCTTACTGCTAGAATGGAATGTTAAATATGTTTGTAAATAGAATAGGAGATGGCACATAGTTTTCTGACCATGCTTAGTATGACTGTACGGCCAAACCTAGAGAAATGCAACAAGATATATAAGCCTTAAGCAGAACTTTTCTTAAACAATAAGTTTTCTTTTCTTTAATATCAATCTTTTCTCTATTTTTGTGTGAAATGTTTTGCTTTGAAATTTTACTAAAACTTTTAAAACTAAGATATTTGGTCTGTAGAATTATTTGAACCCTTGTGAAACTATTGCCTTAATCATCCTATGAAGCAAACTAAAAGCTGCAGAACTTTGGTAATTTTAGGTAAACACAGTTACAACAGGAACAATAGAAAAAGTAAGATAGGCAGACTACAATTACTAGTAAGTTTGCCAAAACAACAATAGGATGAATTCATTTTCATGACAATGGAAACTGCTGCTCAGATTTTATCCAGTGGCAAAACTGTGTTACCTGACAACAGAGCAGTAAGTCACTAAGCAAAAAAAAATGATTCAAGTAGAACTGAAAGCCTGAGTGGAAAATCTTTTAGGAACTGAATATAATAATTTGAAGCAGAAGAACTTTTTAGTATGGATTTGCATGCTCAAATTGAAAATACTTCATGAATGATCAAAAACAGTGTGTGTTAAATAACTGGCGTAAAATATCTGAATGGGGACTTCCTCAGGGCATGAGTGAACTTCTCTTGATATTGTATTGATTTTCATTTATCTTCCACCACTTGCACTTTGATTAATGTCGTCCAGTTTTGCTGCCCTAGTTCAGACCTGACAGTTATGGTACGCCAGGCATTCTGGCCCATTTCTTTAAACCACTCAATGTGGGTCCTTTGATCCATCAACATGTCCCTTTCTGACTGAGCTATGGTTTGTAAACTCAGAGAATTCTGCAGAATCTGCCATGGAATGTTCATCCCTCTATTTTCATTGCAAACATCTTTTTCTTTCCTGGTTTCCACTTTTAAAGTACAAAGGAGTTTAACTAAAGGGCTAGCCCTTGCCCTTCTTCTATAACCTTCTTGGGTGACATAATGCAACATGCACATCTGGTTGCCCTATTTGGGCATATCTGGGTGCTTGTTCTTCTGGTGTCCTCCTGGATTAAGAAAAGACATATTTTAGAGATCCACACACCTTAGTGATCTCCCCTGTACCACTGAAGCATTTGGCTTGACTATATGAATCAAAGTGTGAGATATGTAAAATGTTATAAGGGAAGCATGGTTATTGTAAATCAGTGTGTCTTGGCACAGCTGTTGTCTTTGTTTTATGTAATAGTGTCAAAGAATATTTATAGAGAATTGAGTCTATCTGATACCCAAAGTATCTAAAAGGTATATAAAGAAGACTGGTAGTTGACACATCCTGTCTTGTATGTTGTTTTGAAGTGGACATGCACTGGCCTAGCCAAGAGTGCCTTCTACATCTTGGGTTTATCATAATGTATCCTTTATAAAGTCGATTCTCTGGAAATAATTAGTAGGATCTGAGATATGCCAAGACATTGTTATAGTGTATTATACCTTTTTAACATAAAGCCAAAGCCTGTTGTAAGCCCAACTCCTCTTGTTCTGACAATTACCCACTGATGTGTGATAGCAGCCCTGGGCCTATCTGGCCATTGTGAGGGATGGCCAGGTACCTTACCCAGCCAGGATGCACTCAGCTTGGAAGGACGGGGGAAGACAGCCTGCACAGTGTTTTGTCTCACCCGGGAAACTAGATGGCAGCTCCCCCTGGGTTACAGCATTGCCACGGATTCCCACAGGGCATCTTGGGAAATGGAGATTGCTGACTCAGCCTTGTTGGATTCTGTGGGTGCTGCCAGGATTGTGAGAAGCCTAAATTTATCCCGGTATTATTTGGTAGGTGGCAGGAAGAAGCCTTAGAAGTGGAGCCGTTCGTTCAAAAAGCCTGTTTATACATACAACCAGACTAGCAAGGGTAGGTTTAGAAACATCACTTAATAACATATGTCTTTGTGCAAGTGAGAGAAAACCTGTTTTACATGCAGAAAAACCTACACAGACATGGGAAAAAGGTGCAAACCTCAGACAGACAGTGACTCACCATAGGACTCGTTAGAAAATTAGACCATTAGGACAATCTATGCAGCCCAACACAGCTCACCAGTACTATCCACTTAATTCTTCCAAAATAACATCAAATGTTGAGTTTTGAAGGTATTTAAAGTCCTACCGTCTTCGATGGTACTTGGTAGCTTATTCCATGTGTCTATGGTACTCTGAATAAGGAAGAATTTACTCTTAACAGGTTTCCAAGTGTGTTTTTGATTAACTCATTTTAAAGTAAAAGTCTTGATCCACTGTTATAATTTCCTTCATAATTTTAAACACTTTAATTATGTATCCTTTTAATCTGATTTTGCTTAAACTGAAAAGGCTCAGCTCTTTTAATCTTTCTTCATAATTCATCCCCTGTAGCCCTGGAATCAGCCTAGTTACTCTTCTCTGGACACTTTCTAGTGCTGCTATGTCCTTTTTGTAGCCTGGAGACCAAAACTGCACACAGTACTCCAGATGAGGCCTCACCACTGAGTTATAAAGCTAAAGCACAATCTCCGTTGACTTCTGCTCTACAAATCACTCTATGTAACCTAACATTCTGTTAGTCTTCTTAATGGCTTCTGAACACTGTCTGGCAGTTGATAGTGAGAAGTGCAGTATGACTCCCAAGTCCTTCTCATAAGGTGTACTTTTGATTTTCAGACCTCCCATTGTGTATTCAAACCTAACATTTTTATTTCCTATAGGTAATACTTTACCCAGGGAACCAGGCCAGGGAGGTAGAGGTGCTAACCACTGAAACACAATGCCACCCTGCATTATTTTTAAAGTCTTGGGCCTTGTAATACTTATAATAAATTATGTTTTCTAAAACTGCATGGCTTTTTCTTGTTCTTTTTAAATAATCTGATGTTATTTGAAAACAGTTTCATGGCTTAAAGGTACTTTCAATTATAGTAATAGATATCTGTGTTTAGAAATGAGGTTGTTTCTCTTCATTCTGTTACAGTATATTCAAAGTATTGATGAGAATAAAAAAGTTTTGTTGCTGAATAAATTCCAGCTGCAAGTGTCCTGCATTTCAAAAATACATTTCTTCAGATCCCATATGGTAAAAGGTGACTTCCATGTTGGATGTTCTGGAGTGCACACTACAGAGTTATTGAACTTGCACTTCTATAAGAAGAAAGCCACTGTAATTCTCTAAAAGAACAGCTTGGTTACTTTTGCCAGCAATCAGTCATAAATTGCCAAAGCTTTAAGTGGAATGTATTTTAAATGTGCTTTGCTGCGTATATAACATAAGTAGCTTCATTATTTTTATATTACACTGTAAGTACACTGTATTCATAGTCAGCATCATCACTTTTGGGAATTATCACTGATGCTTGTATTAAAAGTTCAAGCAATTACAGGACTTCATATTTTTTATAACATATTCAACAGCATTCAACTTGAAGTGACACACATTAATATGTTTTTCAGCATTGTTAAGTGCTCTAAAAGGAAAGGCATAAAGGTTGTGTATTTTAATAGATTTGTAATATTAATTAATACACTAATACTGCTTTAGCATTTCTGTGACATGGCCCTTTGATTTTTTTCTTTTCGATTTTGAATAATTATATGGTTCTGCTTACTGAAAATGGCAGCGTGGGTTTGAATAGAAGTCAGGAGTAGCTTACTATCCATTACAGAGACCGCAGCTTGCACTTTAAATCAAATGAAAAACAATTGATTCATCAGCAGTCTAGTCACTAATGATTCAAGAAAAAGAGAACAGTAAATTATTATACTGCAATTATTTCAGTAATTAAAATTTGATTCCAATTTAAAAAGTCATAATAATAAATGTGGAACTGATTTTAATGTAGCATCATACACAATTATTTTATAATTGAGTTAATTATATAAACAAATGAAAATGAAAAAGGATAACTTTCACAAGAACATTTGACAATAGCATGCAAGAACTGAAAAATCGCTCAAATAAATCCATCCTTTTTGAAACCTATTTAACTGATTGATGAGTCATGGGGAGCATTCAAATATAGTTGTTTGCCTCAGAGTGAGACCAAGTTGAATTTTTTTCCCTCTACCTACCTAGCAATTATTTTCTATTAGTAGTTTTTTTTGTTTAGGCTGAAAATAATAAGGGAATTATGCACATAAAGAGAGTGACCGAGATTATTGTGTTTCCTGTGCCAGTTAATGCATCAGCCCTTGATTTATTCTTAAAAATGTTTTAATATTTAATATATATCTCATCAGTAACACAGGTCGACTTTGCACACTCACTGTGTCTTACTTGTGTCACACACATGTGCATGGGAGGCAGTCAGTGGGCTTAACTAAAGGTAAAGTACCAGATCAGGGGTTGATGAAGTGCACTAATGTCTTTTCTTCTTCCTCTGCAGATCACCAGTAAGAAAGACCACCTAAACCCCAACCAGGTTCCACTTACATCACCAGACCTTGCACTCCTACTGACCTCACTTTTGCCTGTTCCCCGTTGAACCCTACTCTTCCTTCCCACCACCTAAACAGCTAGTCACTTGCCTTAACAAGTCAGTCCTGTCCTGGACTCAGTCATTTGAGATTACTCTATACTCCTCACATCTTTTGAGATCTCATTATTAATATACAGGGTGGAATCTCAAATCTTTTGCTGTGTCTGTTGTGTTTCTTCTACACTTGCTCTGTTCAGAACAGCTAGGGAGAATGATTGTAAATTAGGCTTTAATAAAATGTGATACACTTGTCAGCCACATTGTCAGAAACATTGTTGACTAGTTTTAAAATAAAAATTTAGAGTGTGATTAGAAGTTTTTGACATGTAGTCCTTTTCTTGCTGGTATTATGGATGTGACATGCATATGATGTTGTCTATGGCAATCAAATGATTTGAGCAGTTCTGCAGGGTTTTCTTGTTGTTCTCTGGGATTTTCACTACCAGAGATAATATGGGTGCTATTGGGTGTGTTCTATTACTGACATTACAGAGGATAATTTGAGAATATTAAAAAAGTATAAATCACAATAACCCACCCAGATTGTCAGCAAGAAAAAATGCAGAGAAAGCAGGCTCACCAGTTGATTCAGCCACTCTACAGTATCCTGTACTAAAATAATGGGCCTTTGTTTTTAGATTTAGAAGTTCATTGTCTGCATTAGGAGTTCCCAAATGTTTTTTATTCCAAGGCCCCTCAACAGACTGGCCTCAGACTGCAGACAGATATACCTACCTCATCCATAAAATAATATATGACTTATGCATATATATATATAAGCCTGCAAACACTCTGTGCATGGTCCTTTTTAATTCTAAAAGCAAAAAATCAGCAGCAGATACACAGAATGTGGTTTACAGCATACCATTTGATTCACTCCCAGCTGTATACGTGGGACAATCAAAAACACTCACCACACCTATAAAGGAACATCACAATGTGGTCAGAAGAAAGGACCCGCGGTCTCTGATTTACACACATACAAGTTCGACCGAACACACATTTCAATGGGACTCAGTGCAAGGAAAACTCAAGGCTAATACTAAAAGTGACAGATAACTGGCTGAAATGTGGCTATCCAATCAAAACACCATTAACAGACTTTTGGACATGAACCAAGTATATGCAGGCTTGAAAAGAAGAACATCTAAATAATAATTAAAAAATGAAACTTTATGACCAACACCCTCTGGACACCACCTCATCAATTCCCCCCCTACATGCACGTACACTTCCCTCCTTATTTGCTATGAATCGCCTTGAATTCCTGGAATTCTAATCATTTTCTTCTGATGATGATTCCTGATAGGAGTCAAAAGCTTAGGAATAAAAAACTATTTTAAGATGTGTGATTCATTTTCTCCCTTTGTGGATTTCCAACTACAAATATGCAAATCGTATCACAGACCTTCACTTCCACATATATCTGTATAAAACAGTACATGATATACAAATGAAACAAGCATGTCATTCTGGCTTTTTTTAAGTAATTTCAGTGTGGAAAAACCTGCCTCACACATGTATGTTTTTGAAAAGGGTAAGAGGCATTGGATGGATTTTTCACTCAAATTTGGGTATTTGTTTCTCACATTGCTCCGAAATTCTGATAGAGAACAGCAGATAATTTCATTCTCAAACTTCTGTCATTGGCAATTTTAATTAATTCTTTTTGTGACCTTAAATCAAAACTCTAATTTCTCAAATGGATTTCTGATCCAAATTAAATGACGATTGTCCAGTTTGGGGAAATAGGCTCTGAAATATTCTTTCAGATGTGTCAGATGTGATAATATTAAAAGCCAAGTGCTTCCTGGTGAAGGAGCAGGAACATTTCTAGATATCCTTCGTTGAGCTTTTTGACCCAAAGACCAAATGTTTACACAAATAGTCAAATATTATCATGGAAATTAAGTATTCTGTGCTCACGGGCTTGCATGCTCTGATTAAGGCGATTTAAAAGTTGAAATATGTCAGACAAGTACGTAAGTTTCAAAAACCACAACTGGTGTCAAAACTGATGAGAGATTCATATGACTCTTTGCGTAGTTCAATCACTCGTTGAAAACCTACTTCGTGAGACAGTCTGCCACTGAGCCTCAGAATGCAGCAAAAGGCTTTCAAAATTGGCACCCATGTCACTGAATAGGTTGACAAACAGTCTGTGCTTAAGAGAGCATGCTTTGTGATTGCTGATAATTTTAACAATGTATTCTCCAAGCAATTCCTGAAAGATGCTTTTGGTTGCCAGTAATATCAGGTTTTCTCCAATTGTGTATGCTTTTCTTTGCATATTTGATACAATACAATGTGCCAAAGTGATGCCTTGCATGCTCTCCCTTAAACTGCTCTTTGTTCTGTGAAAGTTCTTCTTGTTTCACTAGCAGTGATACATCTGTATGGAAGAAGTCAATATTTCTGAACATCATTTGGATGTTTTCATTCTAGATGTCATTTCTGTTTAGGCGACTGTAGGTATTTGCGTGACAGAATTTCTTGGCAAATAATGCATTTGAAATAATCTTTTTCTTTGTCAACATAAACCAAAATCAAAGTATAAAGCCTCATATTTACTAAATTTAGATTTTTACTTGGAAGATGACTTGCCTTTGAAAGATGCACTCAAAGCTGTTCTTCTCTGGAATGTTACCTTTTTTTAAAAAATGGTGCACAAATCTCTCTCTTTCTTTTACCTTTTAACACAATACAATACATTTAACTTGCTGTAACCTACAGTACATTAACAGTACACAGTACAACATGCATAGGCCAACGATAGACTATGTCTAACATTCAAAAAACGTGTTTATTAGTAGGCATAAGTGGCAAGAGCACTGACAAAGGTTGTGTGGATAGGAAAGCAGAATGATATGCATTAACATTTACAAATAAAACTAGCTAATCATGTGAAATATAATTTCACTCCCCATCCCCATTTTGGTTTTTTTTTTCCCATTTTTACATTGCAAACCCATGGAGTAATGGACCCCAGACTGGGAGTCCCTGATTTAAAGTATCTTTACTTATTCCTAGAATTTTATTATGAGATGTAATTTCAACTAATCATGTAGCTGACAATGGGTACAAACATAATAGTAGGAAACTTGCATCGAAAAGGAAAAATAAATGATTAAAATTAAGTTTACCATTATAAGACTTGAAATAGTATTTTTAAAATACCTTTCAGGAAGAATATAAGTAGTTTGGCAAACAAGAGGAGACCATTCAATCCATCATGCTCATCTGGTATGTTAATAGTGAATACCTTCTTCAGGCAGGCTGTCTCCAAAGCTTGCATATTGTAATTGGTTCAGCTAGCCAATAAAAGGTGTAATTTTTACTTGACTTCTCATTGCATCCATAATGGCTAACACAGTACAACACCTACAGATACCTTTTTAAAACTGTTCCAGATTCCCATGGCCCTTTGTGTGAAGAAGGGTTTCCTGGCTTCCATCTTAATTACACCTCTTCTTAATTTCCACTGGTATCCTTGAATACTTCATTACCTAACTGAAAGGATTCTGCAAGATCAGTTTTTAAGAAAGCTGAAGATGTTTATTAAGATACTGCTATAAAACAACAAAAAATAACAATTCTTTTAGCTTCTTGGAGAAGCACATTTCATTTAGTTTAGACATGCACATGTACGGTGCAGTCTCACAATCACAATATGGAGCATAACCATCCTTTATTTATATTCAAAAGTTTTCACAAAATAACCTAACATTATATTTGCATTCTTTTTAGGGTTGTCTCTTCTTGGTCAGAGTTGCCCATCTTTTTTATAATTTATATGCCTTTTGCCTTTCAAAAGGAAGCACTTTCCATTTGTCCTTAGCATATGTTTTATGTTTAGTACTGAAGACATTTCACAGAAATACTAGAGATATGATTTCAACCTGATGTAAAAAATTATTGATGAATGCAAACTAAATAGTTTTAGTGAAGTTACCCATGAAACCAAAGGACTTGCTTGACTTCAGTTTCAAATTTCAAAGATTTCTAAATTCAGCTTTGACCTTCTGCCTTTAAAAAAACACAGTAAGACAGATGAGAAAATACATAAGAAATACTAATCAGTCATCTGTGGAAAACAATGCAAAATCTTTATTGCAGCGTCTCAGCACTAGGTGTTGTCCATTTTAATAGAGAGGTAAACACTGCATGGGAAGCAGCAGGGATGACTAATCAGGGGTCAGTTATGCAATGCCTTGCACCAGCGTGGAGAATTACTGGTGGTCATAACTGTTCCCGTGTTCTAATAAAAATTAGATGTTTGTGCTGAAGGCTGTAGAAAGACACTCTGAGTAATTTTAGCATCATGTTAAAAAAATACATATATAATTTTCCACCAATATATTTGTCAAATTAAAATATAAAAGGTCAGTAAAATGATTATTTTTGTCTGACACAGTGGTCGGAACCCCAGTTCAGTAGAGACTAGAAGGGTAACAGTGTCTCTGACATGATACATTTATTGAATTCTGTAAACTTGTAAGATGCTTGTTGCATGTTTTTATCAAAATTATTCTCTATAAAATGCATAACTGATTGTAGTTTTTAAAGGTATTAATGATTTATTTATATATTAGCTTTCATTCTACTGAGCATTCATTTTTGTGTTTCAAATTAAAGGGTGTATACTCTGTGGTGGATGGCTGGGACCCATGCCTGGCCCAGATGCCCCTTTTGACACTGGATCCAGGGGAGCAGCCATGGGATGCAAACTATGTCCCCCAGAACACTTGGTGGCAGCCCCCCTGGGTTGCATCGGGGCCACTTTCTTGGAACACCAGAGCTCATCCCTGTTGGGCTCCATGGCCACCGCCAGGAGGAGCTGAACGGCTTAATGAACCCATGTGGGCTGAATGCAGCCACACCCAGAACTGCAGCCTGAATTAGGTTAATTACCACCTGAAGCACTTCTGGGTGGGCTATAAGAGGAGCCTACAGCCACTACTTGAGGTGCCAGAATCAGGAGGAGGAGGACAAAGCTGCCTGGGAGGAGTGGAGGAACAGGAGTGATTTTTGAGGTGTTTTTGATTGCTGTGTGCTTTGGGGATGTGTAGGGCCTGTGGGACACGGGGAAGATGTGCCCCACAGCTGAAGACTACAAAAATAATTATTTTTGTTTCTTTTGACCTGTGCCTCCGGTGTCAGTCTGTGTTGGGTCGGTGTCAACTAAGCTCTTCTGCCACAACTCTTATAGTTAGAATGTTTCTACTAATATTGGTTCATAGAATATACACTTATAACCTAATGTAAAGACTGAATCCAATGTGCATTTTTTGGTGTTTTAAAAACCGAAGAACAAGACAAAGAAGATTCAACAGAGATAGCAATGGATCTCAAAAAAGTGCATGAAAAGTTTCATTTTAAATAGGCTATCCAAATGGCAAAACATACACTTAAATTTGGAAAGAAAAAGGGAAATGTGTAACACCTCCTTCCACCAAACAACCACATTCAAAACTTTCTGACATCATTAAATACTGTAATTTGTCTAAATGATTGTGGCACACATCTTGCAAAGACAATCTTCTTGCTGTTGCTGGTTCCTTATTTTCTAGGACGTCTTTTAGTTTTCAGTGCTGAAAGGTGTTGCTAAGCAACATAAAATATCAGCAGAACTCAGACATTGTCATTCCATGATTAATACTTACCAAGGTGCAGTGCTTGCACAAGGTTTTGATATTATATCTAGAGATTAATGTCACCAAGTTCTTTTCCGTAAGCTTAACTAAGAAACTTTTTGCTACTCAACAATACAGATATCATGGTTGCATGTTAATAACAGCTACAGCTCCAGTTCATCTTAATAAAAAAAAGTTATTATTTAAAGTATATGATAACTTTTAATGATTTCTTCCTTACACTATTGTAATCTAAAGTGTATTTTTTACATAGCGGTTAATTTTATCAGCAGCTAACACACACATTTCATTTGTACTAAACAGAATCCACTGCAGCAATGATTTTTTGTGAAGCTGTTCAAATCATATATATATGGTATGCATTTATATGAGCATGGAATTCAGAATCTATGGTCAGAAAGGTTTTACATGAGTGAGGGGGTAAAGACAAAGAAGTGCTGGATGGAGGCAGTGATTTTTCATCAAAGTTATATGCGGCACTGGAATTGGAGTTAAAGTGCCCAAATCAGGAAGAGTTTGGCCTTTTGGGGGAGCAGCGCTCAAGAGGGATGCTTGGATCTTTATGGGTATGTTGGTAGTATTAAATGCATGTGAGGGTGTATTTTCACAATCCAAGTTGGTGTTCTGATTTTTTACTGAACATTTACAGCTGATGCAGATACCAGATTTTTTTTTTTACTATTATTTAAAATAATATAAAATGTTTGTTTAAATGTCTTAAAAATTTGGAGTGGGCATCTAATTACTTTGATTTACTGTGGTGGTTATGCCATACATACTGAATATTTTGCAATAACTTTGTACTGACAGGACAGTTTTAAAATTTGGTTGTGATGTTCCTTCCATTAAAGATGATGTTAAGCTAAAGTAGCTGAAGTCTGATACCTTTTAAGGAAGGAAGGGAATAATAGAGAGATAAAGCTTAATAATGAAACCTACTCTAGTGAGTGCCATCTTTACTTTGAAATCCAAAATCTGAACAATGAGAACAGCCGTGCATTTACTCTCATCACCCCAACTGCATCAAAACCCCAGGGGCCTCATGTATAACGCTGTGCGTAGAATTTGCACTATAACATGGCGTAAGCACAAAAGCTGAAATGTGCTTACGGACAGAAAAATCCAGATGCAGGAATCTGTGCATAATCCACCTTCCACGTTCTTCCGCTACATAAATCCCGGTCAGCGTGAAAAGTAACACTCGTGCACGCGCTTTATGTAATGCCCCAACTCCTCCCAGAATTACGCCTCTTTGAATAAGCAAATCAATATAAATCGCCCTTAAGCTCAGCGTTCTGTGAAAAGACAATGGGAAAAGTATGGGGGAAAATATAAGAATTTCAGCGAATACCAAGTGGAGGCAAAGGAAAAACATACTATTTGTTTAATTAAACCGTGGTATAATCAACAAAAGGAAGTTGATCGAGTGACATAGCGTGTTGGAGAAACTTGAAAGCTCACGTTCACAAAGTCGCACAGTGCTGGAAATAAAAAACAAGTCACATATCAAAGTCGCCGTGAAAAGGCGAGTTGTAGCCCACTGCCTGAGTGTCATATGAAAGCTTATTAGGGTACAGAGAAAAAAAAGGCACACAGTGGGGAAAAAGCATGAAATGTCAACTTCAATCTCGAAATTTCCACTTTAATCATGTAGTTTATTTTGTCATTAAAGTAGAACATCATAAACTTCATCTTCAAATTGTTTAATTAACCAGTTTCTCAAATCACATCGTAATTAAAGTAGCACGTTAAATGCTTTGTTTTGTATGTGATCTTCTATGTGCTCTATGTGTGTGAATCACAACTTGCTTCTTAAACTGGCTCTCTTCCTCCGACTGGACACAGAATCCATTACATTTGTGATATTACAGCTCTCTGAATAACTAAAATACTGAGATATATACGTGATATCATTTTCATGATGATAGGAGTTAAAGCACGTTATTAAACATGGGTTTCACGGCGCAGTGATTGTGCGCGACCTTCGATAAAATTATTTATTGCAGCAGTACTCAGGGGCGGCTCTAGGCTTGTGGCGGCCCTGGGCAAAGAAAGAATCGGTGGCCCCTTCACCCGCCAATGTCAATATGGTATCTTATGCACGGTGGATGGTCACGTCCATTGTGGACACGGCATAGCTGCCTCTTGCTCATGACACAATCGTTTAACTTTTGTCGAAATTTGCCGCTGCGTTTTTAGCTGTGTCGTTATTTTCACTTTCTGTTTTATATTCAATATATATTGGCGTGGCTGCCCCTGCAGTCCTTGCTTTTCTTTCTCCAAGTAACCGATCACCACACAATCATCTCTGTAATAGACGTTAAGCCATCTGTAAGCTTAGAGCGCCGATTCTCCAAAACGTTTAAGGAACATTGAAATATCTTCGTAGTGCATGTTTAATTATTCTATCCTTCACGCCAGTCCCAGTGAAGAATATAGATTATTTAAATGAAGTTAAAGTTTTATCTGTATAATAATAAACATATTTTGCTGCATTTCATCTTAAAAATGATATCGTCATCATATGTAAATACGCGCTTTATAAAGTGGCGCAGGTTGTGTAATATTATAACTGTAGTGCAAGTTTACAGTGGGGTGATTGTACTTATAAGTACAAACAGTTCTACAAGGAGCAATTGATTGGGTGCATTTAAAGTTCTTAGGATGAAACTGTTTCTGAACCGCGAGGTCCGTACACGAAAGGCTTTGAAACGTTTTGCCGTTGCTGAGACAGTGTGTGCTTGATGCTGTATACCGATAATTCTCTTTCCGTTCAGCTGCTGCTGTGATTCACACTCAGATACAGTGATATAAATACTCCGAGTGGTGCAGTGAGAGTAATATGGAAAAAGATGATCCGCTGAGGCAACTCCTAACGGGAGCAGCTGAAAGAAGAAGAAGAAGAAGAAGAAGGTGAAGTGAGAGTAACAACGCTAAAGCAGTTATGGTATTTGGAATACTATGGCTATTCCCTGGACCATTATATTGTTACAAGTTAATTACAATCAGATGCATTACACTAATAAACAATATGCGGTTAGTTTCAGTGTATTTATAAAGCCGCGTCAGGAAAATAAGGTGTAACCACACAGAAACAGTAGCACTGCTTTGACGCTGGGTGCCACCAGTCTGCAAAACCGTGCGGAGAACTTGCGCACGACAAGGTAAGAGGTACCGTGGAAAAGTGCGTGGCTTTACGCCAAGTGTAGGTTTTATACTTCACGATTTGAACGTGGAAAAGTTCTTACGCAACATTTCTGTGCATACGCACCGTTTATACATGAGGCCCCAGGTGATTTTGCAGTAACATTCGTTTTTGAAATTAATAGAAGCTACTTTGTATTTTTGCACTTATTGGTTTAGTACTGTTCTACAAATCTGTTTTCTACTTATTCATCATTTATAAACTAAATTTAACTGTAAATGTTAAATTCTCTTTGCTGCGGATGATACATTCTCCACTGTATGTAACTTTTTCTCATTGTACATTGAAGTCAAGGCATTACTAGTTGCACAGAAGTCAGGGAAAGCCTGTACAAATAAAATATCAATATAAAAATTCAAAACCAAAAGTAATTGTTGTTTTCCATCACCATATTATATGGTTAAAAACTAAAAATCATGCAGCTGAAGAAAATGTAAGATACAGGTAAGGCAAAGCACAGCTTACAGATAAGCAGTAGTATGAAACCTGGGCCTCTGAATTATAAAGATGTGTACAAATGATTCCTAAAAGACTTATTTCCTAAAAGATTCAACGAATGTTTTATAAAACATTCATATGCACAAATACATGTTTCTAAGTCTTCTCCACTTGTGCCTTGTTTTATAAATCACAAATTACATAAGTTGCTTCATTAATGGAAGATGTTCAAATGGCAATATGGATGTAATTTTTTTTACCAATCATCTTCTGCTTATCCCTTCTTAATCAGACCACAACCTCTTTCGTTATAAGGGAAATTGACATTTTGCATGGAGCTTAATATGAACTACAAAATTAGTGAATTTTCATAGAGACCAATATAACTAATAAGAATGTAAATAACTGGTTGATTAAACAGCAATATTAACACCCAAATAAATTCTAATTTATTGATTTTAAAAGGCATATTTTATAATAAGTATTTCAGTTAGTGATATTTATATTCCAATAAGCAGATGAATTCTAATAGTGTAAGGTTGAATAGTGAATAGTATAATATTCACGGCTGGATTTACAAACAGGGTGAATTGGCTGTGCACCATGTGGCCCTGCTCGCAAAGGACGCCTAGTAGATGCAAAAGAAAAAATAACTAATAACAGAAAAACTCAGCACTCAACACAGCAATCCACTATCTGGCATACACCCCTGTCCCACTTTGGTTCACATGATTGTAAACGTGTGTAATCAGACATAAACAAAAAGTGCTTAAAAGGAAATAAGAGTCCCAGCTGGTTGACACTAAAGGTTTATTCAAAACAACAGCCCAGTGGTAAAGTGAAAAGAAAAAGAAAAACAGATAGAAACAAAAGACCATGTTGTGCTGAAAACTATACCAGACATTTAAAATAATGATTTGAATAAGTACTTTGAACAAGCTGCTATTACTGCAGTTGAAAACAATAAGAATGGCTTTACAGATAGTCAAAACAGGGCTGGTATAACCACTTCAGGCAGTTTAACATCAATGTGCTGTCCAGTTCTATGGATGTGAGCAGCCAACAGTGTGACTGACAATGAGGCAACTGCAGGAGATAAGATGCACAAAACAAAGCCAATTCCTAAAGGAAAACCCCTTTCAGTTCTTTTACTTTTTTGGCACCAAAGCATTAACCTTCTAAAAATGTTTAATGGATCTACATTAGCTAAAATTTTAAAACAAAAGTTGCATCTGTAATGTGATACTTATCAGTGTATTACATTCAATGTAATACAGAAACAAACAAAAAGGAAGGCGAAGCTGACCCAATATAAAGTTTGGAATTTTCTTCTACTTTCATTCCTGTACCTGACTTATTATTTGCATATGTGTTGTTCATAATTTGTGAGTATATGTGTGTATATGGTGGGGATGTATTCAGTACAGGTAGTGAGTTTGGAGTCTTAATCTCACCTTGATTATATGTCACTTAAATCACTGTTGCTTGAACAAATTTTGAGCTTATTTTATTTGAATGTATTAAAACTTTAATAGGTCAGCCATATGCTCAATAATATTAGTTAGGTGAACACATCATGTATGCCCAAATAAACATGCATGTAACTTTCTTGTCCACAGTCAAGTTTTCACATTTTACATGACTTTTCCACTCCACAAACTGCTACGTGTAATTATAGCAATAGGAATGGTGAGTCAAATACCAAGAAAAATCTGTCATATTTAGCAAATCCAAAGTCTGACATTTACATGCCAAAAAGGGGTTGAAACCAATTGAAAGCTATAGTTGTGCTTTCATGTTGTCTGTATTAAATTCAAGAAAGTGCAGAGACCTCAGAAGTCAGTTATTGACAAGGGCTGTGTTTCCCCAATACCTTAGTGAACACTGAATGAGAACACGTGGGATGAAGGGAAAGAATGAGTGAGTTTTACATGTGTTTCCCCAAACCCTTTATTATTCAACATTTAACAAAATAGTTTAAAGTACTTATCTGTTGGGCTCCACCCCAGTTTCTACATCAGGCAGGCAGACTCTTGGTTAACAGAAATATCTATCAAACCTATTTACAAATGTACATTAGCTTAACATGAATCATAAGAAAAATCATGAAAACATCCTTTTGTTATTCAAGTATCATATTTAGTATTAGGCCTAACAACTCTGCCATATCTAGGGCAATAAGGTGATTGTTGAATAGTTGGCACAGTAACAGTGAACTGCTTAGCATTTGTTGAATCCTCAGGCACATTTTGAACAGCACTTAGAACTCAGGTTCTGATATCAATGGTGGACACTCTACCTCTGCGACTACTTGAATTGGCTTTGGTTCAGACACAGGTAAAAGATGTAGATTATTTTTCCTGCACTCTGTATCTTCAAACTCTCCAATGTAGGATTGGGGTTCATCAAGAATTCTTTTAATCCATCTGACTTTTTCATGCCCTTTTGTCGTTTCATAACTGGACCATTTCAGAGATAATCAACTGAGAAAGTGGTTTGCTAGCTTTATCATAGTACATCCTTTACAATTTTCTTTGTTAATTGGGCTGTGACTGTAGCAGTGCTCTTTAATTTTCATTTTAACTGATGTTTACTAATGGGTATAATGGAAGAAGTTACTTTAGACATGAGCCTTTATGCAGATGAACCCCGTGTGGTTTCCCAAGGTATGTTCCAATTTCAGTAAAGCCAGTAAACTGTGGATACTTCAGACTACTATTACTATTACTGTGGGAAAAGTCATATGTTTTGTAAAATTATATAAAGCTTGACTTGTAAATTGAGAGCCATTTTCTGATACACTGTAAGCTTGTGGGGGTATTCCAAGTACAGAAAAGTATATTTTTAACTCATTGATTACAGTGTGTGACAAGAGATTGTTCAGTGCATCAATCTCAAACCTACGTGAGTAAGTATTAGTCATCTCCATGTAATATTCATAGGTCCACTTAAAAATGTCCAGGACCAGGGAAATTCTGGGACTACATAATTATGTAATGGGTCCTTCTGTTGGTGTGGATTTAGAGATCTACATATACTGCAAGACTGCACAGTTTCTTCAATGTCTTCACGTCGTGTCTTGGCATGGTCAGCCAAAAAACAACACCTTATGCTGCTTGCATAGTTGCTTCTGCTCCTGGATGTCCATTGTGTAGTATATTCTGGTATTCCCACTGAGCTGTTTTTTGAATTACTGCTCTGGTCCCTTTCATGATCACTCCATCCTCAATTTAAAGTTCATCTCTAAATGGCAAGAACAGTTTCGCATTAACTGGTACATTATTTATCCTGTCAGGCCATTTATGCCTGATGAGACAACTGACAGCCTGTTGTAAGCTATCCTTGTCAGCATGGTCCTAGAGCTCCTGCAGGGGATTTGGAGAACTCAGCTGTACTTTCATGACTTCAGACTCCTCTTGTTACGTGAGGTGTTGTGATGTGTTCCTGCCAGGTGTATTTGGTGTATTTGCCAGGTAGACATGCTTTCCTTTCTTGTAGATCAGTGTAAAATAAAATTTATGTTTTCTTTAAATGTAGTTATAAAACTTGAAATGAGCAAAGACTACTGCTAACAGCTGTTTCTCAATTTTTGCATACCTTGTTTCCATTTCAGTAAGGGTACAAGAAACATGGGCCATAGGTTTCTCATCTTGTAGGCAGGCTGCAACTAGGTTTTATTGGGATGCATTACATGTAATGGTGACAGGTTTTGCCAGCATCATAGTATTTTGGTACAGGAGTGATGCGCCTTTTGAATATGTCAAAAGCATGCTGTTGCTGTTGTGCCCAACACCAGGCTACATCTCTATGTAGCAGCTGATTAAGAGGTTTGACTAAAATTGGGAATATGTTTGCTGACATAATTTGCCATGCCTAAAAAATGCTGTAATGTAGAAACAGATAGCTATCAGAAACTGCACAGCGGGACTGAGGGCAAAATCCCAGCGTGTTCCTCTTTGCAATTTGTCCTACAAAAAAAGATGGGTTAATGTTTCACCCCTGTGCAGCCTGTGCTTCTCCATTAATTGTTGATTACTGAGATGATCCAAGGGGTTAATATCCACCCAGCATGTAGACCTGCAATTTGGCTTTTTGAGTGGTTCTGATTCAGATGGCATCTCATGTTGAGTTGTACACTTCTCAGGACAGTTGCCATAATCGTTGCTGGTAATAAGGGGAGATTAAACTTCCCACTTTAAAAGATGTGACAGATTACATAGTGAGTTTCGATTACTTAGTTCATTAAGGCTACAAAGAGCCCTTTTTGTGTTAATTTATAGCCTACATTATAATTTTACTAGCGACTGGGAGCCCGAGCGAATCGGGCTACAAATTTTACGTTTGTGAAATCCATACTTTCTCTGCAAAGAATTATTTGTTTTTTAAGTCCTTGAAATTATTTTGTTATCATGGCACTGATTTGTGCTTAAAATAGACCTTTTCGGCCGATGTAATAAAGAGCTTCCTGTTTAAACGGGGCTGTGAGACATGAACTCTGCTCTTCGGCGCACCTCATTTGATTTTTTCCGCCAAACAAATTTTCAAAACAAACCGTATTTTACGACTCTAATCAGAGTCGGAGTAATAATTATGTTGGCGTGGTGGATCATGTCCTGCCAGTCCCCGACTGGTGCATGGTTGATTAACGTCAACCACAATGTTGACATTTGGTTCAATGACTGTTTCTATAGAATCTCAATCCGTATACATCGGATTATCAAAAGGTTTGGTGTCCATTGGAACCTCAGTCAAATTAGCTGATTGCTGGGCATGTTCTGCTTGGTGGTCCATATCACAAATTTCACGCCGCAAGGCACGGGCTGCTCGATTTCTTTCAATCCATGCTGCATTTGCAGCTCCTCGAGCTTCTTCAGTCACTTGTGCATGGCTGTCACGATTTCTTTCAGCGTTAGTACCATTCTGTAGCACACATTCTTCATCTGTCCTTTGTGTCCGATTTGATTGCACGATTTCTTTCAGCGTTAGTAGCATTTGTAGCCACACGCTGCTCATCCGTATGTTGTGCACGTTGTGTACGTCTGGTCACATTAGCAAGTCTACGTTCGTTGTCAGTCATGTGACTTTGTTTCCTACGCATCCTTTCCGCTCTTTTGGCTGCTCGAGATATTGACACGAACACCATACATATGGATTGTATCAAATTATATATAAGGATATTTATATTTTAACATCTATTATTATTATTATTATTACATTGTCAAAATAAGAGCGTCAGTGTTGTATATAATGTACTTACAGACAATTCTGTCTTTCTAGGGCAGAATGGCAAACAAAAGTACAAAAACAACAAAAATAATGAGTGGGTCAGTTCAAATATTAATTTACAAACAAAATTAAGTACGATTCTAGTTATGAAGGGTATTGGGAAACACTCACTAATTAACAAACTATCTTAAGTACGAGATACCAAAGTTTATAGTTTTATGAAACATTCGGGAAATGCACCCCAGGTTAATAAAATATACACAAAAACTGAAACATATTTAGTATTTTTAGTTGCAGTACAAAAGTAAATACAATGATTTCTGAAACAAATTCCCCTTTTTGTTTAGTTCTAGTTTTCAGAATGTTTTTCATTTTTATTTTATTTCAGTTTTTGTTATTTTTTTCAGTAACAACATATTTAGTTTTATTTGTTAGTTAAAGGGAATAACACTTGTGGCATATGGGATGGGACGCCTCTATGCTGAAAGGGCAGGGGGAAGGAGTGTATCCAGAGCATTACCTCCTCTGGAGCACTAGGTGGCAGCTCCCCCGGGTTGCAGTGGTGCCTCGGACTCCTGCAGGGTTCTGTGGAAGCTGGAGTTTGGTGCAGCCCTGTTGGGCTAAGTGGGTGCTGCCAGGAGGTGCTGCAGCTGCTGCTGAGCCTGGGTGTGCCGGAAGTGCTGCCAGAACTAGGTCAACGAGTAGCTGAAGCACTTCTGGGTGTCTTATAAAAGGAGCCAGTAGCCACTACTATGGGAGCCAGATTTGGGTGGAAGGGGATGAAGCTTGCCTAGAGGAGTGGAGGCAGACAGAGAAGGAAAGAAAAGAAAGTGTTTGGTTTACTACTGTGACTGTGCTTGTGACTGTGCTGTACATATGGGAAATAGAGGAAGGCATTTTCCATGGGATAAAGTAAAAAGGCATGCCCTGAAACGTATGTCCCATGTCTGTTGCCTTCTCACACCAACTTTCAGTGGGCATATAATGTAGGGTAATTCTAAAATTATTTACTTGTAAACATTGTTTTTGCACTAGGTATAACCATGTTACATTTTCTAAACTCTTTGGTATTGTGTTGTCCCTATTGATTTACAGCTGAAATTCAAAATAATTTCTCACTATTTCCATAGTAAACAATAGTTACTAATAAACGATAACTGCATTTTGTTTGTATAAAAAGTTCAATTGTCTTGTTGTGTATGCAGAAAATTAACTTTTCCTCTTATATCACCTATCACACCATGGTTCAAATCTTCTTTGAAAAATATTGCTGTAGAAAAATAGATATAACATTTTTTATTTTATTGTACAGTGGGAGATTTCGCATGATTAGGTAAACAGACATTTGGGTCCAATCTCCAAAGCAAAGGATATCAATATCTAAAACTCTTGATCTAAAAAAGATGGATGCCCTCTATGCTGTGGGACCCATGAAAATTGAGAAGACTATTTTATGGTAGATTTGCGTTTAACTTTTGCTTTTGGTGTCAGAGGTTAAAATAACATCTTGAACTTTTTGTTGGATTGTTTGTATTAGGGAAACTGGAACTTGATTGTGTTGCAACAAACAAAGGTTCGGTTATTAACTGGTTGATGGCTTGATCCCCATCTGGAGACTAAACCTTTCAGCAGTGAGATGTGCAGACCCAGCTTGGTCTCTCTTGAAATTTCAGTGTGATGGTAGTAGTTAGGAATACCTGGTATGGCTAGTTTCTTCTTGGAACCAGGAAATTCTTTTGCTTGAAGAATTTTACTATAGCCCAATTTTCAGGTTCATGCTCATATGCTGTTACCTTTGATAGGACAGGAAGAGCAGCTTTTACCTGCTGGTATAAAGACTGAAAGGTTTTACACATTATCAGTGTTGCAATACTTTATCTATAATTGCTGAAAATATTTGAAGATCCTACAGAGGAAGGGAAAGATGCCAGCTGCTGTATAAACTCTCCTATTAATAATTCATAAGGTACTGGGCCTGTTTTTTTGGGAGTACCCCTTATTGACATTCATACTAACGGTAAGACAGGTGGTCGTTTAATCCACTTTCTGTTTGTATCTTGGCTACTTTATTTTTAAGGGTCAAATCAGCAAAGTATATAGAAGTCAAATAAGAAACCCAAAGTCTGGACTAGTAAATGCCTAATTAGATTCAGAAAATAGATCAAAATAAACAAAAACAGTTATGCTCCACATTTGCTGTTTCACTTTACTAATTACAGAATACGCATTTATTTGTACATTTTTTTCTTCTTGATATTTTAGTCTCAGGTTTTAAAATAATTTACACAAGTGACAGATATTTTACTAGGTTTGAGGTTAATGGATAATTTATACAAATAAGATTTTATTTCTTTCTTCATACAATCCTTTTAAATTGTTTCTAGGAACAATTTAAATCAGCAGACATTGTCTTCAAATATATCTATTAAGCATATCTCTTAAATGTGTTATATTAAAACTAAAACAGATTTAAAGCTAAAGTTGTTCCTTAAAATTACTATTTTTACTGCTAATTAAATTAATGCATACATTTCTACCTTATGCATTACAATTTTAACAAAATTAAAAACAAAACTAAACCTTCTATCAGCTATGTAGTCGTGCAAACATTAACATTCTGTTTTATTTCACAATTAAAATATACACATTTCTTAGAACTTACTAACCCTAACCCTAATGCAAATTGTGAGATTTTTTAACTGTTTTGAGACCATCCCCAATGTGGTGACATGTAGAAACGTGATTGACATGTCTGTCGAGGGCTGCTTGTTCATCTCCAAGGCAACAGCATGATCACAGCACCCCACATGTTTGCAGCTCTACAGAGGCAACTACAAGTTCACGACCTCCTCATGCAATGCGTCTGTTGCCCGCTGGGTAATGCAGGGAACATTATAACTTGGCCACTGACCTGGCCTCAGCCCTGCCCATTTGCTGTATCTGTGTGTAGTAGAGTGGTAGCTCACGCATCAATAAATAACCTTGCTGTTCCTGTTTCTAGCTGAATAAAGCGGGTGTTCCTGAAGTCTTTAGACTCTGCCTCATCTTTTGAGGGCAAGGCAGTGACTCATGCATCACATATTGAGAATGGAGGTTCTCTTCCTTTTTGTGAATTAAACATTACTTTTATTTAATTATAAAAAAACAATCTAATCAATAACTATACATTTTTCAATGTTTAAAACATTGATTTCTTCACCCATAACTTCCTTTTAAGGCTAGTTCATGCACACTGCATCGTTGATGTTTGATGATATTCATTCATCTGTCTGAGTGTTGGTTCTGTAGAAAAAGCACAGTCTACATTTTTGTTAAACATTTTATCTTGAAGTATTTATATATGACCCTTACAGCTAGAGCATATCTCAGCAAACCTTGAGTACAAGGCAGAAACAATAAAATGGACAGCTTGCCAGACTATCACAGGGAGCACACACCCACCAGGGCCAATCCAGCACCTTTGAGGAAACTCACACAGACACAAAGAAAACACCCATACTCTACACAAAAACAAGATCCAAATTCAAGTCAAGTCAAGTAGGGGAGCAGGCGCTGATACAGTGCGTTGCCGCACCCACCACACGACGAAACAGCTCGGGATCCAGGTCCAGCCACTCCGGTCCCCAACAATGACGATCCTATGAGCTGGATCACCCTTGGGGAATCACGCCACATGGCCGTAGTGCCGTCACTTATGCTCCCTCACAATGCAGTTAATGTGCCTCATTTCGTTACTCCATGAGCAACCGCTCATTCGACACAAAGTCAAACCAGCAGTACCCAAGGATATTCCAGAGAGACATAGTACCAAAGGAGTTCAGTTTTCGTCTCAGGTCACTAGATAGCGCACATGTCTCGCAACCATATAGCAAGACAGGAAGCACCAGGACTCTAAAGACTTGGACCTTTGTCCTTTTGCAAAGATATTGGGAGCGCCACACACCCCTTTCCAGCGACCTCATGACCCCCCATGCTCTCCCAATCCGTCTACTGACTTCATAGGAACAGTCACCAGAGACATGAATGTCACTGCCAAGGTAAGTAAACCTCTCGACAAGGTCAACACTCTCTACTCAGACAGACACACTGCTGATCTCAGAGAACCCCAATCAGGGCCTTCACTCTGCGAAGATCATAGCATCATCAACAAAGTCAAGATCAGTGAATCTTTCTTCACCAACAGATGCCCCACAGTCGCTAGACCCCATGACCTTGCCCAACATCCAGTCCATGCAAGCATTGAACAGAGTTGGAGCAAGAACACACACCTGACAAACCCCAGAATCAACTGGGAAAAACAAAGAGGTTCTGCTTCCACTCTGCACAGCACTCACAGTACGAGGGTACAGGCCACTCATGATATCCAGCAACCTCGAGGGGATCCTGTGAACCCTCAGGATGTCCCACAGGGCAGCTCGATCAACTGAGTTGAACGCTTTACAAAAATCGACAAAGTCAGCAAAGAAACTCTGCCAATATTCACATTTGCGCTCAATGAGAACCCTCAGTGCCAGGATGCAGTCGATGCTAGATTTCTTGGACATAAAACCAAACTGTTCCAGTTGCTGGTAGGTGAGCAAGTGATCAAGGATCCTATTGAGGATGACGCTAGCAAGGACCTTACACCCAGCACTGAGAGCCGTGTTATCCCCCTGTAGTTGCTGCAATCCAGGTGATCACCCTTCCCTTTCCAGGTAGGGAAGACAAGTCCCATTTTCCAGTCAGTTGGGATGATGCCAGTCTCCCAAATGGAAGCAAAGATTGTTTGCAATACCAGGAGGACAGCCTTACCACCAGCCTGGAGAAGTTCAACCCGAATACCACAGATCCCTGCAGCCTTGCCTCCCCTCAGCTGGTTCACCACCTGTGCAATCTCAGTGAGATTAGGTGGTTCACAGCTAATTGGAGGATTGGCCTCAAGAATCGTGGACCCAGAGATATCCAACATCCTAGCTGGAATATCAGCTTTGAACAGTTGCTCAAAGTAGCCAGCCCAGTGGGTCACAAATGCAGCGTCATCCTTAACGACCGTTCCATCAGCCCCCCTGACTGAGACTCTCCGAGGAACATATTCAGAATTGCATAATACTTTGATTCCTCTGTAAGCATGATGAGGGTCGCTAGACTACAGATGGCGTGTCACTTGCTCACAGATTCCTCTAACAAATGCCTCTTTATCTGCCTTTAGAGCCTTTGCAGCCGTTCTTCTCAGTTCCTGGTACAGACCAGAGTTGCCACTGAGCCATGCACTGCGACTCCTCTTGATGATATCCATGGTGCCCTGTGAGATGAAATATCTCCTCCTTTTGGAAACATAAGCAACAACAACACAACCCTCAGCAACCTTCAGGATCTTGTCACGGAAGGTCTCCTCATCATATTAGGATCGGCAGTCGCGCCCAAATCCACAAGTTCCTCACAAAAACTGCATGGAAACTTGTTAGAAACCGCCTGGTTTAAGTCCAAGCTCATTTTCCTAGTAGGTGGTAACCTATTGGACCTAAGCTTGATCCTAAGAGTAGTAACACCAAGTCTGTGGTCAGAATCCACAAATTGGGTAATTCTGTAGACCCTGCAGTTTTGTAAGAGCCTCCAGTGTCTGCCCACAAGGATGTGACCAATCTCCTTCACTGCACCACCAGTATTGGAATACCAAGTCCAACAATGAGGCTCAGGGCGCTGAAACTATGATCCAGCGATTTGCAGTCCCTGACCTTTTGCAAAGTCAAGAAACATGGAGCCACTTTCACCACTGTCACCAGACCCATGGGGACTGAGACAATCCTCATAGCCATCCCTGTCAGTGCTAGTGGCTGCATTGAAGTCACCCACTACCAGAGGAGTGTCATCTCGCAGGCACCCATCAACCACCGAGCGAAGTTGTGAATAAAATGTCTCCCTCACCGAGATATCACTCACCGCAGTCAGAGCATACACCGAGACAACAGACAAGGCACCCAGGGAGGGCCGTAATCTGAGTCTCATAATACACTCGTTGAAAGGAGTGACTTCGGACACCATCGGAAGTTTCCTTTGTAAATTTTAGAACATGTTAAACGTTTTTGTCAAATTACCCAAAAACCTCTTTATGTATATAAATCTACTTAGCAATGTTAATATCTTATTACCAAATGTTTTTCTCTATATATAAAATGAATGTCCTTACACATACTTTATATAAAATACACATAAATAAAACAGCAAATTTTCAAAAAGAGTATCCAGAGTTTCAAGGGAAGATGTTGCATATTTATAAATATATTTTTACAACCAAATGTAGAGATGTTTTCATTAAATCAATTATTACACATATTCAAAGCCAAGTATAATATTTAACTGTAATAGTGATGTAATGTGTTCTCCATTTATGGATGCAATGAGAAGTAAAGCAAAATAACACATTTTAGTGGGTAACTGAGTAGACTACACCTTGCCTGAAGAAGGGGCCAGAGCTGCCTTAAAAGTCTGCATATTGCAATATTTTGCCCAAATTAATACAGAGCTCTGTTAATTTAATACCACAAATATTACTATTTTTGTGTGTACAATTTATTTTCATCAATTGTTTTAACAATTTAAATGGTACCAGTAACATTTTAATTTTAGTATTTTTCCAATATGTTGTTTCCCAAATATAACATGATGTTCTCAGACTCATTTTTCTTTTATCCCAGTTAATCACTCTCTATATTTTCTCTTAAACATTCTACATTCAAACATTATAAAACAACCAAAGCAGCAGTTTTACTCCGTTCATTCTTTTCTCTCTCTCACTTTCTTGCTGCACTTTTTTCTTGTCTGACCATTATAATCTTTCTCTTTATTTAAGCATATAGCTATGCAATCTCCCCTCATTACATTGTTTTGTAGTGTATTTGAAATCATCATTCTTTCTGCTTTTTCATCAGTCAAGTTCTGATCTTGTCTTGGACACTTCACTGAGTATAAAAATAAATCTTATGCAGAAACTTTTATTTTCTTTAATTGATCTCAGTATATGCCCCAAATGGCTTTTTTTCTAACACTCTTATGATTAAACTTTCTATTTCTACATTTTCCCAATCTTTGTAAATTCTGAAGTTACTTTTTGACTTTTACTTCTTGTTACCCTTTTTAATTCTTTTTATTATTCTTTGCACCTAAAAGCATCCAGCAAGTCTAATTCTGACTGTCTAGATAAAATAAAATCCATTGCGGCAGCGACTCAGGTAATCATAAAAATATCACTCAAAAAAAAAACAACACTGCTGTAATTCTTTGAGAGATTTTCTCTCCTATCTAAACCTATTCCTCTTTATCTTTTTCATCAGTAAACAGAATTTAGATGAACTGGAAATAAAAAATAATAAGAATCTTAAAAAAGAAGAGTACAGCGGTACAGAAAAAAATAGAGTACAGTTTTTCTTTGTAAAACAGTGCACTTTTTTGCAAATTTGAAGCACCCTTCAACTGCTTCCCTACAGAAGCCTATCTCTAAATGAGGTTTCAGCATGGTGTCACTACTGAGTAAGGCTCTAAACCTGTCCCTAGCTTTATTACTCTTTGTCAGCATTGTCTTGTATAATTACATATGTTATATTATTCTTTGCCTAGCCCAAAATGAAATCTAGGATACATCCTCAGACAATAGAGTCAACTGACAAGCAAGTCCTTGGTTTCAGTAAAGTGACAGCTCCTTAAAACAAGCACCCTTGGCTATAGGTGTTTCTGCCAAATTCCCAAAAGTGACCTCCTCACATAGGTGCTGGTGCTGAGACGCAGAAGGGTTATGAATTCTAGAAAGTGCAACAGACAGGTACTTTCCCCCACAATAGCAAACTAAATTCCAGCCACACACATGGCCAAATTGTATGGTCCAGTTGCCATGCAGGTGAGGACTCACTTGACACTATTCAGACTGCACTTGCAATCTTCAGTGCATTCCAGCAAATCCCTGAGATAGCGTAAGACCCCTCATGTGCTGAAGCAATGTCTCACTTACAGTTTTCCTTTTCATACCTAATGTTGCTAAGCCCTATCTATTACACAAGACTACAGGTGTTAAATTCACAAAACACAAAATTTCTTCTTATATAACAGTCACCTATAGTTCCTGAAACAGCCGCTCATCCAGCCCGATGCACAGTTAAAAAAAATATCTAGAGGTTCAAGGCACCAACTGTTAGGGAAAATATTCCGTAAATAAAGAAGAGTCATGAGTGACCATTACAAATGAATTCAAGGATGAATATCTTTATTTATAGCAGACTGGTGGAGCCCTGCCATGTAAGTAGCCAAGTTTTCCATGGCAAGAAAGTCTAATCTTGCTTTTTCCATTTGAGACGACTGTCAAAAATCAAGCCTGTTTTGTCTAAGCGCAACCTTGAAACAGTGATACATGCTTTTATAACATCTCATCTAGATTACTGCAATGTGCTTCTTTTTGGAATTAGCCAGGCCTCCCTTGCTCGCCTACAGTTGGTGCAAAACGCTGCTGCTCTATTTTTAACTGGCACAGGAAAGCATGAGCATGTTACCCCGATTTTGGCTTCCCTTCACTGGCTTCCAATTTGTTTTTGACTCCATTTTAAGATCCTTGTATTTGTTTTAAAATCTTTTAATGGTTGTGCCCCATTTAATTTGTCGGAACTGCTACACCCTTATGTACCGTCTCGCTCTCTCAGGTCAGCAGACCACATGCTTTTATGTGTTCCCAAGGCACGATGCAAACTCCGAGGTGATCGATCTTTTACAGTTGCAGCCCCAAAACTCTGGAACGATTTGCTGTTGCATGTTAGGCAGGCTCCTTCGTTAGCTGTCTTTAAATCCTATTTAAAAACACATTTTTACTCTATGGCTTTTAACCCAGTATGATATGTTGGTTATCTGTATACTTTTTATTAAGATTCTCTTCAGTTCTTATGTGTTTCTGTGTTTCTGTTTCATTTACCCTTTGGTTTTGTGTGTCTGATATGTTGGGTCTTCTTTCTTTTATTGTACAGCACTTTGGTCATCCTTGATGTTGTTTTTAAAGTGCTTTATAAATAAATAAATAAATAAAATAATCTATAGAGAACAGTTCCTTTTATTAGTTAGGTCCATTTACATATCATATTTAAAAATATTTTAATTTACACCAATCTGTGAACAGATATGTTTATATTCTAATAACATCCTTTATGGCTTAACATCATGTAAAGTTTCATGATCTCATCTCTAATTTCAATGTGCTGGTAATGATGATAGGATGACCTAAATAAAAAGGTAGGTACAAGTTCAAGTAGTTTACTAATTCATATAGCTGCTTTTTCCCCCTTGAAATCACAATCAGTAGGAAAAACAAAGGAAAATCAGTTAACACTACACTAGCAATGAAGTCTTTGGACATTTACAATGGGAGCCACGTCAAACAGCCGCCTGGAGCATGACAGGTCCATGACAGGACCATGACAGGACCATGCACGATCCGTGCACGGAATGTGATCCCCGCGATGACGCAGTTAACGATGCCCCGCCCCATAAACGCCTCCATGCGCATTCTAAAAAGATGGTTGCAATGCTGTATAATCCCGCCAGATAGAGCATTGACTGCTTCAGTTAACTGCAGTGTCCAGGAAGCCCTGTACCGTATCTTTAATATACTGTACAGGCAGTTCTTCTATTGTCAACATACTGTAGTTTCATAAATAGATGACGTAGTAAAAAAAACAACAATAAACCGATTAATAAAACAGATTTGTTAAATCACTCAATACACAACCCATGATGATACGGAAGCGTATTAGGGCCATGGTGAAAAAAAAAATACGGACACAGTGAAGAAAAAAAAAATCAAAATGTCGAGTTTAAAGTTAGACATGTTAACTTTATTCTCGACATTTCCACTTTATTCTCGCCATTTATGTCGAGATTAAAGTCGACATTTCCACTTTATTCTGGTAGTTTATTTTGTCAGTAGAATGTCGCAAACTAAACTTCATCTTAAAATGAATGTTTAATTACTAGATTTTCTCAAACCCCAGTCATAAGTTAATTTAGCACATTAAATGCTTTATATTAAGTGTTCCCCGACCCAGTTTTTAATCTCTATGCGCTTCTTAAACTGACTTCCTCTTGCACACAGACAGCAGACAGCGATCGCCGCACATTGACTTCATGATATTCCTGCTCTATGAACATTCAGAATACTAACATACAGTGCATGATATCTTCTTCACGATGAAATTCATTAAAGCATGTATTAAACATGGGTGGCGGGGGGCACAGTGGCGTGGCTGTAGTGCTGCTCCCTTGCATTACGGGGTCCCCAGGTGTATGTTCAGTGTAGTGAACTTTATGACAGGTGTGACGAGGCTCCAAAAAACTGGATATATGAATGGTATCGCACTGGTTTAACTGGAATATCGTGTAAATGTTGGCTTCGTGATGTGGTGGATGGAGACACGAACGCAGAATTCAATGGATGATCTTCTGAGCGGGCTTTCTTTATTGCATGCGCGCTGTCTCTATCTGACGTACTAAACCTCCAGTTC
>JANRMT010062837.1:23481192-23500921 GCA_026402145.1 Polypterus bichir lapradei | reverse complement strand
TTTATCGTGTGGTGATTGGTTATGTGCAGAAAGAAAAAGCAAGGATAGGAACTGGAGGTTTAGTACGTCAGATAGAGACAGCACGCATGCAATAAAGAAAGCCCGCTCAGAAGAACATCCATTGAATTCTGCGTTCGTGTCTCCAACCACCACATCACGAGCCCAATATTTACACAATATTTAAGTTAAACCTGTGCGATACCCATTCATGTATCCAGTTTTTTGGAGCCTCGTCACACCTGTCATAAAGTTCACTACAATGAACATACAACTGGGGACCCCTTAATGCAAGGGAGCAGCTCTATAGCCACGCCACTGTGCCCCCCGCCACCCATGTTTAATACATGCTTTAATGCATTTCATCGTGAAGAAGATATCAAGTATTTCTCTTAGTATTCTGAATGTTCTTAGAGCAGGATTATCATGAAGTCGATGTGCGGCGATCGCTGTCTGCGCCTCTCAGTGCAAGAGGAAGTCAGTTTAAGAAGCGCATAGAGATTAACAACTGGGTCGAGGAACACTTAATATAAAGCATTTAATGTGCTACATTAATTAATGATGGGGTTTGAGAAAATCTAGTAAATTAAACATTCATTTTAAGATGAAGTTTAGTTTGCGACATTCTACTGACAAAATAAACTATTAGAATAAAGTGGAAATTTCGACTTTAATCTCGACGTAAATGTCGAGAATAAAGTGGAAATGTCGAGAATAAAGTCAACATGTCGACTTTAATCTCGACGTAAATGTCGAGAATAAAGTGGAAATGTCGAGAAAACTAGTTAGTAAAATATAAGACATCCTTAATAATCCTTAAAGACAAACGCCCTCTGCCAGACATCTGCCAGATGAAAAAGATGACGTCGCATAGACGTCTCCGCGACGTGTGTGTGCTATCTGGGTTAACAATCCTTAAAGATACGGTACGTCTGTAATTTATCTAAACCGATCATTGTAGGTACGGAATACAAATGCAGGCTATGTACAGTATTTTACATTACGGTGTATTTTACCTAGTTCCATTTAATATACTGATAAATTATATTTTGCTGCAAAGCGTTTTTTTTGATTAAAAGAGGAGTGACATTGTGCGTTTGTGACACTGACAGTAAGCTGTAATGTTAACTCCAGACTTGGTAAACAGACCATTAAGTTATCTAAAGTTATATCTGACCGCTGCTGGTGCTGCCAGTGATTTTCAAAACGGCCAATAAAAAACTAAACTGGGAAATAATCTGTAAACTACCCCAAACAAATTTTATAAAAATAAATAAATAAATAAAGTCACCACTTACCGTGAATAGTCCATTAACACTAGAATTACCAGAGCCTACGAAAAAACTCTTAGATCCGCCGCACGTTAAATCGCTTCTTAAAACCGTTCTCACCTCTCCGCCAGCGTCTTTTGTTAATCTAAATATGTTGATAAAGAAAAGTTGCAAGTAGCCGGCTATTCCATCCCCCCATCGACTTAGAAAGTGCACAAACTTCTCCCAGCTCATGCCTTGATTGATTATCTGGGAGTGAAGTGGAGTTTTAGAGTGGAAATAATAGATCATTATTTGGAATACACGTATTTCACGTGTGTTCCGTTTCTACAGTAATCCGTGTAAACACATTTTTAAAACAGAAACGTTTTTCATATTGTAGTAGTAAATGACAAAATGTAGGCATAAACTATATAATGTATGAAGCCTGAAGTCCAAATATCAAATTAACAACTTCACAAAAGGTACAAATATAACAGAACAAGTATGCTTTTATTCAAAAATATAACTGCAGGAAAAAAAGCCGCATTAGCATGCCACATTGACACATACATATCTTAACTGCCATGGTAGTGTAATGGTATCAGCTGCTGACTTGTAATCAAAAGGTTATGAGTTGGATCCTGCACGATTCTCTTTTGAAAAGTAAACTGCTCTTATTCTTACTATTTTAAAATAAAAACATAGCGATTTAAGGTGGGACGGACCTAAGAGTTTTTTCGTAGGCTCTGGTAATTCTAGTGTTAAGCCGCCATCTTAATCTCTGTAGTGCAGTTTGGTAGCGTCAGTTCGGCGGGGGAGGGGGTGAGTTGTTAAAATCACGTGATTGCAACTCAGCGCAGCTAAATTGCTGGCGTGTGTTAACGTGTTCTTGAGAACAAAGCGCCATCTAGTGGTGGAACCAGGTAAATGAATAAATAGGGCATGAATGGGCGTGTTTACTGTGAAATCTTGACACGCCTTCTGTCAGTAGAGGGAGGGGGGGATCACGGCGTGCACAGGGCAGCCGTACGCCATTCGCACGGCCGCGGCTATTTGACGTGGCTCCATCTGTACTCTACATGGATTCGCCTGCTTTTTTGTTTTTTTCTTCAGGATAATGCCATTGGAACTTTGTCATCTGTTTTCATTTTAATTTCAAGGATCTTTCTCAGCGTTTTTCCCATTGTCCTTAATCTTGAACAATATGTGTTACTTGCCAATGGAGGTTCATCAGTGATTAGGAGTATATATTTTATGCCTTTATGATAAAAGGTTTCGACATTTGATGTTAGCTGAACCTAATGTGTTCCTTTTTTATTTTTTTAATTTCTATTTTATAAACCTTGTACTGTCAATCCTAAGTCTCAACTGGAAAACAAGTGAGCAAGCAGTAGCCTTCTGGTTCACAAGCACAAAGAAAGGTTCATACATGTATGTATAAAAATTCTTTCACGTCAATTTTATGTCTTGTAAATCCAAGTCTGTACCACAGTTTTCATATATCTGATTAAATTTGTGAAATTTATCAGATCAAATGTATTCATATGGCCATTTTTTAAATAAGACCCTGAATCGTCATAGACCTGATTCTATCAGATTTTTCCTTCCAATTTAGGAGAACTTAGTGAGTCTACAATTGAGAGTTAAGAGACATTGATTTTAGAGGAGGTGCACAGCTGACTCTGATTTTGGCAGAGCTATTACCATACTACAAAGAGATGGAGAAGGTGAACTCAAGTCAATTTATTTTCATACAGCATTCTTCATTCTTTTAGTTACAGGAATGGAGAACAGGGTCATTGTTTCCCATGACAATCTGGACTTTACAATTCACAGAAATAATATCCTCTATCGAGTCTTCTTGATTCTAAAGCCAGATAATTCAAATGGGCAGTCCATGGGCCACATGCAGCCCAGAAGCAACTCTGAGTGGTCCAGCCCGTGATCCCATCAGGACTCCAAACTGTAATCAAAATGGTTGCGAATGTGACCGGAAATAGGCTTTGGTGATTGACATTTCTACATAGTTCGCCAGTGGCAAATTAAACCATTGAATCTTCAAACTAATTAAATTGTAACAGGTGCAAAAGGCCATTTTTTTTATTGTTGAACAGTTGTGCCTTTAATATACAGTATGTGTTATTAAAAGCTCCCACATGGATATCCGTGAGCCATATAAAGGCTGGTTTCTTACACTACATCCGTCCACAGTTAAAATGATGTCAGACTTGGAAATGTGTACGTGAAAATATTTCTAAGTACACACCATGGCTGACGGAACGGCCATGTATTCCAAACAGTGAATTTCAACAAGTGGTTGGTTATGCTTGTGTAAGAATAATGAATGAAGGGCTGAATATTATGCAACTGGACATCAAAACAAAAAGAAGGCATGCAAAACATTTGAAACTCATCTGTCCATTATGTAGGTCCCCTGGAATTCAGTTGTCCCTTCTGATTTGGCACAGGCATACTAAAGTGTGATTGTCATGGATCTCCAAGTGTACACAGATCTTTGCAAACTGTTTCTCTTTTGATTTAGCGCATGCTCTGTGCAAAATGCTGGCCTGTCTGTCAATAAACATGCACGCTGCCCACTGTTTCCTCACACACATCAATGTCATGAACTCTGAGTTTTAAGGCTGCCAGGCATATTACACATTATTGTCATTTTACTGGGGTGCTTTGTGATTGACAGAGTATCAGTAAATGCCACTTTGTTATTTGTCACTTTAGTCGTTTTGGTGTGCGCACTATATGTTGTTACCAATAAATTCTCCATTGGGAGCTTGTCAACAAAGAAACATGGAAAATAAGATTTAGTAAAAAAGTAATAATAGTAATAATTATAATTAATTATTAATTCATTACTTGACCTCCCCAAAACTCTGTACAAAGACATTTTAAAGATAAATCATTAAAATAAATGTACTAATCCACCTTGCTCTTAAGCATTTACTCAGGTAGTTTTTTTCTGGGGGGAGAAAAGAAATAAAAGTAAAAATTTCAATGGGAAAGATTTTGCTATGGAACTCAAATTTCACCTCGGTTATATGAGTGATTAAAACCATGTGAATGAAATAGTTTAAGTTCTATTAAAAAAAAAAAAACTCTTTCCTGTCATGTCCACCCCTTTAAATTGAAGGAGGATCTCATTTTCACAGTAGGCATCATTATCCCATAACACTCTTTTTCCTGTATATTATATGCACAGTTAATCATGACAGATTAAAACTGATCAAACTGTGAACACTGTTTAGCTAAAATGGTGCACAGTGTCTTTAATAAGCCTATCAGGCAATCTCCTATTGCATGTTCATATCTACTGTGCCCTCCATCTCTTCAGCCAGAGGAGACATTCATATTTCACAGTTGAGTCTTTGCTGCAGAAATACAGTATGTGCCCCTGTAAACTGCTTGTAAAATGAACATCATATAGCCATAATTGTGCGAAATGAATTCTAAAAGACTGTAGTCATTCTTCTATATCAATTTCACATTTAATGTGCCTCTCCAATCCATCCACTTTAGAGGACACTCAGATTGCTAAAAATACTGATTAAAGGCCAATTCTCAGACAAGTCTTACAACAGTTTGTGGGAAGTCTTACTGACAAAAGAGCTTTATTCCACAATATTCTGCATCTTGTTGAGATCACGCTTGTTCAGCCTGTTTCAGCAGCTCATTGCTAACGTGACTTTTCAGTATAGATCAGAATAAAATCAAAAGTGCAAAACTCACTCAATGCCTCAACCTTGGAGCATTTAGACAGGATCAACACAGAAGGCCCATTACTTGAGCGGTTCAACCCTGAGCTCTGTGTCAAATGCTGGCTCATTTCAAAAAGAGTAAAAGAAGATCAAATTACACTATAAAGTACATAGTTGTACATAATTTCAAAGTTATAATGACATTCAGTTAACCCAATCATCAAGACAGACATAAAAGCACAAAGGAAGTATGCATTGCACAGGAGAAGAAAAAGAATTAGGCATACAAATACATGAAGGTTAGAAAGGCAAGAGACTGAAAGATGAATATTTTACACATTTGTTATTTGGCACTTAAATCAAAGCTATTGGCTCCTATTTTTTTTCTTTTAGGAGCCACAGAGGAAAACCAAGAAAACACATTTTCCGAGCCTTCAGAAATTCTTACATAAATTCATACAGTAGTACAGCCATTGAACGCAACACCCATTGTAGCCTAGAAAATTTCAACCCACAATGCAGCATGTTGAAGTGGTGGTAGTAGTCTATGATACTGTGACGACCTGTCAAATAAGACACACAAGAGCTGCTTCTTTGAGGGAATCTTGAAAATTCTAACTGGGTTTTTATTTCGTGTGCCATGGTATAAATGGTGCCATACTGCTCCTAGCCTGAGTTACGGGGACACCTCCAAAACAAAACCCTTCTGCTTTTCTGCCTCTTCCTGCTGTTTTACCATTTGCTCCCCTCTCACCCTGATCCTGTCACTCAACTCTCCCTAGGGAGGTGCCCTTAGTCCTTAGGAAGTGCTTTCCCCCAAGACTCCACCTCCCACAACTCATGCAGTAGTGAGACACGTCACAATATCAACATAATGTGGGATGTGTAACAAAGCCATACCTAATCACACATGTGGTGATTTAAAATGAACCTGTATTCCCTCAGTGTGCAGTGAATGTTGTATTCCTGTGTGTTAGTTACTCTTATCACTTGTTATGGGTTTGTACACTGATAGCTTTCAGTTCTTTTTTTATTCCTTTAAATGCACTGTCGTATATGATCAAAATATTCATTTTACTTCAAAAGGGAGACAAATGTTATTGCTAATATTTTGCACTTTTTTGATTTTATGCACTTTGAGATGCGCCTGGGTCAGATGTGAACAAAATGTGTATTTTATTTCAAAAGGGATAAAAATGTTATTGCTGATACAGTGCACTATTTTGTTTGTATGCGCTTTGAGATATGCCTAGGTCAGATATGACCAAAATGTGCAAAAAACAGTATTGCTACTACCTCAGATTCCATTCAGTTATAGCTTTTTTATTGTTTTATATGCATTTTTGATGTGTCTGTGTCAGATGTGACCAAATTTAAAAGGGAAACAATGAATAAACATTACTTGTTTTTCAATACATTAATTTCTGTTGGTTTAATATTTGTTATTACCTGCTGCTTACTGGCTACTGAAAATGTCTGGCCCAGCTAAATTTCTTGGTTTGAAAATCTGGCCCAACAAAATTTGTAAATGAATAGCCCTGGTGTAAAGGATGTGTTCACATTTTATGTTTATGGATATTCAGTATTTAGCAATTAATTCACCCCTATAGTATTTGAGTCTAGTCTAACTGACCTGTATGCATTTGTGTGAATATACACATTATATAAAATATAACAGATATATTGTGACCCAGTGCTTCGAGGGCTATCTTTCTTGAACCACTATGGCAAGAGGAACCCATGAAAATCATTATGTTGGTAAGTAACTATTGGTTGGGACCGCAATGAAAACTGTAATGAAGTGCTCTGGAAGAAATTACTGCATAGTGATTAAGCTAACAGAGAGAGTTTCAATTAAAAAAAGAACAGCCTGCGAGAATTTTTCCAGCTGCTAAGTGACAATGTGTTAACATTGCTATAACAATTGTATATATCGTACATGAGTAAGGTCAGGGGCACTTTTGATTATTCATCTCTGTAGTTATTTTGTTTTAAATAAATCTTTTTTTAAAAAAAAAAAAACTAGGTGGCTTTATTCCCTGCTCGCTTTGCTGACCCACCCCCTTCTGCCCCAGGGCGCGCTACACGCCAGCCACTTCATGTCTCTGCCGCTCGCGTTGTGAAGGGGGGGCTGAAAGCATGCTAAGGAGATGCGGCTGGATCAGCTGCTGGCTTGCTTCTGCTGTTGCCGAGCTGCGCATTCTGCTTGTCTCACTGCGCATCGATCATTTAAAAGCCTGTACAGCAGCTGTCCTTTTGTCTTACTGCCTTGTCTCGCGGGACGTTAAACTGTCTCCAAGAAAATCACGTATTGTCTCCTTCCAAGCCTTCCAAGATTTTTTTGTAATAGAGAAATATTTTATTCTGGTCAAGGGTGGCACACACACACACACATATACGTATATGCAGACTGTGTGGTGTAGTTTTTTTGGTCTTCAAACCCTGAGGTTTTGGGTTCAGATCCCACTAAGGACCCTGTGTGACCATGAGTAAGTCACTTTACCTGCCTGTGCTCCAATTGGAAAAACAAAAGAAATGTAACCAATTGTATCTCAAACATTGTAAGCCACCTTGGACATTGGGGTCAGCCTTTGTATATATGCAGATTTATGTATGCATGTGTATTTCTAAACTGGTGTATCTCAGATTATTCAGATAAAAAGGTTTACATTAGATATAACTATACTGTATGTAGGATCAACACATATATCAACTAACTGCACATATATACTAAAATGAGGATGAATGTAAAACATAACTAGGCTATTTCAGGTTCTCCTTTGGCATTAAAAGCAAGCCTGTCATCCATCCTTTTAAAATGAATATGAATATATTTAACCAATTGTGTGTTACACACTGCTGCCTCGCAGTAAGGAGACCTGGGTTCGCTTCCCGGGTCCTCCCTGCGTGGAGTTTGCATTTTCTCCCCGTGTCTGCGTGGGTTTCTTCCGGGTGCTCCGGTTTCCTCCCACAAAGACATGCAGGTTAGGTGCATTGGCGATCCCGAAATTGTCCCTACTGTGTGCTTGGTGTGTGTGTGTGTTTGTATGTGCCCTGGGTGGGTCCCAGCCCCGGGTCCCTGCCCCTGCCCGGGATTTGTTCCTGCCTTGCGCCCTGTGTTGGCTGGGATTGGCTCCAGCAGACCCCAATGACCCTGTGTTAGGATATAGTGGGTTGGACAATGACTGACTGACTTGCAAAACATGGGCGTTAAAGGAAACTAAAGAACAAAATCTTTGGGTATTTAAAACAAGACTATTAGGAAAATGTTTGATCATCAAATGGTATGATGAAATCCCAAAAGATATTAGTAAGAGGAAGAGCAGAAATGCCGAGAAAGACTAAATTCTAAACATCATCCAGTAAAAAACAATCAGGGGTGCATTTCTCAAAACTGGCCAATCTTAGGGAATAAGAAACGAAATAATGAACATCATAGGTAAAGAACAAATGAGTTTTATGAATGTTTCTCAAAGCCCTTCATTATCCAGCATTTAATAAATGAGTTTCAGGTACTGCTTTATTGGGCTCCACCACAGCGTTCCTGTGATAACAGCAGAATTTTGATAAAAGGAACAATGATCGCATGTATTTAAATGGTCAAACATATGTAATATAGTCACATCAGACATGTGCAAATATATACATTGTCACACACGTGCGCATGGGAGGCAGCTAAAGGGCTCGGGTAAGGTCAGTTCTGAGACATACCAGAATGTGGTAGAGTGCACTGACTCTTTTTCTTCCTTGCCTGCAAGCCATTCCCGGGAGATTCCGCCTGGCTCTCCTGACATCACTTCCGGGACCGAGCCTATCGAAGGAGACCTTGCCGACTCTGGCCCCTGTGATGTCACGTCCGGGCTCAAACCAATAGCTGAAGACCTCAAGGAGCCCGACCCCTATGATCTCACTTCCTGTCTTCCCCTTTAAAAACCTCCTCCTTTTCCCTATGCCCTCAGTTCTGTATTGGACTCGGTTTTGTGCACAGCAGTGCTATCATTTGAAAAGACAATTTGCAGCCAGGAAAACAAATTATACGGGTGGCTGCCCCAAACCTTGCTTTGTCTCATCGTGGCTTTTGTGACAACATGTACAAGTAAGATTTAAGGCCAGTACTAAATGTGACTTGTATGTCTAAGCATTATCCTCTGATGAAGGCTCCTGGCAGGGGCTGAAAAACTACTTTATGATACGTGATTCATTTTCTCCCTTTGTGGATCTCCAGCTGCAAATATGCAAACCGTATCACAGACCTTCGCTTCCTTATATATATAAACTAGCAAAATACCCGCGCTTTGCAGCGGAGAAGTAGTGTGTTAAAGAAGCAATGAAAAAGAAAAGGAAACATTTTGAAAATAACGTAACATGATTGTCAATGTAATTGTTTTGTCACTGTTGTAAGTGATGAGTGTTGCTGTCACATATATATATATATATATATATAAATATATATATATATTTACACACACACACATAAACATATATATATATATACATATCTATACATATACACATATATATATATACACACACATATACATACATACATATATATATATCTACATATATACACATACATATACATACACACATACATACATACATACACACACATATATATACACAAATACATATATATACACATACACACACACATATATAAACATATATATACATATACATACATATCTACATATATACACACACAGCTATTTCGTATCAGTGCAATACGCTGCTTGTTAAAACGGATAACTCCCGCTCTTACGTGCAAGTCTGCATGGATATTATGAACTATCGTATTTGTTCAAGTTCTATTTAAATTTTAAATAGAAGGAATTTTTATTTAGTCGACAGAAATATCTTTGGTAGGAATGGTAAAAACAGACAGGAATATTATTCCTGAATAAATCAACTCAAACCTTAAACAACTTATAATATTTTGCTCTCCATAAAAATATATCCTGTCTAAATTATACAAGTTAGAAATAAAGTAAACGTTAAAAGAACAAACATTCAAATTTCTTTACTCTTATGTAATTTTATATAAAAAATAAACTTAGATTTTAAATATCCCAAAAGATTTTGCTCTCCATAAAAATATATCCTGTCAAAATTATACAAATTCAAATATGAACATGCTGCATAACAAAACCTGGAAATATAAATAAAATGTGTTCCTTTCAGCAATAACAAATCAAATCATTCAGTTGTCTTTGCTCATATGTCATTTTAGAGCTGGACGCCTGGCATCTTTTTTTGGCAACAAGTTCGTTTATGTTTGGTGTGAGGTTCTGTGTTGTGGAGATTCTCAGGATGGACTGCAGGTGCTCATCAGTGAGGCGACTCCTGTGTGCTGTTTTGTTAGTCTTTATCACTGAGAAGAGCTTCTCACACAGATATGTGCTACCAAACATGCAGAAGGTTCGAGCCGCATGTAGACGGACTTTTTTTGTTCTTCAAAGTCACCAAAGCGCCGTGCAAACTCAGTGCGCTCAGTTTATCAGCAAAGTGCGTATTTGGGAACACCATAGTGACAACTTGGTTCAACATTAATTGGCAACAGGGAAAGTGGGGCAAGTTGCACTGGTGCATTTGTGTCTCCCATAAAAGTAGCTTCACTTGAAATCACTTTGTGATTGTGCACGGGTAAAAACGTTCGCTGAAGTGTCAGATTCTTATTTAATTCTACTGCTTTCTGTATCTTCTGCATTGCATTCAGGTCTTTCAGGTTACCCTGATGTTTTGTCTCATAGTGCCGTCTTAGATTAAATTCTGTAATTACAGCCACATTAGCTCCACAAATGAGACACACGGGTTTAACGGCAATGTCAGTAAACATATACTCAGCCTCCCATCGGTTTTTAAAGGCTCAATGTTCAGAATCAACCTTTCTCTTCAGCATCTTGTGGGCTAGCTTCGCAATAACTTGCAGCATCATAAGCTAGACTTGATTAACGCGGTAAGTGTTCGGCAAGGCAGCTGAAGCGCTGCATTATGGGATCTGTAGTTTATTGTGTTACCAGCGCTTCATATACCCGGGCCATTAATAACAATAATACAGTATATAAAATGATCTCGCGGGCTGGATATAATTACACGCCGGGCCGGATGTGGCCCGTGGCCCTTGAGTTTGACACATATGGACTAAATAGAACTTGAAAAGATATATTTTTTCGTACATCGAGCCCGCGTGCTATTGTGGTTTTGCCTGCATGCCTCAATAAGTCACCCTCCCCTCGCTCTTACTTTTTTACCGTTCATCTAATGAATACACTGAGTATGGCTTTACCAAAACAATCATTGATTGCGAATAAAGTATTCATTATTCGAGTATGCAGATCGGGGTATATATATACATATATATATACCCGCGTATCGCAGCGGAGACGTAGTGTGTTAAAGAAGCTATGAAAAAGATTCGTTTCTTACTGCATCAATAAACAGCTCGTCTTCTTCTTTATCTGAGACCTGACACACTGCATGCACGGGTTTTTTTTTTAACACTGTCTTCCTTTAGCGGGACATTCACTTTTTCCACCGTGTGCTTTGTTTCTGCAGTAGCTGCACTTATTACATACTTATCTTGTATGTATCAGACGCTTCATATTTTTTTGCTGCCTTTTCAATTGTGTAATTCGTTTTTTGTTCAGCGCTCTTTGGAACTGTTGCTTTTTGTCTGTGCACTGCGTCAGTTCACGTGAGCCGCTCGGTGTACATGCATCGAAGTTTCCCAGCTGTGCTGGTGCCATGTCGTGCTATGTCCATGGCTGTATCTAATGTTACCTAAGTCCCGGCACTTAAAACTTTCTCTCGCAGTTTCGCTGAGTTTGTGCCAAACACCACCCTGACCATCTCATCTTCCTCTGCATAAGCACAGTCCTTCACCCGTGAATATTTACCCGTGGCAGTGTTTCTATTGGATTGCCGCTGACGGACGGCCTTATATGGACAGGCACTAAATTACAAACGCTAGTGGCAGCCTGTCTATGAACTTAATTTAAAGTTTAAGTTTACATCGTGCTTTGTTTCCGAAGTAGCAGAACTCATGAATATGGTTGTATATGTCACTCGCTCGCTTCTTATTGTTTCGCTGCCTTCTCAATTATATAATGCATGTTTTCTTCAGTGCTTTTTGGGCCTCTTCCTGGTTTTCTACCTACTGCGTGATTACGTGGGAGGCGTGATGATGTCACATGAAACTCCGCCCCCACGGGTTTCATGCTCATCTCCATTACAGTAAATGGAGAAAAACAGCTTCCAGTTATGACCATTACGCGTAGAATTTCGAAATGAAACCTGCCCAACTTTTGTAAGGAAGCTGTAAGGAATAAGCCTGCCAAATTTCAGCCTTCTACCTACACGGGAAGTTGGAGAATTAGTGATGAGTCAGTCAGTCAGTCAGTGAGTCAGTGAGTGAGGGCTTTGCCGTTTATTAGTATAGATATATAATCAAAAATCAATGAAAACAAATGAAAAGAAAAAAATAACAATAAAAAACAAATGTATTTAATTTAACCTATATAGTCAAAGATCTATAAATGGTTTCATTACCCAGTTATTTTAGTTTTTAATTTTATCATTATTATTATTAGAAATATTATTATTATTACATTTCCAAATAAGAGCATCAGTGGTTTTTTTGTGTTTTATTTTAAGACAACCTCTGTGCCTCTGTGATTCACAGACAAAACGTCAAATAAAGAATAACATTAAAAATAATAAGAGACCGGGTCACTCGTTAATTAACAACCAAGATTTAATTTCTTCTTTAGTTTTGAAGGTTTCAGGAAAAACCCTTTAATTAATGATTGATCTTGAGTACAAGATAGCAACGTACTTAGAGTTATGAAAATTTCTGGAAACACACTCCAAAATGGTTCAGACATATTCTCAGCATGAGCAACAGCAAAATAGCAAAAATGGTCACATAAGCCAGGTAAATTAAAAGCAACATGGTTACAATCAAAATTGGTGTAAATTGATATACCAAGAATGCTAAGTAAAGTTCATACAGTAACACAAAACAAAGTGAATTGGAGAGTGGTGAATGAGATAACTAGAGTCTATGTACTTAAGGATATGACCAAATGATTGATTGGTATTGAAGTGAGATGTGATTTTGCTCTGAGAACTTTGTCTCTTACAGTTTGAAAATTAGGATAACAAAGTGTGATCAAGTTGTATGTTTCGTTATGTGGTGAATTGATCTTTCAGTTAATAAAACAGAACATCTAAACCAGCTAATTAGTTCACTATTCTATAATAATCCCGTGTCCCCACCTTTAATATACCTATAGTGTTGTAAAGATGAATTTAAAAACATATAATATAAACAGGAGAGATTGTACAGTGTGATTACATTTCTTTTGAAATATCATTTCCTTTCTATTTTGTCTCTAAATGACATTTTTTGAAAAGGATTTTCATGGGAGCAGACAGAGACAGAGAAGATGGAATGAGCATGGGTATCATGGGGCAGAACTGGGCAAGGATCGAGGATCTGAGCAATTAGATCAATCAGGAAAGAAAACTGTGTTAATGAAGACTGCAAACCAAAATGATTTTCAAAGTTAGACATGCCTCACATATGCATAATTCTTTAAGAAAAATATGTACAATGATAATAAGAATATTTGAACAATAATAAAATTGAAATGCTAAACTTAGGCAGCCACCACTGTGCCTGCAAATACCACACCAATATACTGTATATAACTGAAGGATCTGTAAATCAGAGGACATTGATCTGGATATATGTAATAGATATTATATATACTGTATATGAATGTGTGTATATACAGTATATACATTATATATGCATTCAATCATATTTATATTCAATTTGGTTTATTTTTGCATAGTTCTCTATATACAGGTGCAAAACACTGTTACAAGTTCTTAGTTAAAATGTCAATACAAACTTTTCTAATTGCATAATGGGTACAAAGAGACACAAAGAATGGATCCTAGCACTATCTATCCATTACTTATTTGTGAAACACTGACCTGTTTACATCAGAGAGAGGAAAACAAAAACTTCAGGGAACTGCATCCTGGAGAAAATTGCAAAAAAAAGTAAAAGACAAAGTCGAACACAATAAAAGTTCTGGAAACCTTGTAGACCTTGGCCAACTTGCCACCAATCCCCTCCTTGGTATTCTTCAACAGATTCAGTGCTTGTCCATCTAATCTGAAGCAACGGACTGACTGTTGATTCAAAGGCAGTATAGTTGGCAATGATTCATAATTATTTTAACTCTTATATTTTTGTACAGATAACTAACAGTGACTATAGAACAACTATAACCAGCATATGCTAGACTAAAGTAGTGCATCTTCAGCCTGGATTCAAAAGCTGAGATTCAAGGGCCATCTCTTATATAAGCAGGCAGATCATTCTACAACCCTTTAAGTAAAGGATCAACTTTCAACTGTTGTTTCATTAATCCTTGTAATCTGTAGCAGGTCAGCATCTTGATATCTTAATATGTCCTTTGGCTTGTAATTATTAGCTTCAAATAAGTAAGCAGAGCTTTGAGTATTTAAGGATTTATATGTTAAAAACAGAATTTTGAAATCAGCACTAAACTTAACTGGAAACTGGAGTGATGTGGTCGTACTTTCTAGTTCTTTTAATGATTCTTGTAGCAGTAATTTGAATTTATTGAATTCTGCAGAATGAATAATTTGAACAACCTATGAATAAAGCATTTTAGTCAATCTTGCTATTTTTCAGTATCTTTCACGTCTTAACGTCTTAATTTTCCAACATCTAAGATAGAAAAAACATGTTTTGGATATTTTTACATTCTGTGTTTTAAAAGACATGCTAGTGTCAAAGATAATATCTAAATTTTGTTGTTTCACTAACACTAATAGTCCAATGCAGTTAAAAAGTAACAGAATATTGTTATGGTCTGCGACATTACCCCCAAAAGTGAGAGCTTCTTTTTTTCTGTATTCAGAGACAAGTAGTTCTCATCTATCTATGCTTTTAATTTACTGAAACAATTCAATTAAGGACACAGTCAGAGAGATGTAATTCTGTCTAAAAGAAAAGTTTAGCTGGGCAATGTCTGCATATGAGTGAAAATGTTATGCTTTCTAATGATAATTTTCAATAGAAGCATGTCAAGTGAAAATAGTAAAGATCTGAGTATTGAGCCCTGAGGGACACCATATTTCACTTCTTAGTATAATGACAGAGTACTACCAGCGTATTTCTGTATGTACTTTATCTAATTTGATAAATAGGAATTACACTACACAAGACAGATTCAGACAGAGCATAATATAATTTTCCAGCATTTGTAATGAAATACAATGGTCAATGGTGTTAAATGCTGGGCTTAAATTTAACAACATAATTAGTACTGAATTCCTGGAGAATATTGAAATGTCATTTAAGGCAAGGGTTAGTGCTATGTCTGTGCTATGACTGGTGCGGAAGTCAGACTGAAATTGTGATATGTATTGTGAGACTAAAGCTGAGTGATGTCTACATTTCCATGTATTTTAGAAAGAAAAGGTAAATCTGAAATTGGTTTATAATTATGAAGCCTCTGACTTTTTTTCAGTAACAGTCTCATAGCTGACACTTTTAGCACTTCAGTACTGAACTATTTAATTAACAATTGTTTTGCTACTAGAACAGCCATTGAACTTCCACTAGTTCCATTGGGAATGAGACTAATGCATAGGCAGTATGTGTTTTGCATTATAGTTCAGAATTCCCATATGTTGGATTAACCACTGTTTTAACACTAGAATTACCACAGCCTACGAAAAAACTCGTAGATCCGTCCCACCTTAAATCGCTTCTCACCTCTCCGTCAGTGTCTTTTGTCCTTTAAATGTGTTGATAAGCAGCAAGCAGCAAGAAGTCTGCTATCACATCTCCCACCAGCACACAGTTTTATCAGCTCAAGTCTGTTTACCTGTGTGTCAGTTGCTTGGAGTTCTATAGAGTGAGAAGTCAAGCAAAGTCACACCTTTTATAAATACTATATTGTTATTTGGAACACATGCATTTCATGTGTGTTCCGTGTCTACAATGATCTATGTAAACACATCGTTAAAAAAGAAACGTTTTTCATGTTTTAGTAATATATGGTTTATAAAGCCTTAAATAATCTCGCCCCTTCTTATATATCGGAATGTCTGACACCCTATATTCCAAATCGTAACCTCAGATCCTCAAATGAGTGTCTCCTTAGAATTCCAAGAACAAAACCTAAAAGAAGTGGTGAGGCGGCCTTCTGCTGCTATGCACCTAAAATCTGGAATAGCCTGCCAATAGGAATTCGCCAGGCTAATACAGTAGAGCACTTTAAAACATTGCTGAAAACATATTACTTTAACATGGCCTTTCTATAACTTCAATTTAACTTAATTTAACTTAATCCTGATACTCTATATGTTCAATTTCCTCATAATAACTATTCAGGGTGGCTCTAAAATCCGTACTGACCCCTACTCTCTTTTCTGTTTCTTTTTCCGGTTTCTTTATGGTGGTGGCCTGCGCCACCTCCACCTACTCAAAGCTTCATGATGCTCCAACAATGATGGATGGATTAAAAGGCAGAATTCTACGTGACCATCATCATCAAGCCTTTCCGTGAGAACTCTAAATCCAAAGAGGACTGTTTCATTTATGTTAGGTAGAATGCCCACAGGGGACTGGGCGGTCTCATGGTCTGGAATCCCTACAGATTTTATTTTTTTTTCTCCAGCCGTCTGGAGTTTTTTTTGTTTTTTCTGTCCCCCCTGACCATTGGACCTTACTCTTATTTGATGTTAATTAATGCTGATTTATTTTGTTTTCTTATTGTGTCTTTTATTTTTCTATTCTTTATTATGTAAAGCACTTTGAGCTACTTTTTGTATGAAAATGTGCTATATAAATAAATGTTGTTGTTTAGTAATAATTGACAAAATTTAGTCATGTAGTCAAAAACAACACACATTAGGGTGCGAAATTGACACACAGAGTGCAGAGCTATAGTGTGTCTTTATGTGAAAACAACAGTGTCAGATGGGGAGGTGGGGGTAGGGTAGGATCATGAATGCGACTGAGAGAATGAAACTGAATAAAAAAAAAAAACAAAACAAAGTTAACCTTTACAAGTATCATACATTTACACCGGCTGTTACAGACTGAAATGAAATGTATGTTTGTATTCTAAAATAGTAAGAATAAAAGCAGCTCACTTCTCAAAACGGACTCATCGGGGATCGAACCCATGAAGTTTTGATTACCAGTCAACAGTTGATACTGTTGCGCCACCAAAGCAGTTGTAGTAAACACGTGTCAATGTCGCACCCTAACACATGTTGTTTTTCTGCAGTTATATTTTTGAATAAAAGCACACTTGTTCTGTTATATTTGTACCTTTTGTGAAAGTGTTTCTTTGATATTTGGACTTTAGGCTTCACACATTATAAACTTCATGTCTACATTCTGTCAATTATTACTAAAACATGAAAAAGTTTCTTTTTTAATGATGTGTTTACATAGATCATTGTAGACACGGAACACACTTGAAATGCATGTGTTCCAAATAACGATATAGTATTTTTTTAAAAGGTGTGATTTTCTTGACTTATCACTCTATACAACTCCAGGCAACTGACACGCAGGTAAACAGACTTGAGCTGAGAAAACTGTGTGCCGGTGGGGGATGTGATTGCAGACTGCTTGCTACTTGCTGCTTATCAACACATTTAAAGGACAAAAGACGCTGACGGAGAGGTGAGAAGCGCTTTAAGGTGGGACGGATCTACGACTTTTTTCATAGGCTCTGGTAATTCTAGTGTTAAACAGTACATGAGGATTATTTTCTATAGTAGTCAGAATGAGCCACAAAGACAACTTGTTATACTTTTTAACACTGTTTTTCAGTTCATAAGACGTAGCTTTTTCTGCTCTCCATCGTTTCAGTTTTTCGCACTCTAAGAGTGCAAGTACACTCATTAGACTAAGGCGAGTTTCTATCTGGTTTTATCACTTCTGTTTCAAGGGGAGCAAATGTTTCCAAAGACTCCCTCAAGGACATATTATAATTTGATTTTAGCTGATCTACATCACTTTAGATAATGATGTCTAAGTTTCTTAAAATATCTTCAAATTTTGGCACAGAGATTGTCACACACACGGGCGCTTAGGAAGTTGATTTATGGTACTAACGCCTCTCTCTCGTTTTCATCAGAAAAAAAGAAGACAAATAATCCATTTTACACACCACCTCAACTTCTGGATTTCCAAGCTGGCCATCCAATGTCACTTTCACAAAACATCAATTTTGACTCCCGAAGATGATGTAACTTCCAGTCACCTTTTGATGTCATCACCACAATAACAACAGCACTTCTCGTCTCCTGCTGATGACGTCACTTCTGTCTATCCATTATGACATCATCTTCTGCCACATTGTACTGTATAAATACACCATTTTGTACTGTATAAATACACCATTTTTCTGTTGCCATTTGTCAGTTACTTTCTTGAAGTACTTTAACCGTTTTTCATATATTTTATTTTGCTCTGTCAGGTGGACAATACACGGGGTCATTCCCAAACTCTTTTTGAATTGAAGAGTCAATTAATTCACGACAAGATACAATCCAGGTGTTGTGCTGACCTTGTTTTGTTTCTGTTATTGTATTGGTAAGAGCAAAAACAAATTCACTGTAATTAAGTAGTGATGAAAAATAACTTCCTCTAATGTGGCAATATTTAAATTTTAAATCTCAACTTTGTAAATAAAAATTGTGTTTATGCTTATGAGATGATGCATTAACTAAAGCATCTGTTTCCACTTCAACTGTATATTAAAGTCCTTCATCAACACTAAAGTAAATATAATTATTTAATTTAATGCAAGGCTGTGCATTGATACAAAAAGATGTGGTGCAGTCAGTTCATTTCAGATTTTTTGTCACACATTGTGTACACAGGAAAATGAAGTGGTTTGCCAAGTACATCATGCCCTCTCTGTACTGCTGCTCAAATCTCGCTTTGCAGATAATGTCAAAAAAAAAAATCACAATAGGTAGTGATAACCAAAACTGCTGAGTTTCCTTTCAAATACTTTTATGTTTCACACGTGATCTTGCAATAATATAAATCTGCTAAAAGCAGATATTTGGATTTGGGACATTTTCAAGATTTTTGAGGGAAAGATGTAAAAAGAATGGAAGATTGCTCATTAACGTTTTGACAGCACTATATAAACCCCCTTTGAACCCATACATTTCCCAGAAAATGGTTCAGATTAAAATAAATGGGGGAAAATGCTGTGTTTTGTATGTGCAACATGTCTAAACACAATTCAAGATGAGAGAAAAATGTAGACTCTAAGATAAAAGTTGTAATCCACCGAGACAATGAAATTGTTTTCCCAAAGTGGTTGAGAAAAAATGCATCAGTTGTTACCTTTGATGACATAACCATGTTTGTCGATGCATTTATTTACACACTGGCTAATGGGAATTGTAGTGCCCATGACAGCATTGCTACAGGGTTGCATATTAGATGGGGGGGGTCCTGTGTGTATAAATTAAACATCTTTCTTAAAACAAGCATGAAAAATTCACTGGTCAACATCCCAGTCTATGAAGAAAATGTATACAGTAATCCCTCGCTATATCGCGCTTCGACTTTCGCGGCTTCACTCTATCGCAGATTTTATATGAAAGCATAACTAAATATATAACGCGGATTTTTCGCTGCTTCGCGGGTTCTGCGGACAATGTGTCTTTTTACTTCCT
>JANRMT010062837.1:23424439-23463333 GCA_026402145.1 Polypterus bichir lapradei | reverse complement strand
TATCTATCTATCTATCTATCTATCTATCTATCTATCTATCTATCTATCTATCTATCTATTACTATTGTAAATTACTGTTTAAGTAGAAAGCATATGTTCTTCTGCTTAAATGAACAATTCCATGTTAACTTTAATGAAAAGCATTTTCTGAACATCGCTAATTATTAACTCTTAAGAGCCCTTTCCCATATAGATGAACCATTGCAGAATAATTTGTATGCACTTGCCAATATTAATATTTTTTACTTTACTTTTCAGTTCTCCTTTCTGTATTTTATTTTACCTCATTTACACTGCCCTGCTAACCTTCGCTCTGGACAGTCTTCACATATCCTCACTGTTGTCCTTAGCCTTGACTATTCTTGATATTGTTCAGTATATTAGTTTACACTGCACAGCCTATTTCATGTGTGTGCCTCCCTCTTAACAGAAGGCTTGCATTCACCTCACAGCTGCAGGATGCCCCACACTGTCTCCATCTACCCCTCCAGCTTATTCACCTACTAGTCTACAAGGATAGCTTGCTTGCCCTCTAGGTTAAACTGATCTGACTTTATTAAACTAGCCAACACGCGGCGTACCATACGCCGCATAATCAGGCCAGTTTTGTAATGATTTTTAAGCACAGGGAGAAAATTAACATTTGAAACATCGGTAATGTAATAAATCAGCAAGAAAAGCAACATTGTAACAATGCACAGAACGAACTAACACACAATTGTCCGTGACTGAAAACTGGCAGACCGCCATCGCGCCTTCTCCTTCCAGACGGAGGGATGGGGGTGGACGGCGCTGAGGCGCGGAGGGTGGAACGGGAGGAGAGGAGAAGGACGTCCATTCCCCCCCCTCCGTCATGCTAGTCTGCTGATTTCTCGTTTAGTATGCACGGCCTGCTCATGTGCCCACCTCCAACTTGTCACTTGAGTCGTTGTCGTCTTTGCACAGTCCAGATGCACCTGTGACATCTTAGATGTTCCTGCAGGAGCATCTAAGAAGACGCATGTTTGTCGCGGATGCGAATTGCTGTATGTAGCGTGTAAAACAGTTTGCTATGGTGCACGCGGTCGTGTGTCGTAACCGAAAACTCGGTCTTTAAAGACTGCTTACTTCATTGTGTTTTAACCGCAGTTGTAAAGGATTGTTTTAACGATCCCATGGGATACCCCTCACAAACCGTTTTACACGCTGCATATGACGATTCACCTCCGCGAGAAACATGCCTCTATGAACAGTCAACGTGGCTCGGAGGTGCATGTGGCCTCTACGACAGACGAATATAAATGACACCGTTTTTTCTGTGTCGTCGCGTCCGAGTTGGTGGGCGTGGCTCTGTGAGTTTTCGTCGTATCCAATGGTCTTGGAGTTGGTGGGCGTGGCTTCTTCCTGCGTGCGCCATAGGTGTCTTACTTGTCGGCGGCTTAGTGAATCCACGCCCCTTCCTGTGTGCTTTCCATGGGTGTCTTGCCTTAGTGAATTATATATGTAGATGCTGCCTTTATTTTGGTGATACCTTACACCTCCTTGTCAGCTTCTCCATTGTCTGTCATAATGGTGTCTTTGATAAGTTTTTGATTGTCATAATTTAAATTGTTTAAAATTTTTTGCTGTGCCCCTAGACATATAAAATATATGTAAAATGGCATTGCAAAGTTTTAGAGATCAAAGAATTCTGTAGACAGGTTTAAATTTCAGTAGAGTGTTTTTTTAACTAGGTTAAAAATTAAATGCATTATTTTGCATTGCAAAGTTGATTTTGTTATGGGTACCAACATTTAGTGCTGTTGTTGAGGCATTGTTAGGCAGAGTGATTGCAAAGTGTTATGTGCTGATGTCATTCATGCTATGGGATAAAGGTCAGCATCTTGCATATCCACATTCTCCATGTTTATGGATCCTCACTAATTTCTTAGCATCAGTCAAAGAATATTAGTTCTGATTTCTTGGTTAGGAATTTAGTTTGCTCCTGACTGTGTTTTACCTCTATCTTTATGGAACTTCTTCTGCACTCCTCTTTGGCTTCATACCTATTTCACAATATATATTTTGACCCCGAATCCCGCCAGCTTTAAGTGCAAACAAGATGGTATGCCATCACTTCATATTCTGAATACACTTGTGCAGTAGCTCTGTGTACTGGCTTGTTGCTTTTTTTCATTTTTGTTGTCTGGAAGATCTCTCAGAAAATTGTTTAATACAATTGAGAACTGTATTTGGAAGTTTCAAAACACTGATGAATAACTGGAGGTTTTGGAGGAACAGATAAATAAACTTCACACTTATCACAGTACCTGAAAGTCCTTAAGTTATATTGTGATGCAGCAAGTTGTACTCAACCTGCTTCTACCTCCAACAGCTGCCTGCTGGTTATGTTGACACAGCGCCTGAAGCTGTGAATATCTGTTTGACTCCTGCTCCTGTTCCCATTATGGAAGCACAAACAAAAGTAGAATCTCCATTTGAAGCACCCAGAGAAGTGCCAGTCTTGCATTTGAGAAACCGTTTTCAGGCTCTCAACTCTGTGTAAGCTACCTGTGGCACCGGATCAGGACAATATAAGAAAAGCTCCACCTGTCCTCATGAAGCATAAAGATGTTGGCACTGTGGTTTTCCATATGGGAATTTTCACAGTTGCCAGTCAGAAGTTCTGAGAGAATACTTCTGATTGCTGCTCCACATTGTTTCAGATGGGACTTGGGAGTCAGCTGTGTGGATCATCATCTCTGGACCACTCCCTATGTTCTAAAGATCAGACAGGGCCTTCACTCGACTTTTTTCCCTCAATGCCTGGCTGAAGACTTTCTGCACTAAGCATGGACATGCCTATGTCAATAATTTCAATTTGCTCTGGGAGAGACAGATTTTTTTGAAGAGATGGACTATATCCATCTCCATATCCAAGCTACACAGATATGAAAGATTTTAAATTTTGTCAAGCCAGTAGCTGAATTTCTAAGAATTTATGCTATATTAAGCCTCATGTAATTAATGATAGATGTCCTGGGTATGACGTTAAACTGCATCCGGCTCTGCAAGTGGTCCTCCAACTTGCAGATGAAATCATAGGGGTTGATGGCAGGATTGGCACTCCAACCGCCGTAAAAAAAAACTTCACAAAGCTCCGAGACTACAGAAAGGACTCCTTTTTGCTCTCCACGGGAGTAGCTCTGCCGCAGCTGCCCATAGGAAGGCTGCCCGCAACATGAAGGGGATGGAGGAAAGCCCTTGGGAGCCCCATCCCCGGAAGAGTCGAAAACGTTGGGGAGCCAATAGGGTCAGGTCTGTTGGGGATTGGAACTGGTGTGGTGCTGAGGCGTCACTCGCTGCAAGGCAGCACTCGGGTCCCAATTTGAGGCGGCCCATACAGTTGGGCTCATGGAACATCTTGTCTCTCCAGCAAGATGATCATCTTCCTCTGCTGTCGGAGGAGCTGTGTAAACTCTGCATTTCAGTGGCGGCACTCTCTTATGTGCGCAGACCGGGTACTGGCCAGATCTCTATAGGTGGATACACCTTTTATTGGTCTGCTCAGTCTGATGGCTGTCATACTCGGGGAGTAGCTGTTGCTGTTGCTTCTTTCAACGAATTATGGGACTCAGATTGCGGCACTCCCTGGGTGCCTTGTCTGTTGTTTCAGTGTATGCTCCAACCGCGCTGAGTGATGTCTCGGTGAGGGAGACATTTTATTCGCAGCTTCACTCGGTGGTTGATGGGTGTCCATGAGGTGACACTCCTCTGGTCATGGGTGAACTTCAATCCAACCACTGGCACTGACAGGGCTGGCTATGAGGAATGTCTCGGCCCCCATGGGACTGGTGACCGTGGTGAAAGTGGCTCCATGTTCCTTGACTTTGCAAAAGGTCAAGGGCCTCGAATCGCTGGATCCTGGTTCCAGCACCCTGAACCGCATCGTTGGACTTGGTACTCCAATACTGATGGTACGGTGAAGGAGATCATGGGCAGACGCTGGAGGCTCTTGCAGAACTGCAGGGTCTACAGAAGTGTCCAGTTTGTGAATTCTGACCACAGACTTATTGTTGCTACTCTTAGGATCCAGCTTAGGTCCAGTAGGTTACCACCTACTAGGAAAATGAGCCTAGACTTGGCCAGACTGTTTCTAATAAGTCTGCACGCAGTTTGTGTGAGGCACTTTCAGATTTGGGTACGACTGCCAATCCTAATGTGATGTTGGAGACCTTCCGTGACAAGACCCTGAAGGTTGCTGAGGGTTGTGTTGGTGTTACTGGTGTTCCCAGAAGGAGGTTTTTCATCTCGCAGGGCACCCTGGATATCATCGAGAGGAGTCACAGTGCACGGCTCAATGGCAACTCTGGTCTGTACCGGGAACTGAGAAGGATGGCTGCAAGGGCTCTGAGGGCAAATAAAGAGGCATTTATTAGAGGAATCTGTGAGCAAGTGACACACCACGTCCTGCTTACAGAGGAATCAAAGCATTATAGACATCTGAATCTGTTCCTCAGAGAGTCGTAGTCAGGGCAGCTGATGGAACAGTCCTTACGGATGACACTGTAGTTGTGACCCGCTGGGCTGGCTACTTTGAGCAGTTATTCAAAGCTGATCCTCCAGCTAGGACATTGGATATCTCTGGGTCCACAGTTCTTGTGGCTGATCCTCCAACTAGCTGTGAACCACCCAATCTCACTGAGATTGCACAGGTGGTGAACCAGCTGAGGGGGGGAAAGGCTGCAGGGATCTGTGGTATCCAGGGTGAACTTCTACAGGCTGGTGGTAAGGTTGTCCTCCTGGTATTGCAAGCAATCTTTGCTTCTATTTGGGAGACTGGCATCATTCCAACTGAGTGGAAAACGGGATTTGTTGTCCCTATCTGGAAAGGGAAGGGTGATCACCTGGATTGCAGTAACTACAGGGGGATAACATTGCTCTCAGTGCTGGGTAAGGTCCTTGCTAGGATCATCCTCAATAGGATCCGTGATCACTTGCTCACCTACTAGCAACCGGAACAGTCTGTTTTTTTACACCTAAGAAGTATACCATCGATCGCATCCTGGCACTGAGGGTTCTCATGGAGTGTAAACGTGAATATCGGCAGAATTTCTTTGCAAAGCGTTTGACTCAGTTGATTGAGCTGCCCTGTGGGACATCCTGAGGGTTTGCGGGATTCCCTCGAGGTTGCTGGATATCATGGCTGGCATGTAGACAGGTACTGTGAGTGCTGTGCAGAGTGGAGGCAGGACCTCTGCATTTTTCCCAGTTGATTCTGGGATTCGTCAGGGATGTGTTCTTACTCCTACTCTGTTCAATGCTTGTATGGACTGGGTGTCGGGCAAGGTCGTGGAGTCCAGTGGCTGTGGGGCATCTGTTGGTGAAGAAAGATTCACGGATCTTGACTTTGCCGACGATACTGTGATCTTCGCGAAGTCAATGGAGGCTCTGATCGGGACGCTCGAGAGACTGAGTGAGGAGTCTGAGTGTCTGGGCTTGCGAGTGTCCTGGATAAAAACCAAGATCCAGGCCTTTAATGACCTCTTGGGCACAGCCATCAGCAGTGTGTCTGTTTGTGGAGAGAGTGTAGACATTGTTATTTACCTTGGCAGTGACATTCATGTCTCTGGTGACTCTTCCTGTGAAGTCAGTAGGCGGATTGGGAGAGTATAGGGGGTCATGAGGTCGCTGGAAAGGGGTGTGGTGCTATATGGGTGCGAGTCATGGATGCTATCCAGTGACCTGAGACGAAGACTGAACTCCGTTGGAAGTGTGTCTCTCTGGAAAATCCTTGGGTACCGTTGAATTGACTTTGTGTCAAATGAGCGGTTGCTCATGGAGTCCCGAATGAGGCACATTACCTGCATTGTGAAAGAGCGTCAGTTACAGCACTACGGCCATGTGGCACGTTTCCCCAAGGGTGATCCGGCTCATAAGATCGTCATTGTTGGGGACCCGAGTGGCTGAACCAGGCTAAGGGGTCGCCCACATAACGCCTGGCTGCGGCAGATAGAGGGACATTTCTGGAGGGTGGGACTGGACCGCGTGTCCACTTAAGGGCTTGCAAATCGGGATCCCAAGTTGTTTCACCGTGTAGTGGGTGCACTAAAAAGAGTATACAATACGATGAGCGATTAATGTTCAGAACTAAATGAAGATCCTTTTCATTAATTGTTTGATGAAATCATGCCAGTCTATAATTTATAAAACAGCCTAACTAGAGAGTCATTCTATGTAAATGATTTATTAGTGACCACAAAATAGCAATAATGATAATCACAATGTTGATTTAAATGGTAGTGATTTTCCCTTAGGCTTATGTAAAGAGTGCACTTAATTAAGCCAGTGTTAATTATATGCAAATGTTCTGCCTTGCAGAAAGGCTGTTTGTAAGGAAGTAGAAGAAGAAATACAGTAAGTCGGAGGTTAGACAGCATGCTTGACGAATGGTGTGTGTTTGTTAGTCCTATCAAAACAAAGTCTGGAATTTTAAATTAATTGGATAAATATATAGCAAATATATAGCATTTATGTTTACTGCAAATCAGTAATTATTCTTTTCAGTTTGACTTTGATTTCATAATATTGAAAAAACATTGAAGTGAGGTGCTATCTCTTAACTGTGAATATTTTGTGAAGTATAGAGTTTGGCTATTGCTTAGTTTCTGTTTCAAACACCAAAGACAAGAACAGTACAGTGAGAAGGCTTTCAGCAGCTGGGATTCTGTTTCAGCAATAAGTAGGATTACGTCATGAATTACCTCCATACATTTGCTAAGACCTTGAGCTGGTAAACACAGGACTTAGACAGTATGATAGTTCAGCTTAAGAGTTTCAGGGCTTTAAAGTCTTCATTCATGAAAGCTATTAGAGGCTTGTGGTTCTCAGTAGCATAAGAGCTGGACCTGCTAACAGAGGGTTTGGGAAAGGAATTGTATGAGCATGTAAAGGGCATCCATCAAGTACACATCAGTAACCCAGGGCAGCCCCTCATAAAGCCTGGGACAGGATGAATTAGTGCTAAGATGTGCCAGAAGTAATTTAAGACACTCTATTTAAAAGGTTAGACATGTTTCCAAGAATCTCTAGCAAAGAATATCGCTGGATGTGACAGCTAGGGAATCTTTTAATGGAACTTCAGTCAGTAAAAGAAAATGGCTACTTAACCAGACTTGCCTTCTTAGATACTGTCTGTGGTATAAATCCCACTGCAGGGAAGCTTCCACACACTTTGCAGGAGAAAAGTATGTCCTATTGTTCTAAGTTTAAAGCCAACAACAAGGGAATCTTTTTCTTCACGAAGCACAAGCCAGGAATGACCCTAGTTTTGTCCTCTTCAGTAACCACAGCACTGTATCAAGACAAAAAACATTTTGTCAATGCTCACACACAAGATTTCCCATATCTGCACATAAAACAGATATAGACACAAAAGTTAATTCACCTGCAGATGTTCTCAGGGTAGGATAAGAACTCAGACAAAAGTTGCCCTATTCACAAGAAACTACACCCCCTGAAAAACTGAAGAGCATTTCAGGTAAAGTCTTTAGAAGAAAGAAAGGCCTTCCTTAAAGATAGCAGAATGTACTACAAATGCTGTGCTGTAGATACGTTGTACTGTAAAGTGCCAGTTAAACGTGTGTGACAGTGACTGTCATGTCTCAGCACTGCACCCTGGTCCAGCTCCTTGAGATGTAGAACTTACTGCTTCTACAGCAGATAATAGTGAGAAAGGAAAAAAGGATTCCACGGATGTTTCCTCTGTAACCTGCCAATGCACCAAAGTCTGTGATGAAGCCCAATTACCCAGGTCATGTGCAAATATATGACTAGCCAGAGTGTTTCTCCAGGATCAGAGAGAGGAAACAGTCAAGATGTATGCTGTGCTTGATGACCAGAGCAACCACTCACTTGCCAGGTTAGAGTTTATTTAACTGTTTAATATTCATAGACAACCTTACTTATTTTCACTGAGAACCTGCTCCGGATTATCTGACATACTTGTAAAAAAGAGCAGAAGGCATCTAGATTGAATCAGTCAGTGAAATAATCAACAGTGCTCTACCACCTCTCATTAGATGACACACAATACCTCACAACAGGTCAGAAATGCCAGTTCCAAATGTTTCTCTTCATCATCTCATGAACCTTTTCAGTCTGGCTTTCGTACACAGCACAGCACTGAGACAGCTCTTCTCCGTGTAGTTAATGATCTTCTCCGGTCTGAAGACTATAATTCACTTAATATTCTCCTCCTTCTTGACTTAAGTGCAACATTTGACACTGTTAATCATGAAATCTTCCTGTCATGTCTCTCTGCTGTAGGCATCTCTGGCTTAGCCCTTCAAAGGCTCACATCATATCTCTCTAATAGGCAACAGTTTGTCACACTTAGCCGATATAAATCTTCCACCTGACCTGTGTCACATGGTGTCCCCCAGGGTTCAGTCCTTGGGCCATTACTTTTTCTACTTTATATCCTTCCTTTGGGTCAGATTATTCATAGACATGGCCTTAACTTCCACTGTTATGCAGATGATATATGGTTATATCTTAGCACAGACTCCCCTATAGATTCACCTCTCAGCACACTCACTGACTGCATCATTGATCTTAAGCTATGGATGGAAACTAACTTTCTCAGACTTAATGCCAATAAAACTGAAGTGTTACTGGTTGGTCCAAAATCCCAACTTTCTAAGGCATCTAATGTATCTGTTTCTGTTGATGGTACACTTGTCAAACCTGCTCCTGTTGTCAGAAATCTTGGTGTTTTGTTTGATTCATCACTTAACTTTGAGCTACACATTAGGCCTCTTTCCAAAATCTCATTCTATCATCTCCGTAACATTGCCCGCCTCCGTCCATTTCTGTCCTTTAATGATGCTCAAACTCTGGTTCATTGTTTCATAATGTCTCGTATTGATTACTGTAATTCCATCTTCATTGGCCTCCCTGCAAAATCTGTACAGAGGCTAGTCTATTCAAAACTCTGCAGCCACAGTCCTCACCCACACAAAGTGTTTTGCTCATATCGCCCCTGTTCTCTCCCAGCCTCACTGGTTACCATCAAGGATTAAATTCAAGATTCTGCTGCTCACCTTCAACGTCCTACATAACCTTGCATCCCCCCCCCCCCCACTCGGCTCCTAGCTCCATACACTCCTTGTCACTCCCTTAGGTCCTCAAGCAGTAATCTCCTTACTGTCCCACGCACCAGACTCTCCACCCTGGGTGGACAAGAAAATTAATGGGAATGGAGTCAACAGTTGAGTAGATTTAAAGTGCCCGGACAGCAACTTCCTAACAACCACCAGCAAGCTGTGACATGGCTTGTGACTTGGGCAACTCTACTCAACAATGAAGAATGCTGGTATTTGCTATTTTTTGGGGTCCACCATCCTAAGAAATCCAATCAGATTAGGGTTGTTGTGGTAAAAATTACCATATTAATTAAAGAAATAAACTTATCCTCTACTAGGACAAGCTTGATGAACCTTCTTCGAGATCAGAATTGTCAAAAAATAAGAACAGAGGTCTATGTTATAAACAACTGAATTTACATAACAGTGCTGATTAATGCATACAAATCACCTGACATTTACTCTGATTGGTTTGTTGAATTTCACACCCAGACAACAGACAAAGTCTGTTTTATCATACTGTTGTTCTTCTTATATCTTTTAGGTTTAGCCATCACCCTTGAAATTTCTGTGTATGTGACAACTGTCTAATCTTGTTGTTTACAGGGCATCTGCTGATCTCTTAATCATCTTTTTGTACATTTTGTGTATGACATCAACCTTCTCCTGGTACATCCTTGTCTTTGTTGTTCACTTGACCTGTACCTGGTTTCCTGATATGCCTGAACAGATTTCTGACATTTATTAACCTTTTTATACTTCTAAGATAGATGCTATATTTTAATGTGGAAAGCATACCAAAACACTTAGCTTTTGTTACTTCAAATTTATTCCCTCACATTGTGTTTGACTCGAGCACATGGCATCTGGATGTATCACTGAACAATGTACTGTAATGCTTAAAGGCTCAGACCTTAACAACAGTTTGTTAGTAGTTTTGTTCTGCTTCAGAAGGGAGTGAGTGGCATTTACAGCAGACATTCAGGAAAGGTTGTACTGTTCCATTGTAAGAGAGGATCATAGAAATGTCTTATGTTTCCACTGGTACAGAGATAACAACATTACTAAGGACATTGTGGAGTACAGGATGAAAGTTCATGTCTTTGGCAGCCGGACTTCACCTGTAGTCGCCCTCTATTGACTTAGAAGGGCAGAATAAGCAGGTGAGCAGAACATGGCACAAGGCAGTTCATTTTGAGAAATTTTTATGTGGCTGATCAGCTCATGTCCTTGTCTTCAGAAGAAGAAGAAGCTATTGGCTTCTTAAAAAAGACAAAAGACTCACTTGCTGATTCAAACATTCATTTGCATAAAACCATTTCTAACACAACAGTTATTATTCAAGTCTTTCCCCACCTTTCTGTTCAGAGTGTCAGCAAGTGATAAGCCATTCACAGAGTGAGGTGTTTTATTCAGGGTAAGCAGCCTTTTTGAGCTCATCTGATTCATTGCTTCCATGGCCACAAGGCTTTGCTGTGGGGACTTTGCTGCAATGTCTATGACTGGGATGCATTGTTGTCAGAACCAAAGCGAGAAGAATGGGGAACTTGCCAATATCTGCACACATGTATGTTGCCAGCTCAATATCTAATACAGCATGCATGGAGCTATGTGCATATTCTGATACGTCTCCCAAAGCCATTGGGACTGTGGCCTACATTAAAAATATTAGCAAAGAACGGAAAAGTGATTTAGGCTTTGTCCTGGGAAAGGCCCCATCTTAGTCCCACTGTTCCTCGTCTTGATCATTGTGCTATGGTAATGCCAGTGGAAATCACAGAGCTCATCCACCATGAAATAGACTTAAAGCCAGACATCAAAATTGTCTTAGGCTACATACAAAACCAGGCTATACGCTTCTATGTGTATGTGCATAACAGAAGTAAGCATATTTGTCAGTCAACAAAACCTGAGCAGTTTTTCTACATACCTTCACATGACTCAGCTGGTAATGTATCCAGGACCATCAGTGCATCACAACTGGCTTACTGAACCAGCTCTTCTCTACAAGTACCATGAAAATCAATAGGACACAGAGTTTTTTGAGCTTGTGAACCTTGACAAGAATGCTGAAATACAGCAAACAGTTACAAACCATGCTACTTACTCATAAAAGAATACTGTGACCACTTTGAAAGGTTCTCTACCTGGAACTCATTAGTAAAAATTATAACCCTCCTTATTCACATTGCTCACTACTACAAGACATCTGAAAACATCACTGAATGCAGAGGATGGCATCAGTACCTTAAACCACACACACCTGGTGAACTTTCTCAGGTTTCAAATACCCTTATTGAATCAGTCCAGATTGAAGCTTATGTGGAGGAATTTTGAAAATGAAAAAACTAAATAAAAACAATCCACTTTTTAAACTCCACCCCAAAGTGGATGAAGACCTCATCAGGATTCAAGGTTTGCTTAAAAACATACAACGGAAGGGTGGTTAAAAGTATTAACTCGTCTTGCCTAGACACCATTGCTAGTACGTTACTATTGTGAACATGCACATAAAAACACAACTCAGTGGCTGCTTGTAAGAAACTGGGATTTGTCAACAAAATCAAAACATCAAAAGGTACCTGAACAAGCAAATCTATGCATGGGAATTTAACCCTCCTCATTCCTCTCATATGTGTGAAGCCTGTGAGAGAATGATAGGAGTGGTTTGTACAATTCTGGACTGCATGCTAAAACAAGACACCTTGCATCTCTCTCATGATGTTTTATGTACATTAATGGCTGAAGTTACTGCTATTATAAATCCTAGGTTTCGAGTCCCTGTATCTATTGATTTTCTATCCACCTCACTTTAATGTTTTTTACAGGCTGACCATGTATGGAAGAAGGACGGGGGCTTAGACAACATATTCCCAAGACATTTAAGTTGCAAAGAAATCAATGTGAGTAATTTTGCTGCTTTTGAATACCTGGCTGTAATCATTATACCTGAGGTGACAGCTCTTAGTAGCAATGTATCATATATTTTTTGATGAATTTTCTAATCCCTTTTCAGGGAGTAGCTGTACAGGTGGTCCACTGCTATAAGTACATGGGGGCATCCAAATCAATAACAGGCTGGACTGGTCTTGTAACACAGAGGGACTATACAAGAAAGGTCAGAGAAGACACTTTTTCCCTTGGGAAATGTGCTCCTTTAATCTTTGTAATGACATCCTTTACATATTCTACTGTGATAGCCAGTGCAATTTTATATGCTGTGGTGGCAAGTAACATCACTTCAAGAGAGCCCCACCAAATCAACAAGCTAATTGAAACTGCATGGGATACACTCTTGACCCACTCTTAGCAGAAATGAAGGAGGGAATGAAGACAAGACTAAGTGTCATTATGAGCAATGCTGCACATCCTCTCAATGACATACTAGTTCTAAGTACTTTCAGCCAATGAATCATTCAGCAGAAGTGTGTCAAGAAAGGCTCCTTTATGCCAACAACAGTATGCCTTCATTATGACTCACTGTGACAGCCAAGTCAGAGGTTTTCTATCTTTTGATTTTCTTACTTTCTAATCATTCTGGTGCATACTCAGTGTGTGTGTATATATATTTTTAAAATATGGTAATTTTAACTTTAATTTGGATAAACCAGGCAACCTAAAAACAAGAGTGCCTTGGAAAAATCAGACAATATATAAAAAGAGAATGTTGCAAGGCTGAATGAAAGTGGAAGAAGACTAAATTAATAGTGAATTATAATATTCTTCAGGCAAATATAATTAAATTCAACACAGCAGTGCAATGTGAGAAATGCTCTTCTTCTTCTTTTGGCTGCTCCCGTTAGGGGTCGCCGCAGCGGATCATCTTCTGCCATATCTTTCTGTCCTCTGTATCTTGTTCTGTTACACCCATCACCTTCATGTCCTCTCTCACCACATCCATTAACCTTCTCTTAGTCCTTCCTCTTTTTCTCTTGCCTAGCAGCTCTATCCTTAGCATCCTTCTCCCAATATACTCAGCAGCTCTCCTCGGAACATCCAAACCAACGCAATCTCGCCTCTCTGACTTTGTCTCCCAAACATCCAACTTGAGCTGATCCTCTAATGTACTCATTTCTAAACTTATCCGTCCTCATCACACCCAATGCAAATCTTATAATCTTTAACTCTGCAACCTCCAGCTCTGTCTCCTGCTTTCTGGTCAGTGCCACCGTGTCCAAATCATATAACATAGGTGGTCTCACTACCGTCCTGTAGACTTTCCCTTTCACTCTTGCTGATATCCATCTGTCACAAATCACTCTTGACACTCTTCTCCACCCATTCCACCCTGCCTGCACTCTCTTTTTCACCTCTCTTCTACAATCCCCATTACTCTGTACTGTTGATCCCAAGTATTTAAACTTATTCACATTCACCAGCTCTACTCCTTGCATCCTCAACATTCCACTGACCTCCCTCTTATTTACGCATTGTCTTGTTCCTACTGACCTTCATTCCTCTCCTCTCTAGAGCATATCTCCACCTCCCCCGGATCTCCTCAACCTGCTCCCTACTATCACTACAGATCACAATGTCATCAGAAAACATCATAGTCCATGGGGACTCCTGTCTAATCTCATCTCTCAACCTGTCCATCACCATTGCAAATAAGAAAGGGCTAAGAGCTGATCCCTGATGTAATCCCACCTCCACCTTGAATGCATCCATTACTCCTACCGCAGACCTCACTACGGTCACACTTCCCTAGTACATATCCTGTACAACTCTTACATACTTCTTTGCCACTCCTGACTTCCTCATACAATACCACAGCTCCTCTCGAGGTACTCTGTCATATGCTTTCTCCAGGTCCACAAAGATGCAATGCAACTCCTTCTGGCCTTCTCTATACTTCTCCATCAACACCCTCCCAGCAAACATCGCATCTGTGGTGCTCTTTCTTGGCATGAAAGCATACTGCTGCTCACTAATCATCACCTCACTTCTTAACCTAGATTCCATTACTCTTTCCCATAACTTCATGCTGTGACTCATCAATTTTATCCCCCTGTAGTTACTACAGTCCTGCACACCCCCCTTATTCTTAAATATCAACACCAGTACACTTCTCTACTCCCCTGGCATCCTCTCACTTTCCAAGATTCCATTAAACAATCTGGTTAAAAACTCCACTGCCATCTCTCTTAAACACCTCCATGCTTCCACAGGTATGTCATCTGGACCAACACCTTTTCCATTCTTCATCCTCTTCATCGCTGTCCTTACTTCCTCCTTGCTAATCCACTGCACTTCCTGATTCACTATCTCCACATTATCCAACCTCTTCTCTCTCTCATTCTCTTCATTCATCTGCCTTTCAAAGTACGCTTTCCATCTGCTCAACACACTCTCCTCGCTTGTGAGTACGTTTGCATCTTTATCCTTTCTCACCCTAACCTGCTGCACATCCTTCCCAGCTCGGTCCCTCTGTCTAGCCAATCGGTACAGGTTCTTTTCTCCCTCCTTAGTGTCCAGTCTCTCATACAACTCATCATACGCCTTTTCTTTAGCCTTTGCCACCTCTCTCTTCACCTTGTGCCTTATCTCCTTGTACTCTCGCCTACTTTCTGCATCTCTCTGACTATCCTACTTCTTCTTTGCCATTCTCTTCCTCTGTATACTCTCCTGTACTTTCCCACTCCACCACCAGGTTTCCTTTTCCTCCTTCCTCTTTCCAGATGTCATGCCAAGCACCCTTCTTGCTGTCACCCTGACTACATCTGCTGTAGTTTCCCAACTGTCTGGTGAGACGTGGCTTCACTACCACCCAGTGCCTGTCTCACCTTCTCCCTAAACTCAACCTTGCAGTCTTCCTTTTTCAACTTCCATCATTCGATCCTTGGCTCTGCCCTCACTCTCTTCCTCTTCTTGATCTCCCACGTCATCCTACAGACCACCATCCTATGCTGCTTAACTACACTTTCCCCTGCCACCACTTTGCAGTCTTCAATCTCCTTCAGATTGAATCTTCTGCATAGGATATAATCTACCTGTGTGCCTCTTCCTCCACTCTTGTACGTAACCCTATGTTCCTCCCTATTCTTAAAATACGTATTCACCACAGCCATGTCCATCCTTTTGGCAAAATCCACTATCTTCTGACCTTCTTCATTCCTCTCTTTGACACCATACCTACCCATCACCTCCTCGTCTCCTCTGTTCCCTTCACCAACAAGTCCATTGAAATCCGCTCCAATCACCACTTTCTGTCTCTTGGGTAGACTGTTCATCACTTCATCCAACTCACTCCAAAAGTCTTCTTTCTCATCCATTGCACACCCAACTTGCAGGGCATATGCACTAATAACATTCATCATCACACCTCTAATTTCCAGCTTCATAATCATTACTCTGTCTGACACTCTTTTCACCTCCAAATCACTCTTGACATACTGTTCCTTTAGAATAACCCCAACTCCATTTCTCCTCCTATCCACACCATGATGGAACAATTTGAATCCACCCTCCAATTCACCTTCGCCTTACTCCCGTTCCATTTAGTTTCTTGCACGCACAATATATCAACCCTCCTTCTCTCCATCATATCTGCTAACTCTCTCCCCTTACCAGTCATACTGCCAACATTCAAAGTTCCTACCCTCAGTTCCACTCTCTTTACCTTCCTCCTCTCCTCCTGCCTCAGGACACGTCTCCCCCCTCTTCTTCTTCTTCTTTGGCCAACAGTAGCCAAATTTCTGCCAGCACCCTGTTGGCTAACAGTACTGGTGGCGGTCGTTGTTAACCCTGGGCTCAACCAATCCGGTATGGAAATTTGTATCATTGTCTGCATATTAATTTGGCAACATTTTAAACCAGATGCCCTTCCTGACGTAACCTTCCCCATTTATCCGGGATTGGGAATGGCACGAAGAAACATACTGGTTTGTGCATCCCTTATGGCTGGGTTAATAAGAAATGCTCTTATTTTAGTAAAATCATAAATGATAACACAGGTATTTAGAGTACTCTTTTCAGTCATCAATCAGCTAGTAAATTCAGCACCAACCAAATCTCTGTGCACCACAGTAGGAAATTATGAGCAGTACTCTGCATTTTTAAAGACAAAATAGGTAATATGTGGTCTAGCCATAGTACAAAATAAAATAATAGAGCAAATGGATTCATCCCCAAATAGATCTGGTAATTTAAACTGTTTTACTAATGTAAACTTAAAAGAAATGTGTAAAATAATAACTAAAACATCCACCTCTATTCTGGGTCCTATTCCATCAGGAGTCTTCAAAAAAATTCTTGACATGTATTAGATATTTTAAGCTGTTCACTAGCCTCTGGTATTTTCCCTAATTTATTTAAAACTACAGCAGTTAAGCTTAAAAAAAATAATCTTGACCCCCTCTGTCACAGATCATTTTGGACACATCACTAATCTTCTTTTCTTAAGTAAAAAGTAAAACAGTGGTCGTTTTGCAGTTAAACTGATACTTAACTAAAATTTCTATACTAGATAAATTCCAGTCAGGCTTTAGATCTAACTATAGCTCAGAAATTGTTTTAGTAAAAATACTCAACGTGTCACAGCAAAATACGGATATAAATAATGTATCAATTCTCAGTCTCCTGGATCAGAGTGCAGCATTTGGCATATTAGATTATAAGACTCTCATTAAGAGACTTAGAAAATGGGTAGGCCTATCTAATGTAGCTTTAAAAATGTCTGAATTGTATCTAACAGGAAGAGGTTTCTTTGTAAATCCAGATGCCATGTATTGGAAACACATAGCATTGACTATGGTGTCCCACAAAGATCAGTTCTAGGTCCATTACTCTTCTCATTTTACAATTTTACATGTTCCCTTTAGGCCAGATCATTTCAAAACACAATGTAAATTTCCACAGCCATGCAAATGAGACGTGGCTATACTTATCCATAGCCCCATATGACCCAAAGGCACTAGACTGTCTGACAGATTGCCTAAACAGCATTATGCAGTAGCTTAGTTGTAATTTTCATAAAAGACATAATAAAAAACTGAACTTCATGTTGTTTAGAAAATTTAGAAAAACTTAAAATAAGTAAAAAATCTAACATAAAAAATATTGAGTTATTATAGATTCAGAAGTTACTTTTAAATCTAATATTAAGTGTTTCACTAAAACTTAATTTTTTCATATAAGAAATTTAGCACATGTTCAAGACATTATGGGATGCAAAAAGGTGATTTGTCTTTAGCCATTTAGATCATTACATGGAGCTCCTGACAAGTCTACTAACAAAGATTAAAACTGAATACAGTTGGTTCAGAATACAGCTTCAAGAATCCTAACTGAAAAGAAGAAATCTGATCTCATTAGTATTTAGCGTATTTACACTGACTGTCTGTGCCTTTCAGAGTCAATTTTACAATACTGCTAATTGTTTATAAGTCTTTGAATAATTTTGCACCTTCATACATCTTGAAATATTTGTTCCATCTACATTACCAACTGCAACCTTAGGTCCTCCAATTCTGCTTTGCTTGCTATTCCAAGAGTAAAACATAAAAGAAGTGCTGAGATCGGTTTTAGTTTCTAAGCTCAAAAAATATAGAATAATCTACTTATAGACATAGGTCAGGTAGACACAGTGGACATATTTAGATCCTGTCTTAAGACTTACTTTTTGGATCTGTCATTTTGTTAAATTTGCAGCTAATTACATTGTTTGTCTTTTGTTTCTCTTCTTGGTATCCAGTTTTGGCCCCTTGCCGCCACCATCTGGAAGAAATTCCCAGAGGCTAGTGGAAGTAAAAAAGAACACTGGGGTCCTGTTCTCTCTTTTTCATTCTTTTTTGTATTTTTGATAAGTGGCAGAATGTCCAGTTGGTCCTGAGGAGGTTTTTGGTGATGGGACCTCGGAGGTTCCTCTTTCCCCACTGACATCTAACCCTTAGTATAATTGTTTATTTTTTTCTTTGTTTCCAAATACTACCATTTGTAAAGCATAAAACAACTTGTAAAACACCTTCAATTATACATACACTGTATTGGAAGGTGCTATATAAATACTGTAAATGTTGTTTTTGTAGTTGTAGACTGCTGCTTAAAATCCTTGGTTTTGTTCTGAAAGATTTTGCCTTTCCCTTTTCCTTGTCTTTCTCTAAAAAATTGCTATGCCTTTTGCCTGCTTACTCTAAAATAACAAAGTTACTATCATTACAGTCATTACAGTAACTTTCTTACTTTTTCCGGCACTCATATTCAACATTGCTAGCTCTTTGCTAATCTTTTTGATACTGTATTATTTCTTTATTTTTCAACTATGATAAAGTGTACTGCTTTTTTTCTTGTCCACCCTGTCCATTTCACTTTAAAAGTTGAGACTTGTCTTTAGGGCCTTAAAAAATAATACTATATATAAGGATCTACTAAATAAATATCTATTTTATGTAAGTCCTTATTGATTTATTTTTATTTATTCATTATTATTCCCAACTAATTTTAATTTGTATTTTTCATTCATCCTGTGTATGAAAATGTGTTATAGAAATAAATGTTGTTTTTGCTCAAGTGAATGCTTCTGATGATGTTTCATATGAGAATTCTGTACCTCAGGGGTTCCCAGGTTCAGTTAGGGGGTACCTTTGTGGCTGCAGCTTTTCATTCCAACCAGTTTCACAAGGCTTAATAGTTTAGTTTTTACTTCTAAGTGTTTAGACATTTTACTCTCCTGTTTTGCATTCATATTTTATTGGTAATTTTGTTTTACCATCTTTCTTTGTAATTCACCTTTTTCTGTGGAGTTGCCTCTTTAATTGTATATACATACAATTAGTGATGAGCAGCACATACACAGGTGGAAATGACACTGAATACTAAAGGAAAGAAGCTACTTCAGTATAAAACTCACTTGTGAGCTATTTAATAAGAAAAGATGTAAATGACTAGATCATAAAAAATAAAAATCTTAAAAAGCAAGAAAAAAAGCAGCAATTACTGTCACACACACAAAAACTTGCTACATTCCCCTAAAACTTCAGAAAATCCATTTTGTAATTTCTGGGTTGACACATAAAAGACAGAAACTGGGAAATAACAGCTTGTTTAGGAAAGGCAGGAGTCCAGTTAAAATCAGAAGGTGGTTGTGGTGAACACCTGGAGTTATGGTGGTCCACAGGACTCAACTTGCGGACCATCTAGTTAATCATTTTATTACTAATTAGCATACAAATAAATATAAATATTGAAGTAGTGGCTCTGCTGTAACAAGTCAGTGTCTGCAATGCTCATCAGTAATTAATAGTACAGTGGAACCTCGGGTCATGACCATAATTCGTTCCAAAACTCAGGTCGCAACCCGATTTGGTCGTGACCCGAAGTAATTTCCCCCATAAGATTGTATGTAAATACAATTAATCCATTCCAGACCGTATGAACTGTATGTAAATATTTTTTTAAAGATTTTTAAGCACAAATATAATTAATTATACCATAGAAAGCACAACGTAATAGTAAACTAAATGTAAAAACATTTAGAAAACCTTGAACAACAGAGAAAACTAACACTGCAAGAGTTCGCGCTATAGCGCTACGAATCGCTGGCTAAAAATACTTTTTTTTAATGAGTTTTAAGCACAGGGAAAAAAATGAACAATTGAAAAATTCGTAATTTAATAAACCACCAAGAAACGTAACATTGTAACAATGCACGCTACAAACCGATCGCTGTAAACAGAAGTGAAGTGGAGGTTAAAATCCAATAGAAAAAAGTCTTCATTAAATACGAGGTTGAAACAATGCTCGAATCTGTCTCTTTAGAAACAAGCCCGGTGCATTCTTTAACTGCCTTCTCGGCCTTATGCAGCCAGCTCTCTCTCTCTCGCGCTCGCACGTGTGTGTGTCTCTCTCGTGTGTGTGTCTCTCTCATGTGTGCGCGTGTGTGTGTCTCTCTCTCGCGTGTGTCTGTGTGTGTCGCTCTCTCTCTCGCACTCTCTCTCTCTCGCTCAAGGAGAAACTGAACACGTGCGGAAATCATCGGCACACAAACCGAACGGGAAACTGGCTCGTTTGTATACCGAGTGTGTGGTCATGAACAGATGCAAAAGTTTGGCAAACTTTTTGGTTGTAACCCAATTTGTACGTGTTCAGAGACGTTCGTGAACCGAGGTTCCACTGTATGTGGATAAAGTTTAGGGAGCAAACTCCACAGAAATAAAGTGAATTGAAATAAAAATAGCTAAAAAAAAAAAAAAAAAGCTATAAGGCAAATGAGAACGCAAGGGTAAAAGCAAATGAAAGGCTGCGACAGGAGCTGCAACTGGAGCTTCTACAGGTGCTGGGTAAAATTGAAGAGCACATTCAGGAGAACTCAGTTAAACTAAGCATGCTTACTGATCAACTGGAGGATCTCAAGGAGACATTCATGACTCGGATTGAATTAGCCGAAAATTTAGCTGCCAGTGCCGAAGAAAAAGCAGTAAATGTCAGCTCCGAATGCAAAAAACTCGGAGAAAGACTGGCTGCTTTGGAAGATGGAAGCAGAAGGAATGATGTCAGAATTGAAGGGCTGCCTGAGAAAGTCCAAACCCTGTGAAATTCGCAGCTGAACTTTTTTCTAAAATAATCGGGGAGGACTTTATAGCAGATTCTGAGATAGCAGGGGCTTACCGTGTACGGGGATCAAATACCATTAGACCTAGATCGTTTATTATTCGCTTTGAAAGATTGTCATTTAAACTAGAGGTGATGGCACTCCTCAGAAACAAGCAAGAGATTATATATGAAAATAACCACATTCGTATCTTCCCTGACTTCTCTCCAGCAACAGCTACTAAACGCGCAGCCTTCTACAACATTAAACAGCGGTTACGGCAAGCCAACGTCAAATACAGCCTCTTGTATCCGGCCCAACTGAAAGTGCAATTGCAGGGTCAATTCTATGTCTTCGCTACCAAGGAAGAAGCAGAAAAGGAATTAAGAAAGCTGATCCCGGGACTATTCTGATACATAAAAGTGAGTCATGGCCGTTAATGATACGGCAAGGATTAATAATCTACTGTCTGATCTATTTGTTTAAAATACGGGTTTTTATCATCATATATTCTCATTATTACTTATTATTACTAGGGCGCTATCTGTTTATGTTTTATTGTGCTTAATTACTTTTTCTTTTTTCTCTTTTTTTTTTATCTAATTATTTTCTCTCTACCCTAAACGAGACTGTTCAATATCATACCCTTGGTTTATTGTTATTGCTATTAATGCATTAAGACTTATTATGCTTATTCTAGACAAATTTCTAACACCTTTCCCCGGGTTTATTATCCGGGTGTATCATCTTAATACAATAAGATTGCTGAAGATTATATATATTTTAAGTGCACAATTTTTTAGACTATATTGGTAATAGATATCTCTATTTTTTAACCCTAAAACGCCGCTGCGTGGGGGCTTGTTTTGCTTTGAACATGCTCTGTCTCTGGGTATGTCAGAGAACCGGGACTGTATGAAGTGGGTTCTAGCCTCACATGGGGAGGCAATAAAGGAGGGTGGGGGTTTAAGGGGGGAAAGAAAGAGAGCAGGCTTGATCTATACCTAATCTATCCTTTTAATCTTCATAATCAGAACTACCAACTTAATAATAGGCTGCATGGCAATAACTCTAGGGGAAATAGGAAATTAAGGCTGAAGCTCTCTCACTTCCAGTTAAGACTATAAAATGACATCAAAAACTCAGAATCAATGTCTCCATGATGGGACAGTTAACTTTGTGAGCTGGAATGTTAAAGGCCTCAATCACGAATTAAAGAGAAAGAAAGTACTCTCTCACCTAACAGGTCTAAACGCTAAAATAGTATTTTTACAGGAGACCTATTTACTAAGCAAGGATCAGTTCCGGCTGCAACAAGACTGGACTGGCCAAATGTTCCATTCTAGTTTTACAAAGAAAACTAGAGGTGTGGGAATTCTCATACATAGAACAGTCCCATTTGTAGCATCAGATGTAGTATTGGATCCTGAAGGGAGATATGTAATGGTCATGGGAGACTTATCTAACCGTAAAATGATCTTGATAAATGTTTATGCACCTAATGTTGATGATAAGGAATTTATGCAAAATTTATTTGCATCCATTCCCAATCTGAACACTCATAAAATTATAAAGGCTGGGGACTTTAATTGTGTTCTAAATCCACTCTTTGATAGGACTTCTTCCACAGGGTGAACGGCATCTAACACTGCAAAGATAATTACAAAGTTTATAACTGATCACAACTTATCAGACCCCTGAAGGTTTTTAAACCCAAACTCAAGAACATATTCTTTCTACTCACCAGTACATCATTGCTACTCAAGGATTGATTATTTCTTTATAGACAATAACTTCTTGCCTATGATTAAATCTTGCAAATACGATGCTATTGTTATTTCTGACCACGCACCTATGATCTTGGAGCTAAAGTTACTAAGCCCCATACACTCACCCCGCAGATGGCGTCTCAACCCGCTTCTATTAGCAGACGACAATTTTACAGAATTTATATCCAAACAAATCAAATTCTTTCTAGAGACAAATACATCCTCAGAGATCTCTGCAGGAATACTCTGGGAAACTCTTAAGGCTTATTTAAGAGGACAGATTATCTTATATGTTTCCCACAAAAATAAATTAGAAACCAAGAAAGTAGCAGAGATAAAAAGCGAAATTACTAGAATAGATGAAGAACATGCCAGACTACCAAGCGAGACTCTACATAGGATAAGGCAGGCTCTGCATTCAGAACTAAACCTCCTGACAACTAAAGAAACTGAATAACTAATTTATAAATCCAGATATCATTACTATGAACATGAAGAGAAAGCTAATAAGCTTTTAGCTCAACAAATTCACAAGCAAGAAGTGCGCAACGCAATCTCAGTAATCACCAATGTGAACGGAGATAAAATCGTCGACCACAAAAATATAATGCACACTTTCAGAGACTACTATAAATCCCTATATACTACTGAGTTTAAAGAAGACAATACACAATCTAATGCATTTCTGGATACATTACAAATACCACAAATAGACACTTTTAGTGCGGAGGAACTTGATAAAACTCTGGCATTATCAGAATTACTAGATGCTATAAAGTCACTCCAAGGCGGGAAAGCAGCAGGCCCTGATGGCTACCCTGCAGAATTTTACAAGAAATTCTCTGCTCAGTTAGCTCCCCTCCTATTAGCAACATTTACAGAAGCCAGAGATAACCAAACTCTTCCTCAAACTTTTCGCCAAGCACTAATCACCGTTTTTCCAAAACAAAATAAGGACTTATTACAATGTGCATCATACAGACCAATTTCACTTCCGAATAATGACGTTAAAATACTCTCTAAAATCATAGCTATAAGGATGGAGAAAGTGCTCCCCTCGGTAATATCACAAGATCAAACTGGATTTATTAGGGGCCGACACTTATCTTAAAATCTTCAATGCCTGTTTAATATAATATACTCACCAACTAAATCAAACACCCCAGAAATACTATTATCATTGGATGCAGAAAAAGCATTTGACATGATTGAATAGAAATACCTTTTTACTACATTGGAGAAGTTTGGGTTTGGCCCGAACATTTGTGCATAGTTCAAATTACTGTATACTAACCCAGAAGCTTCAGTTTTTATCAACAACACTTGCTCAGACTACTTTAAACTAGAACGTGGTACTAGACAAGGATGCCCCTTGTCACCGCTACTCTTTGCGATTGCCATTGAGCCACTGGCAATATATTGTCGAAATACTGATCAGATAAAGGGGATTATCAGAGAAGGACTGGAACAGAAAATTTCATTATATGCAGATGATATGGTAATGTATATATCAGACCCAGAAAATTCTGTGCCTGCAGTCTTAACAGCACTCACAGAATTTCAAAAGATCTCTGTTCTCAGAATTAATCTGAATAAAAGTGTACTCTTTCCAGTGAATTCTCAAGCATATAATATTAGATTAGATACCCTACCTTTTATCACTGCAGAACAGTTTAAATACCTAGGGGTAAACGTCACAAGTAAACATAAAGCTCTTTATCAACAAAATGTCACCGTCTGCATGGAAAAAATTAAGCAAGACTTGTATAGATGGTCAACCCTTCATCTCACACTAGCTGGAAGAATTAACACTGTTAAGATGAATATTCTTCCTAAGCTCCTTTTTTTATTCCAAAACATTCCAATATACATTAATAAATCATTCTTTAAGCAATTAGATTCAAAAATAACCTAATTTATTTGGAATTCAAAACATCCACGCATCCAAAGAGCGACCCTACAAAGACAAAAGGCAGAAGACGGCATGGCTCTACCTAACTTCCAGTTTTATTACTGGGCAGCAAATATACAAGCGATAAAAACCTGGACACAAATAGAAGAACATACACAGGCTTGGTCCACAATAGAAGTAAAATCCTGCAGTACTTCTTTGTATTCCCTGCTCTGTGCTCCAATAAACACACGTTATCGGCAATATACTAATAACCCAATTGTGCTTCACTCATTTAGAGTATGGAACATATGTAGAAAGCATTTTAAGACGGAGAAGCTTCTATCTGTGGCACCTCTGCAAGAGAACCTCTTTCAACCTTCTCAAACATATGCAGTTTTTAACATTTGGAAAAAATTTGGAATTAACTTGCTTAGAGATCTTTATATAGACAACGTCTTTGCATCCTATGAACAATTACATTCCAAATTTAACATTCCAGCTATACATTTCTTTCACTATCTTCAAATCAGGAACTTTGTTAAACAGGACCTTCCCGATTTTCCTCATCTTGCACCCTCATCCATGCTGGAAAAAATATTGCTCAATCTGAAGGACTTAGACACCATCTCTACAATATATAAAATCATTTTACAATCCCTCCCTTTCAAAGATCCAAGAGGACACTGGGAAAAAGATCTCTCAATTAATATATCAGAAAAGGAGTGGAAAGTAGCAATGCAGAGAATTCATTCGAGCTCCATATGCGCAAAGCATACAATTATACAACTCAAAATTATATATCGAGCACATCTGTCTTGTCTAAATCTCTCCAAAATGTTTCCAGGGCATGATCCAACCTGTGAACGCTGCAACCAAGTCCCAGCCTCACTGGGTCACATGTTCTGGGCCTGCACCAAATTAACATTATTCTGGACCAAAATTTTTAATTACCTTTAATTTTAATTACCTTTCAGACAGCCTTGGTCTCATAATCCCTCCCAACCCATTAACAGCTGTGTTTGGGGTTCTTCCAGACCCCAAAAGTTCTTCCAGATGGGTTTAAAGTGGAGAAAGACAAACAAATTGTGATTGCATTCACTACACTTTTGGCACGCAGACTTATTCTGATAAACTGGAAGAACCCAAACTCTCCTCTTTCAAGTCAGTGGGAAACCGATGTGTTATACTATTTGAAATTGGAAAAAATCAAATACTCAGTTAGAGCATCCGTATAGACTTTTTTCAAAACGTGGCTGGATCTAATCAGTAATATTTTAAAATAAGCTCATAAAGCACAGAAAATGTATTAATTTAGGTATGTTTACAAGCCTTAAATTTCACACCGTTTGCCTTGCTCTGTCTCTCAGGGGTGGGGATCGATTTGTCTTTAACTCAATTTTTCTTTTTGTAAAAACTTGATTGATTTGTATGGATTGCAATAAAATTAATAAAAATATAATAAAAAAAGAAATAAGTACCCAAAACAAAAAAATAAATATAAACCTTTGATAGATATACTGCTTAGCACTATTAGAGCAATAATAAAGAAGTGAGAAAAAAAAATGAAACGTGGTAAATTTGCCCCAAGCACATTGAGGAAACAAGTAAGGGAAATTGTCAGCTCTAGTTTCATCTTGTCATCATAAACTCCTCAAATAATAAAACAGAAAACATTAATCCACATGATCTGCCTTCTTAGAAGCGTTGCCAGAAAAATTCCTTAATATAGTATTACTCATTTAAAGATATTTCTTTTAAAATAATAACTGAATTTGCATACAACATTGTATCATCCTTAGTGCTACCGGGATAAACTATAATATTCCACAACCCTGAATTAAACATTCGAATAGGGAGAACTGAATAATGAATGGATAGATGTCTAACATTTATTCTTCCCCACTTTTGAAACTTAACATATTGCTTCTCATGTGCCCTCTTTATCGTGTAAGGCCTGCTTTTTTAAGTCTTAATCAAGGGTGGCAATAATTCCTGAAGTCAAGATAAATATGGTACACTGGGTCAAGGAAAAATGAGATGTTGCATGCATAGTGTTACTCCAAATCTTTGAGAACCTTTTAAGTATTTTTGTGGGGATAAATTTGTATAAATTAAAATTAATAAAATTTTAAAAGTTAAAAAAAAATAAATAAAAAATAAAAAAAACATGTGTTTAAAACTATGATAGAATAGAAAACACATTTCTGAATTTCTTCTAAATTTAATTATTATACTAGAAATTTTTTCTAAATGGAGAATGAGAAACATTAGATTGATGAAACATGGAATTGGCCCACTGATTTGTGAAACTGGTTGGAATGAAAGTCTGCAGTCATAGAGGCACCCCAGGACGGAACTTGAGAACCCCTGATGTAGCTGATAATCACATGAAGCAGGTTCCTCTCACTTCAGAAGGGTCTATGTTTTGGTACTTGGAGCTGCCTCCTTCTTATTCTTCCCCTGGTCCCAGGTATTATCAGTTCTCTTAATTACTGTCCACATTGTCGTTCTCCACTTATATTTTTTATCTCTCTACTGGGTTGTGCCAGTTCAAGGATCACCAAAAGATGGCTTCAGAGTCGTTCTTTCTGTGGTAGGCACTACTTTCACCAGGTCCTTTTCACATTTTAAATTGGAGAATTACAGCACCAAATGAACTGACCTTGGGTCAGATTTATAAAACTTTTGTACACACAAAAAAAGACTTGAAATGTGTGTGCACAGCTTTCCAAACAACAGTCAGGATATATGAAAAAATAACATGACCACAGAACTTGTGTATACTGTAGCAGTAGAGGTTCTGGTCCACCTCTTGGACCCGCAGGTACCACTTCAAACACCAAGTAAAAGTCCAAGACTCTTTTATATTCTTATAACACAGTGCACCAAGCACATTCCCCTCTACACTATCCATCCATCCATCCATTATCCAACCCGCTGAATCCGAACACAGGGTCACGGGGGTCTGCTGGAGCCAATCCCAGCCAACACAGGGCACAAGGCAGGAACCAATCCCGGGCAGGGTGCCAACCCACCGCAGCCCTCTACACTATTCATACAGTAATTAAGCACAATCAAACAATCCTCCTCTCCCAGACACTTAGCTACCCTTCCTTCCAGCCCAGCTCAGTTTAGTGTCTGGGCTTTCTCAGAGTCTTTTTATACCCCTTGACCCGGAGGTGTTCTTGCCCCACAGTCCACAAGTCCTTATCCCTTCCGGGTCAGGGTAAATAGTCCGTATCTTCACCCCGGAAGCACGTCGTTTCTTCCAGGTTATAGGGCATATATGAGTCCACGAGCCTCCCTACAACGACTCCTTGTGGTCCCCAAGGTATCCAGCAGGGCTGTGTATAAAAACTACAAAGTCCATGAGGCCCTGCTGGAACTCGGGGCATGTCCATGCTGTCGGGAGAGCTCCTCCTGGCGGCCTGGGGGTGAGGGCCGGAAACTCTTCCATATACCGACATCCATCACAATACTTACAACAACTTTGATCGATCCATGCGCAACATTTTGGAAAAAATGGGAAACAATGACAACCTTGATGAAGTAGGGAAACGTTGCCAAACCAGCTAAATGACAGCTCACGCATATAATAATTCCTATCATTGAGCTGTTATTATAAAGTTTGTTGATGTGACAAAACATATTCAAACTGAAAGTGATGATTATGATGTATAGACTCTATTTTAGTTCTGTTTTAAGAAGGTCACTGTTGTCTACTTGCACTACAAAACTTTTTTGATTTTCTGTCAGATTATATAGTATACCTGTAGTCAAACCCTTAGGATTAGAAACCAAAGTGCAGTAAAAATACAGGCATGATTCACTCTCTCCATAAAGAAAGAGACTATCGCCTATTCATAGCCTATTGGTTTGACACAACATGGATTGCTTGGTGCTGCTTGAAAACTATGCAAACTATTTTGTTCTTTGTTTGCCCATGATGAGGCTGATAATGATGCCCCAGGAGCCATTCAGTTTTCCTAATGTAACTGGGGCAATTGATAGCACTCACAGCAGTAAAGGCACCTAGCACCTTTTTTTTGATAGTGAGCAATGACATTTCATAAACATACAATTTGTCTGTGATGCCAAGATGACACTTACAGATTTCAGATCTTGGTAGTCTGGTTCAATCCGTGATTCATTTATGTTGAAGCACAGTAGCATTGGCAGAAGATTTGCTCATGGTGCTTCTGTATATGATGGCTGGCTTATTGATAAGGTAAGTGGCTGAACCCTTACTTGATCAAATGGCCCATACTATTCACTGCAACAGTGATCATGTTGTTACATGACAGTGGATACCCAGCTCGGATGCTTTTGCCTTATACCATTCCCCAATCCTGCTCTTCAAAGCTGTGTTGAGTGCACCATAGATGCAGATGGCGATGTCACTATGCCACAGGAGGGAGGCTGCTCTGCCAGCCAATAAAGACCTGCAGAACTGTATCTGCATATGAGGTTGATTAGCATAGTCCATATGTGGCTGCTTCAGGGTAAACTGCCTTTAATTGTGCATTTTTCAAGTTTTATAAATGATTTTTTTTCATGCTTGAATCTCTGTAAATGTCTGTAGCTGCGTTTATCCAAAATCACCAAAGTTCTACAGCTTTTATTCTGCTTCATAGGATGATTCATGCACCAGTGTGATGCATGTTCAAATAATTCTACATACAATATATCTTTGCTTTAAATGTTTTACTAAAACTTCAAGGCAAAACAGTTTGCACAAAAAATAGAGAAAAAAATTGACATTAAATTGACATTGACATTTTCATTAAAGAAAAGAAAAGCTATTATTTAAGGAAAGTTCTATTTAAGGCTTATATACAAGGGATGTTCAAAAAGTTTCCACTTTTTTTTTAACTCTGTTTATTAAGGATTTCCAAAGCAAATTACATCACTTTTCTACATAGTCACCTTCATTTGTGATGCAATTTTCCCAGCATCGTACCAACATTTTAATGCCCAATTACTACTCCTCCCATCTTCACCGTTTCCAACAAAAATATAAAAGTGGAAAAACTTTTTGAACGTCATCGTTCTGCTCATTTCAGTTCATGATGCGTGTAAATTTGTCAGTTCATGTTGGCAAGGAAGAGAATCTAGAAATGAAAGATCTAAGCCGTTGATTTAAGCGCATTTATTCCTGCTGGTATATAGAAACAAGTGGTCAAAGGATAGGATACAGGAGTGCAATGTGGAGGGTTTGGATGCAAAACAATCATTACAAGAGCAGTGTATATACTTTCTAAAACCTTTTGATTCTGTGAATGTTTTGCTAATCATACTTATTTTTGTCACATATGAGTTGCAGTATGAATATTGCTGTTTTTGTTTTCAAATATCAAATGCAAGTATTCCAGTTTCCTTCTGTGTGATTGTTTTGTGTTTAAATGTATTTGCTAGTTTTCTGCTAATTTTTAGCCCACTACTAGGGGAAACATTATATACTGGCTGCTGTAGCTTTATGATGTCATGCTGTTTTCGCGAAGCATCAAGGGGCACTAGTTAAAAAAATAAGTATAAGCCGGCCACAATACAGCATATTCACCGTGAAAAACCCTTTCGTGAGTTTTGCCAGTCGACATCATTTCTGATGTTACCAGCTACTATGGCTTTCTGCCTTATATAAGAACACATACCTGAACATGGAAACTTCATTACTTATTACTGTTTTGACCCCTTGCACATTTGTAGGTTTCTGCACTGGCTAATCAATTCTGTTGGTTCTGTATCTCCCTGACATACATAATATGAACTGTCATTTCTCTGATATCTGCTTTACTTAATTCAAGCTACTATTTAGGGATACTAAGATGGCTTTTAATTTTCTTTTTCATCAGAGGAAACATTTTTGAATAAACAATCTATATGTATCTGTCATAAAGACTCACACAGTTTTCTATTAAATTTAGGCTGTATTTGTCTTATTGATAATTACCTGTTTATAACCCTCCTTACATTTTCTAAAGTAAATTCAATTTGATTGTCTTTTTTCTTCTTCCCAAGTCATTAATTCCATTAAGAGACTTACTCACTTTACCATTTTATTTGAAACTTTGACATCTAGCAATAATTTTAGTTTTTTTCCTTGTTTAGTTAAATTTGTTCTGCCTTCCCTTGAGTAAAATACAGTACATGAGGAAGTAATGTGCATTCACTTCTGTCACATTAAGCTAAGGCAAATATATGCCTGTGAGTGGTATAGTCAGACTTTAGTATTTGGTTTATAACTATTTCATGAAATATTTAACTGCCTTAGCTTAATTTATTTTAACAGAAGTGTTTTATATAAAAATGTATTGCTGTACAGTATTTTTTGATGTATTCAATATGGAATTTGTAGTGAATATGTTTTTGTATTGTGTTTCGCAGCACAGTGAGGGCACCTAGCCCCGTCCTTTCCTCCCCCGCTAGTAGAAAGCCACGGGAGTCCCAGAAGGAGGCATCACTTGCGAAGAACGCACCGCTAGACAGGTCTCCCAGACAGTGATTGAATTGCTCCTAATTTCATGTTTGTTTTGATTTTTCAAAGTCCAACATTAGGGCAAAGTAATATAGGCATCATTTTTATTTTTCCCTTATAATTAAATGGGATGACCTTGTTAGTACCTCAAATTATTTTAAGATTATCTTTCATTCCTGTACCCGGCTGCACATGGTGTAATCGACAGGATTCAGGCTGAGGGAATGGCAGACCCCACAAACCTCATAGAGCTTATGCAGCAGCTTGTTGACCAGGTTGCCCAATTCAATGTCCAACAAGCAGAGATGGTTGATGCCAAGGCTCATTGTGAGGTCAATGTGTGTCTAAGATCCCAATGCGGCATTGCAACGACGTCAAGACCTTTCCTCCTTGTGTTCCAGAGAACAGGACCCTGCGACCTTCCAGCATCTGGTGGACAGACTGCTACAGCCCCATAATTCCTATTGTGCTGCCTATCTAGATGTTGTTCTCTTCCAGCACCTGGGCAGACCATCTGCAGCATGTTTCAGATGTCCTTTGTACCATCCGTGATGCTGGATCAATCCACAGAAATGCTTTTTTCAACTGATTGAGGCTAATTACATAGTCTATGTGGTGGATGAAGGAAAGATTAAGCCTCAGTGGAACAAAGCAGATGCCATATGTTATTGGGCCCCAGTCGAAAACGAAGAGGCAGACACAGGCTATCCTTGGACTAGCAGGTTACGATTCATTCCCCACTTCTCCGAGTGGGCCATGCCTCTAGCGCAACTCATGAAGAAGGCACCACACACGGTGACGTGGACCCCCACTACTAAGGCTGCATTCTGTGACCTAAAAGCAGTCCTACTGTTGGCTTCTGTGTTGCTTTCTCCTGACTTTTCTCTCCCTTTCATTCTCCAAACCAACGGCTTGGACATCGGACTTGGTGCCATCCTGAGCCAGATCGTCAGTGGAACCGAACACTCGGTCATGTATCTCAGCCAGAAACTGCTGGACCAGGAGATGCAGTATGCAGTGATTGAAAGCGAGGCTCTCGCCATTAAGTGGGCTATCAAACAACTCCAATATTACCTTCTAGAAAGAGATTTCATGCCCCACTCCTGTGGTTCTGCTTCCAGAGGGACTCAAATCTCAGAGATACCCGTTGGTTCCTGAGCCTCCAACCATAGACGTTTACGGTCGCTAACCGATGAAGGAGCCTCCATGCCAATGCTGATACCCTCCCCGGAGCCCACAACCTTACAACTAGATCTACTTGCTCCTCTAAGGCCGAGTTGAGTGGGGGCCCATATCATGCATGCCCATCTGTGGATTTCCAAGGTACGTAATGACCAGCTGGACCACAGGTGGGCACTGCTGCTAACACTATTTTCTCTTTCTCTCCCCACTGTACTGAGTACTGAGGGCACCTACCCCTATCCCTTCTAGCCCTGTGGGAAGAAAGCCACTGGACTCCCAGAAGGAAGTGTCACCTGTGATAGGAATGCGCCACTAGACGAGTCTTCTAGAAAGTGATGGAATTGCTTATTTCCTGTTTATTTTGATGTTGCCAAGCCCGATGTTAACTCTACGACTGGCATCATTTTCAGTTTTTCCATATCATTAAACAGGACAACCCGGTTGACGCCCCAGATTATTTTGAGGTCTTCTGTCATTTCTGTACCCAACCTCATTACACATTGGTGCCCATACTCAGTAGCTCCTAATGGTACCTATTTTGATTATAGTAATTTTACCTATTATGCTGATTCCTGGATCCTTACAGACTGGTCTGACACTTACTATCTCATTTATGTTGTCCATTATATGACCCTTCAATATCCCTTTAAACCTTTGTCCTAAGTACACAATGCCTAAAACTGAAAGTTTCTTTGAAAGTGTATTCTTTTCTTTTGGAATTAAATGCCTAGATAAAGAACAAGCTGCTGCACAGAAGGATTTTCTTAAAATAGCAGCATAAGCTGTTACTAACATTATCATAGCTTTATGCTCTTAGCTGCCCAGAGAGATACATTTGTTATCATGAGCTCTGAATGTTGCACCTATACTGATATTTCTTATAACTTTAGAAATCTTGTTGGTTATATTCATACTGAAGCGTCCTACATTCTCTAACATGGTCCCAAGGTCCTCTCTAGAAACCTAGTTTTCTTTATTTTTGATTGAAGTATACAGATTTTTCATTTTTAATTACAATTATACAAAGTGCATGCAGAGTAGACTTTGCCACTACATAAAATTGTGCTTTGATCTTTTTAAGAGGCTATCTGTAAGTGTTTTGTTAGGTTGAAATGTTATTGTTTCTGTGTATATTACACAAAAAAATAGAGGGAGTATAATTAGAAGTCCTTGGAAATATACACATTATATTGACATTTCTGTGCTTAATTGATTTGTGTTTGTTAGGAATAAGTTCAGTTAGGTCCATAAGTTTTCGGACAGGGACACAAATTTCATAATTTTGGCTTTGTATACCACCACAATGGATTTGAAATAAAGCAATCATTATGTGATTGAAGTGTACGCTTTTTCAGCTTTAATTTAAAGAGTTTACCAATAATATTGTATGAGCCGTTTAGGAATGACAGACATTTTTTACATATGTCCCGTATTTTCAGGGGCTCAAAAGTATTTGGACAAACTAACATAATAATACACATAATGATCTTTTTTAATATTTGTCAAATGTAAAATTGTCATTGTCAATATCAGTCAAATGAAAATATAATGTAGAATGTTTTATGTTGTATTTTTGTGTTGTAATCTGCCTACTGTTTTAATTATTTCACTGATTTTAAACAAATTGTTTTCTAAGTGTTGAATAATGCATAATAATCTTTTTTCCCAATTTGTGTGCTTTTTCTGTTAATAATTGTTAATAAGTAACTGTGACCATAAGAAAAAAAACAACACGAGAAGGAATTTTAATGCATTTGTTACAAGTAATAAATAAAAGTTTAAACATGATTTTTAAGTCAATAGGAGGGCAGTGCAAATGTTTCAATGGATGAACAGAATGACAGAACATAACACATTTTACACAAAGAAGGGGTGACAGTTCGGTCCATCAAGCTTAGTTTGGTTACTCAGTAGCTGCAATATCTTAAAATGTCATCCACTTGTCAGGGTGTCTACTTTATCTACATGACTCAATAGTTTACTCTAGAATCTGACAACCGTTTATTTCAAAAAGTGCTTTCTGGTCTTCATCTTAAGTAATATGAGGATGGAGGAATTTTTTTTTAAAAAGTGCTCTGAATAGGGTTAAAATGTACACAACGCTCTCTATATCACCAATATACATTTGCAGATTTGAAGAGATGACTGTACGTTTGTGAAATCTCCACTATTTCGATTAATAAAATTAGAATTTTTGTATTCTGTTTAAAGATTTCTTATGCTCAGACATAAGTATATATGTATTTCATGTCAAGGATATTCTTGATTGTTATTAGTGGTACAGATAAAATCATTAAATAATCTGTATGTGTAAGCACGCCTTTAGAGGGAATAAAATAAGACAATTGCCAGCAGACTGACAATCAGCGTTGATTAAGCTTTCACAGAGGATTACACTTTAGTCACATGTTCCATCTTCACATGTTGTTTAAGGATAGAAATCATAACGTTCAGTAAAGGCTGATTAGCTTATATATTCAGTGCCACCGCGTATTTATCAGATTCTGTAATCTGCTGTCAACTGTAAGTTGACTGAAGAGATGACCAGGTATTCCATTCTTCTTATTTTATTTGTCTTTTCTGGTTTTTATAAAACTATAAATTTCAGATTTTAATTTCTGCAAATAGGTTATACCTGTGGTTTCCTGCACATTTCTTTTCTTTTCATTCATTGCAAAGTCCTAAATGCAAACACTTTAGGGCACCTGAGACTGGCCCCTTAGGCAAGCAATGTGGTGAAAGGGGTCTGGGCACTAGGCTTAAGCCACAAAGTTATGACTTAGCTTCTGTATCAGCCTCTTTACTTAACCTGAGCAAGTCATTTAACCCACTTGTGATTCAACTATACAAATATCTATAAACAGATATAATGCATCCTTAACTTGTAAGCCTCCATAAGTAAAGGTGCAAGCCTAATTTACAATAGTAATAATAGCTTTCAAAATTGTACTAGTGTGAGTTAAATACAATCCTCAAAGGGTCCCAAAGGCACTTTACATAACTCTTGGCAAATATTCATCCACATTGTTTATGATTTTTTGCATGAAGGTCACCTAGCCTACTAACATAAACCTTAACTGACTGCAAAATCAAAATTAGCCTAAAAAATGTTTTCATTTCTGTTGCATTCTGAAATATCCTGTGTTTAATCCACTAGTCTCTTATGGGTTTACTGTGCAATTTAATGTGTTATCCAGCATATTATACTTTTGTTGTATTCCATGAACTCATGGACATTGAATAGTCTACTCTGTGGAGGGTTGAATGTTGAGGAAGAGGTTGAACAGGCAGTTGGCACAGGTCATTTCAAATATGACTTGCCTTATTCTTGTGTTTATTGAAAATAAAACATCCATCCATCCATCCATTATCCAACCCGCTATATCCTACCAACAGGGTCACGGGGGTCTGCTGGAGCCAATCCCAGCCAACACAGGGCGCAAGGCAGCAAAGGAAAGAGGCATACACCTGAAAAAGTACAGATAAATGGATAAAATCAGTACATCTGCCGTCACACTGGGCCTACTTCCATACATGCCCAGCTTATACTATAAACAAAGCACACCCTTTTCTCTGTTTCATTCTGTCTTTATCAAAGCCCTGGCATCTTTTTATCTGCCAGTGAGTCATTACCTAGAACTGTCTTTTCCATTTCAAATGTTATGGTATCTCTGACTTCAGGGAACTTTAATTCTTCTGCTGGTGTCATTTCCAAGGAATCCCCAGAAATACTTCATACCCAAATTTAGCCTTAGTTTCTTATGTTAGAATTGCAAAACTGTCCTTGTCCTACCAGTATGGAAACAGGTGCTACCAGTCCCTACCTCTAAAACTGTAACATGATCCCATTTCTTCTCCTCTGGAAGCCATGTTCTGCTCCCTATCCATCAGTCTTGTGACCTCTTGTAAACCTACTGTGGTCTTCCTAACCTTCATGCATCCATAGCACCTGTTGGGTCATCTGCCTTCAAACATCCTAAAAGATCACAGCATATGTCCACTTAGGCCTTATCAACCTCCTTTCAATATCCTTTCAGGGCATCCAGCACAAGGACAGGCCATACTGCCTCCTTGTTGCCTCAATGTAAAAGGCCTACCTCTCTTGTTTCTCATTCATGGAGGTCTTTTGTGTGATCTTTCCTTGACATGTGTCAGCCTCTGCCAACTCTAATGGTGCCTAAGTCCTTGAAAGCCATGCATTCCTTTACTATATATACATAAGAATACAGTCAACCCTTGTTTATCACAGTTAATCCGTTCCAGACTGCCGCGATAAATGAATTTCCGCGAAGTAGGATTCTTTATTTATAAATCGAATATTTTCACAGTTAGAGCATAGAAAACCTGTTTACGACCTTCTAAATCCATTTTCTAACATTATTAGAGCCCTCTAGACATGAAATCACACCCTTTAGTCAAATGTTTAAACTGTGCTCCATGACAAGACAGAGATGACAGTTCCGTCTCACAATTAATAGAATGCAAACATATCTTCCTCTTCAAAGGAGTGCGTCAGGAGCAGAGAATGTCAGAAAGAGAGAGAGAGAGAAAAGCAAACAATCAAAAATCAATAGGGCTGTTTGAGCTTTTAATTATCCGAGGCACCGCACAGGAAGCATATCGTATATCATTGAGGAGTTTTATTTAATATGTAATACGTGCTCTGATTGGGTAGCTTCTCAGCCATCTTGCAATAGCGTCCCTTGTATAAAATCAACTGGGCAAAGCAACTGAGGAAGCATGTACCATAAATTAAAAGACCCATTGTCCACAGAAATCTGCGAACCAGCAAAAAATCCGTGATATATATTTAGATATGCTTACATTTAAAATCCGCGATAGAGTGAAGCCGCGAAAGTCGAAGCGCAATATAGCGAGGGATCACTGTACACAGAATTTAAGGGAAATGAACAGCGAAGGATGAAACTTGAAATTCTGTGTATTATATATTGGATAGTATAAATAAAATCAATAAAATCAGTCAACCACTAAATAACTCACATTTAAATGTGTAAAGACCAAGCCAGACCAAGTCTCTCATTTTCAATGTAGGGCTTTGACTCTGACAATTTTCAAATGAGTTGAATTTCTTTGCTGCACTTGATACTAGTAATATTCAGTTAGGGAGATGATAAAGCAATTTTATTTATTGTATTAATATCAAATAACACTCCATACAAACAAGTCAAGTTTTACAAAACTAGGTTTGCAACAAATCAGTCCCCACCCATGAGAAAGTGAGCTAGGCCAACAGAGTAAAACTTTAAACTAGTAAAAGTAAGTAAATAGATACATTAATCAATGAAAAAAATAAATACAATTAAAAAAGGAGGGGGGGGGGGAGCTGCTTCCTCAATTAAAATGCTTATTCTAAAATATTTTTGATTAGATCCTGTCAGGTTTTAAAAGGTTTTGTACAGATCTTCTAAGTGAGAATTAGACTTTTTCCAGTTTCAAATAGTATATAACATCAGTTACCCACTGACTTAATATAGGAGAGTTAGGATTCTTCCAGTTGAGCAAGATTGTAACAGTTGCTACATATTTTATGTGCTTTCTTTCTGCCCCTTGTTCTCTTTAGAATATTTGTCCTAGGGATTGAGTATTTTAAGAATATCTCTTTAAGGGGAACAGGAGGCCAAACTACGCCTGTGGGCCATTGCATAAACGCACTAGTGTGTGTTGTAGGAGGATGGACTGACTTTAAAAAGACGAGGAGGCGCGCATTTTGAAAAAGGAGAGCAGAAGGAACTGGAAAGAGGATTAGAAAGGGAGCAATCTGTAAGGTACGAAATGCTCCGTATCTAGATAGGTTCAGATGCATGCAAAAACGAGTGCTGGCTGACCAGTGGAGGACATCGGTGGGCACAGCACTGCCTTTTATTTGTGATGCTTGCGTCTTGCAGACCAAGCCTCTGAATGTTCATCTCTTTTTGTCAATGTCCAGGTTTTTATAGCTTGTATATTTGCCGCCCAGTAATAAAATTGAAAGTTAGGTAGAGCCATGCCACCTTCCGCCTTAGGTCTCTGTAGGGTCGCTCTTGGTATACGTGGATGTTTTGAATTCCAAATAAATAAGGTTATGGTTGAATCTAATTTCTTAAAAAATGATTTATTGATGTATATTGGGATGTTTGCCCTTGTCTAGTACCACATTCTAGTTTGAAGTAGTCTGAATTAATGTTGTTAATACAAACTAAAGCTTCTGGAATGGTATACAGTAGTTTGATCCATGCACAAATGTTCTGGCCAACCCAGATTTCTCCAGTGCAGTGAAAAGGTAGTTCCATTCAACCATACCAGATGCGTTTCTGCATCTATACTAATAAACGGCAAAGCCCTCACTCACTCACTGACTCACTGACTGACTGACTCATCACTAATTCTCCAACTTCCCGTGTAGGTAGAAGGCTGAAATTTGGCAGGCTTATTCCTTACAGCTTCCTTACAAAAGTTGAGCAGGTTTCATTTCGAAATTCTACGCGTAATGGTCATAACTGGAAGCTGTTTTTCTCCATTTACTGTAATGGAGATGAGCGTGAAACCCGTGGGGGCGGAGTTTCGTGTGACATCATCATGCCTCCCACGTAATCACGCAGTAGGTAGAAAACCAGGAAGAGGCCCAAAAAGCGCTGAAGAAAACATGCATTATATAATTGAGAAGGCAGCGAAACAATAAGAAGCGAGCGAGTGACATATACAACCATATTCATGAGTTCTGCTACTTCGGAAACAAAGCACGATGTAAACCTAAACTTTAAATTAAGTTCATAGACAGGCTGCCGCTAGCGTTTGTAATTTAGTGCCTGCCCATATAAGGCCGTCCGTCAGCGGCAATCCAATAGAAACACTGCCACGGGTAAATATTCACGGGTGAAGGACTGTGCTTATGCAGAGGAAGATGAGATGGTCAGGGTGGTGTTTGGCACAAACTCAGCGAAAC
>JANRMT010062837.1:23362597-23419439 GCA_026402145.1 Polypterus bichir lapradei | reverse complement strand
TGGGTTAAAGAAGTAATGAAAAAGAAAAGGAAACATTTTAATAATAACGTAACATGATTGTCATGAGTGTTGCTGTCATATACATGCCTGCCTAAATAAGTCACCCTCGCTTCGCTCTTACTTTTTTACCGTTCATTTAATCATGGCTAGTGGCGGAAAAATTATAAAATGGAAGGAGGATTACACTGAGTATGGCTTTACCAAAACAATTATTGATGGCGAATCGATTATTCATAAAGATGGAATTGGTGATCTGTTTTTCTGTGTTAACCTCATATCTTTTCATACTTCTTCTCAAACCAAGGTGGTGCGAGGCTAAAATGAATTGGGATGCGCTGATCAATGTTATCGGTGTACCAGGAAATCATGCATTGACAAAAGTTCCCCTTTGATTGTAATGCAAAGTGTGATTAAATGCATTATTTTTTAACGCGTTATGGAGCACATGCATCGAAGCTTCTCAGCTGTGCTTGTGCTAAGAAAATTAAACATTTTAAAAATAACGTAACACGATTGTCAATGTAACCTTTTGTAAGTAGTGCCTGGAGGATTCAGTGTGGAGAAAGTCTAGAGACAGAGTGTGTATTAAGTTGTGGATTTCTCTGTATTTGGTGGCAGTGTGACGAAGTTGCTTCGGAAGACGGCGTTAGCCGCGGAGCTCAGCTCAGAGCGAAATGAGGTAAATGGGAGGGGAGATGATGACGTGACTCCCCCACCCGCCTTAACTGTCAATCCCCCACAAACACAGTCTCTCGGAATTTGCATAAGCACACCCCTTCACCTGCAATTTTAACTTAGTTACAAAGTGATCAAAACTCTCGTTTATATCCTGCGTCCTCTCATTAAACTTGTATCCCGCATTATCCGTGGGCACGAAAAGCACCAGCGGCAGCTTGTCTATTAAGTTAATTTAAAGTTTAGGTTTATACCTCGCTTTGTTTCCGAAGTAGCTGTACTGATGAATATGGTAGTATGTCACTCGCTCGCTTCTTAATGTTTCGCTGCCTTCTCAATTATATAATGCATGTTTTGTTCAGCGTATTTTGGAGCTCTTCCTGGTTTTCTGCATAGTGCGTTGACAGTCAGTTCACGTGATTACGTGGGCAGCGTAATGATGTCACACGAAACTCTGCCCCCACGGCGGTCAAGCTCAACTCCATTACAGTAAATGGAGAAAAATACCTTCCAGTTATGACCATTACGCGTAGAATTTCGAAATGAAACCTGCCCAACTTTTGTAAGGAAGCTGTAAGGAATAAGCCTGCCAAATTTCAGCCTTCTACCTACACGGGAAGTTGGAGAATTAGTGATGAGTCAGTCAGTGAGTGAGTGAGTGAGTGAGGGCTTTGCCGTTTATTAGTATAGATTAAAGTAGAACATCATAAACTTCATCTTTAAATCGTTAACTTTACTAGTTTCTCAAATACCATCATAACTAAAGTAGCACGTTAAATGCTTTGTTTTGTTCTGTATGTGTTCTTCTATGTGCTCTGTGTGTGAATCACTACGTGCTTCTTAAATGGGCTTTCTCTTCCTCCGACTGGACAAAGAATCCAATACATTCATGATGTTACAGCTCTCTGAATAATTAAAATACTGAGATGTATACTTGATATACTGTAATTTTCATGATGATAGGAGTTAAAGCATGTTATTAAACATGGGAACACAGTGGTGCAGTGATAGTGACGAGCTGGCACCTTGTCTAGAGATTGTTCCTGCCTGCTGCACCGTGCGCAACCTTCGATGAAATAATTTATTGTAGCAGTACTGTCTCTTTCAAACTAACCTCCAATTCCTGTCCTTGCTTTTCTTTCTCCAAGTAACTAATTGCCACACAATCAGCACTGTAATAGATGCTAACCTATCTGTAAGCTTAGAACGCAGATTCTTCAAAACTTTTAAGGAATATCAAAATGTCTTCGTAGTACATGTTTAATTATTCTATCCATCTATCCTTCCAGTGTCGCGCCAGCCCCAGCAAGAATACAGTGCGAGGCAGCAACAATCCCTAAACGGGTGCCAGCTCCTTGTTAGCACTATGACACCGTGTCCTCACATGTTTAATTATTAACAATATAGATTATTTAAATAATGTTAACATTTTATCTGTATAATGTAATAAACTAATTTTGCTGCATTTCACCTTAAAAATGATATTGTCATCATATGTAAATAAGCGCTTTATAAAGTGGCGCAGGTTATGCAATATTATAACTGTATCGCAAGTTTACAGTGAGGTGATTGTACTAATAAGAGTTCTTGGGATGAAACTGTTTCTGAACCTACAGGAAAGGTTCTGAAGCGTTTGCCATTTGAGAGCAGTTCAAATAGCGCATGGCTGAGGCAGCGTGTGCTAGATGCTGTATACCGATAATTCTCTTTCCAAACTGATTGCACACTTAGATACAGTGGGTTAAATAGTCTGAGTGGTGCATGGAGAAGAACAACGCTAAAGTAGCTATGGTACTTGGAATAGTTTGGCTAATCCGTGGACCATTATATTGTTACAGGTTAATTATAATCAGATGCCTTAAACTAATAAACAATATAAATTTCAGTGTATATGATAAAGCCGTGTCAGGGATGTGGATCTAAAAAAGAAAGGGAAACCACACTTGAAAAAAAACACTGCTTTGATGCTGGGTGCCGGCAGTTTGCAAAACCGAGCGGAGAACTTATGTACACCAAGCATTTAGGTAGAGTGAAAATGTGCGTGGCTTTACGGCAAGTTTAGGTTTTATACATCGCGATTTGAGCGTGGAAATGGGCTTACACAACATTTTTGTGCGTACGCACTGTTTATACATGAGACCCCTGGCATGTTTTTGATCTATTCTAGTAATTTCACTGATTAGCTCTGGTACCTTCTTGGTTTCCAGTTTATGTCTATGCGAAATATATGAGATAATTTGTCCTCTTAAGAAAGCCTTCAGGATTTCCCAGAGTATTCCTGCAGAAACCTTTGAGGATATACAGTTCTCGCCTGCTAATAAAAGTGGTTTAAGATGCCATCTGCAAGATAAGTATGTGGGGCATAATGATTTTAGCGCTAAGATCAAAGGGGCTTGGTCAGAGATAACAATAGCATCATACTTACAAAATTTAATCGTAGGCAAGAAATTATCTCCAAACAAATAATCAATTCTTGAATAGCAATGATGCACTTGAATTTGGGTTTAGAAATCTTCAGGGTTCTGATAATTTGTGGTCAGTTACAAATTGTGTAATTGTCTTTGCAGCATTTTTTTATGTTTTTCCTTTCCCTTGAGAAAAGCCTGTTCCCCATTTCTGAGTCCTGGACTGACTGGAAGCATGTCTGTGGAGATGGCATATCAGGCAGCCTTTTTAAATCTTTTTCTTATCAGGCTAGGGAGAACATTTTTTGAAACCTCATAAACATTTACCATTTTTGTGCTACTACATTATAACTTAGCTAATGTATGCATTGCCCTTGTTCTGTTCTCCCTGGTTATTGGATATTTTGCTCTGCTTATTGGATTTTTGCCTTGGACAGTGTATTGGGTCTTGTTTGCTTTGGATTGCCTTTTGTATTTTACCATTTTTATTAATAAATCTTCATTTTTATAAAGATTCAATGTTCTCTATTGTTAACAAGCCAAGGGTTTATGGTTATCCTCTCTTTGGGGGGCATTTTTGTATATTTTGGGACATCTATGTTCTTTATGATTTTTCAAAGTCAGCTTACTATTTTGGGGCTTGGTTAGGCTGAAGCCCACAGGTAGCAGTTTGATGGGCTGGCTGACCTGTGGTGAACCTCTGCAGGACAGGCTGATGAAGATCCTGGCTTGATCTGTTGTTCTTTTTGGAGGCCTCACACCCATTTTTTCATGTCTCAACATAACTGAATCACATTTATAAGGTTTGTAAGGGCAAGGAGCCTATGTTAGAAGCACAAAGCAGGCAGGAAACCTAGATATGATTCCAGTAATTTGCAGGGCACCTTCACAGTAGTTTAACTGACAATTAACACGTGTGTTTTTAGGATATGGAAGGAAAACCTACAAAGACACTGCAAGAATGTAGAGAGTAAATGGAAATGAGCACACACCACTAGAGATATGAGGCAGCAATTAATATTACTTAATTCTTTTAGAAACCATAAGATATGACTTAACACAATTTCAAACAACTCTGTAAATATGTGGGTATATATGTGTATATTGTACTTTGCGTTTTATTGAAAATTATTTTAAATTTAAGTATATTATATTATATTATATTAGGAAAAGTCCAGAGTACTGTGATTTTCAGTTTAAACTGAACATCTATTCTTGCGTTCACTGTTTAAATTTATAACTGTGCACAAGGTATTTTGCATTGCTTTTTTCTATTCTGTTAAATGTTTTCTACATTGATTTGTGATTTAGTAAACAGTGAAAGGTGCTATACAATAAAGACTGCTTGATTTCTATCTCAACTGAACTCTTACTTGCTTAATAGCACCATTAAGGTAATTGTTTGCTCTACTTGGACTTTGAAATTGGTTTTAATTGCTCTCTGGTTAGAAGCAAAAGCTGAGAAGGCAATTTGAATTGCCAAAAAAGAGAACAGATGGCAGTATCACAGCTTTGATTGCTAACATAATTGTGTGGCATCGAGAGGAATAAAAAAAAAGCTCAGCTTATTTAATGAGTTCAATATTATAGATACAATCAAACATTTAAGCTGGCCTTGAAGTGCAAAACACAATCAAAATAGAAGAATATGCTATAAAACAGTCGTCCCTCTTAAACAAGAAAGTGTTCTTAAAAGATAGAGTGTTTTCAAAAACTGAGGATATAGTACATGTAAATACAGTCAATACACTCAAGGGTGATCAAATTAAAGAGGGCAAATCCAGATGTACAGTTACTTTATAAACTTGCAGTAATAGCTGACATTTTAATTGCATATTCATATCAAAGAAAACTGTGTTTACTTGTGTGGTTCCCCCAATGCTGATGGAAACAGTTATTTTATAGAGCTGCTGCCTGCTTGTGCTCTCTGTTGCTATATGCTTCAGCAAAATATGGAGATGAAGATGTCATCTGAAATAATAATCCCAGCCTGCTTTTCTAACCACCTCTGATTACATATTAGAAAATGAGACTAAAGCTCTTCAATACAACTTACATACATCTTAAAAACTCATCTGGATTGATATAGTGTAAAATGTGGGCCATTGCATATGTTTTTATTTGCATTAGTATAACTATAAGCAACCTTATTATTATGTTTGATTTTTCCTTTATATATTTGTACATTAATCATTATTATATGCAGTTCCTATTTCCTATGGTCATTTTCTACAAGGTCAGAGGCACTCTTGAGAGTCAAAAACCTGTTTTTTAGTAATTAGCAGTGGATCTACTCAGTCTTAACTTATGCCTGCCAACAAATTGGCTTGTCAGCAAATATGTGTCATGCAAAAACGCAATAGAGATGAGGAGTTATTTTTCTGGTTAATGTCTAGTTGCTAGATACTAAATTATATGAACTCCTACTATATTTTTATCTTCACTGCACTGTGCTTGACTCTGCATACACTGATTCTGCTCTTCTTTTTACGTTGTGACAGATAATCAGAACTATTACCTGGCCCAAACATCGGCTGGGTGGAAGGACTGAGTGAGAAAACCACTTTGAAACAGTATCCTTCCGGAGACACTAGAGGGCAGCCCCCCTGGTCTGCTACTAAACCACAGCTCCCCACAGGGCATACCAGGAGTTGTAGTTTGGAGCAGCCCTGTTGGGCTCCTTGGGTGTCGCCAGAGGGTGCTGCAGCTACAGCTGAACCCTTGGTATGCAGCACTTCTGCCACACCCGGAAGTGCTGCTGGATGTTAATTAGGAAGCACCTGGAGCACTTCTAGGTCCAGTATAAAGGAGGCCGCCTCACTCGACTCGGGGAGCCGGAGTCAGGTGGAAGAGGACTGAGCTTGCAAGAGAGGAGTGGAGGCGGCAGTGAAGTAAAGGAAAAGAGAGTTAAAGAAGAGACTTTGAGTGATTGATGCACTGTGTTGTGCAGAATTGAAAATAAACGTGTGGTTTTGGACATTGTGAGTCTGTGTCGAGGCTGATCTTTCCAATATAACAGTCATATGAAAAAGTTTGGGAACCCCTCTTAATTCTTTGGATTTTTGTTTATCATTGGCTGTTAAAGTAGCAACTTCCTTTTAATATATGACATGCCTTATGGAAACAGTAGTATTTCAGCAGTGACAATAAGTTTATTGCATTAACAGAAAATATGCAATATACATCATAACAAAATTAGACAGGTGCATAAAATTGGGCACCCCAACAGAGATATTACATCAATACTTAGTTGAGCCTCCTTTTGCAAATATAAGGGCCTCTAGACGCCTCCTATAGCCTTTGATGAGTGTCTGGATTCTAGATGAAGGTATTTTTGACCATTCTTCCATACAAAATCTCTCCAGTTCAGTTAAATTTGATGACTGCCAAGCATGGACAGCCTGCTTCAAATCATCCCATAAATTTTCGATGATATTCAAGTCAGGGGACTGTGACAGCCATTCCAGAACATTGTACTTCTCCCTCTGCATGAATGTCTTTGTAGATTTCAAACTGTGTTTTGAGTCATTGTCTTGCTAGAATATCCAACCCCTGCGTAACTTCAACTTTGTGACTGATGCTTGAACATTATCCTGAAGAATTTGTTGATATTGGGTTGAATTCATCCGACCCTCGACTTTAACAAGGGCCCCAGTACCTGAACTAGCCACACAGCCTCACAGCATGATGGAACCTCCAACAAATTTGACAATAGGTAGCAGGTGTTTTTCTTGGAATGCGGTGTTCTTCTTCCGCCATGCAAAGCACTTTTTGTTATGACCAAATAACTCAATTTTTGTCTCATCAGTCCAAAGCACTTTGTTCCAAAATGAATCTGGCTTGTCTAAATGAGCATTTGCATACAACAAGCGACTCTGTTTGTGGCGTGAGTGCAGAAAGGGCTTCTTTCTCATCACCCTGCCATACAGATGTTCTTTGTGCAAATTGTGCTGAATTGTAAAACAATGTACAGATACACCATCTGCAGCAAGATGTTCTTGCATGTCTTTAGAGGTGATCTGTGGGTTGTCTGTAACCATTCTCACAATCCTGCGCATATGTTGCTCCTGTATTTTTCTTGACATTCCACACCTGGGTTTAACAGCAACTGTGCCTGTGGCCTTCCATTTCCTGATTACATTCCTTACAGATGAAACTGACAGTTTAAACCTCTAAGATAGCTTTTTGTAGCCTTCCCCTAAACCACAATACTGAACAATCTTTATTTTCAGATCTTTTGAGAGTTGCTTTGAAGATCCCATGTCTCTCTTTAGAGGAGAGTCAAAGGGAAGCACAACTTGCAATTGACCACCTTAAATACCTTTTCTCATGATTGGACACACCTGTCTATGAAGTTCAAGGTTTATCGAGCTAATCCAACCAATTTGGTGCTGCAAGTAATCAGCATTGAGCAGTTACTTGCATTCAAATCAGACAAAATTATAATGGGACCCACATTTTTGCACAGCCAGTTTTTCACATTTGACTTAATTTCATACTAAATACTGCTTCACTAAAAATCTTTGTTCGGAAAACTCCCCATTACTCAAATGTTGCTAGGAAATGAAAGACATACCACTGTTATCTTTTTTTGTTGAAAGTAGAGTCAATTATTATGTAGGCTGAGAGGGGTTCTCAAACATTTTCATATGACTTTATATATTGTGAAGAATGGCCGGAGCACTTTCTAGGCTGAGACTCCTCCATAACGGAAGGACCGGGGGAGTGGATATACTCAAGGCACTACCTCCCCCAGAGTGCTAGATGGTTAGCCCCCCTGGGGTGTGGCAGCACCACGGTTTCCAACAGAATATGTTGGGAATTGGAGTTCTGTAACTTAGGTGCCATGAGTGCCACCAGGGGGTGCCGCAGGGACTGGGGAGCTCTATTTCATGGCAAACGGCAGGCAAATCCTTCAGACACCAGAAGTATTTCTAGAGATTACTTAAAAGGAGCTGCCTGCCATTACTCTGGGAGCCAGGAGGAAGCGGGACGAAGATTGCTGGAGCGGAGGCGTAAGAAGAGATGAAGGAGATACAAGAAGAAGAAAAAGGCTTGTTTCACTACTGTGCTTGTGTAGCTGGGGAAAAAAGTAAAGAGCTTCCCATGGTGTACAGTGTGTGTGTCAGGTCCCCCAAACCTTTTTCTTTGTTTTTTTCCCTTTACTCTCTCTCTCTCTCTCTCTCTCTCTCTCTCTATATATATATATATATATATATATATATATATATATATATATATATATATATATATATATATATATATATTGTAAAAGAGTCAATATGAGACAGCAAAAAGGTTTGGGGTTTTCCGGCCCCTTATATTGTTTACAATCCACGGTAAACAATAAAAAGAAAACAGGTCACAACAAAAACAAAACAGTTTCAATGCGCGACGCCATACTAGGCATCGACGGCCATTTTATATGGGAGGAGCCGGAAGTGCAGGAATGCTGGGAAGGAGGCGTGAAGGATGATGGTAGCGATGACGTCAGGAAAGATGGCAGAGGAAGGGCGGAAGTGGACGTACTGCGGTCAGTCTTTTATGGCGGAGCGTCTTTCATTCTGGAAAATAAAGAAACAAGGTTAGTACCCCGCCACGCCCCGCCGGCGAACATCTTTTGAGGTGTTTTAAGGTCCCTCCGCGGCTTCCTATTCGCGCATGCGTGACACGACCCCCCCCTTAGCCCGAAACCGTCAGGACGGGCGGACCGAACCGAGAGGTCGTGAATACGAGAGAGGGCATCGGCGTTGGCCTGAAGGTTGCCACGGCGATAAGTGACCGTGAACTTATAAGGCTGTAAATCCAGAAACCACCTGGTGACTCGCGGGTTTGACTCTTTATGAAGGGACATCCACTGCAACGCGGCGTGATCTGTCACCAGAGTGAACTCGCGACCCAACAGGTAGTATCGGAGATAAGTCACGGCCCACTTAATGGCCAGGGCCTCCTTCTCCACCGCCGCGTACCGGGTCTCCCGATCCAGCAGTTTCCGGCTCAGGTACATCACAGGGTGTTCAACACCATCGATGCTTTGGCTTAACATGGCGCCCAGGCCTGTGTCCGAAGCTTCGGTCTGGAGAATAAATGATAAACCAAAATCAGGGGTTCTTAGTACAGGTGCTGACGTTAGGGCCTTTTTTAAGTCACGGAATGCATGTTCCGCCTTTTCGTTCCATACCACACGGAGGGGAGCGCCTTTCTTTGTTAAGTCAGTCAAGGGTGCTGCCCTCTCAGAGAAACGGGGTACGAACCGGCGGTAGTACCCGGCTAGCCCCAAGAAAGCCTGCACCTGTCTCTTGGTACTCGGACAGGGCCATTCCAAGATGTCTTTAACTTTGGAACATTGTGGTTTCACCTGTCCTCGTCCTACAAGATAGCCCAAATATTTGGCCTCCTCTAAGCCAAAGAAACACTTTCGGGGGTTTATACGGAGGCCGGCTTTAGCTAGGGTAGTGAGAACAGCTGAGACCTGCGATAAATGTTCTTCCCAGGTGCCGGAATAAATGACAACGTCATCCAGGTAGGCGGCACTATAGGACTGGTGGGGCTTCAGCACTCTATCCACCAGACGTTGAAAGGTCGCTGGGGCTCCGTGCAGCCCAAATGGGAGAACTTTATACTGCCAATGTCCACTAGGGGTGCTAAAGGCCGTTTTTTCTTTTGCGGATGCCGTTAAAGGAATCTGCCAATACCCTTTTGTCATGTCAAGGGTAGTCAAGTATCAAGCCGCACCCAGCCGTTCGAGCAAGTCGTCAATGCGAGGCATCGGGTAGGCATCGAACTTGGAGACCTGATTTAGACGTCTAAAGTCATTACAGAATCTCCAGGAGCCGTCCGGCTTGGAAACGAGGACGATAGGACTGGACCACGGGCTATGACTTTCCTCAATAATGTCCATATCCAACATTCGTTGCACCTCCAATTCCACTTCCGCACGCTTTGCCTCCGGGAGTCTATAAGGTCTCTCCCGGACGATCACTCCGGGATCCGTGACTATGTCATGCGCAATCAGGGCAGTCTGCCCGGGTGTCTCGCTCACCACTTCAGGGATGGCGTGGATGGTCTGGATTATCTCACGCCGTTGTACGGGTGTTAGCTCGTCACCGAGGTTAAGGGCAGATGCGCCACTGAATAGGGAGAGGGATCTACGAGTATCGGGAGGTTCTTCCCTGTCCTTCCAAGGTTTTAGCAGGTTGATATGATAGATCCTCTCACTCGGTCGACGATTAGGTTGGAGAACTAAATAGTCGACGAGTCCTTTTCTTTCTTTAACCTCATATGGCCCCTGCCAATGAGCCAGTAGCTTGGAATGTGAGGTGGGTACGAGAACCATTACTCGATCCCCCGGCTGGAACTCTCGGAGGACAGAGTTGCGGTTATAACACCTGGCCTGCGCTGCCTGCGCACGAGTCACATGATCTTTTAGAATAGGCCTGATTTTGGTAAGCCTGTCGCGCAGTTGCACAACATACTCCAGTATATTAGGGGAGGGAATGGTCTCAGCCTCCCATCCCTCTTTTAATATGTCCAAAATTCCCCGGGGTTGTCGCCCATATAGTAATTCAAAGGGGGAGAAGCCAGTAGATGCCTGTGGCACCTCCCGATAGGCAAAGAGTACAAGCGGTAGGAGCTGGTCCCAATTCCTGCCATCGGCGCTGACTACCTTGCGAAGCATCTGTTTAAGCGTCTGATTAAAACGTTCTACCAATCCGTCTGTTTGGGGATGGTAGACAGACGTCTTTAGGTGCTTTATTCGGAGTAGCTTGGCAACTTCCCTGAATGTATCCGAGGTGAACGGAGTACCCTGGTCCGTGAGGACTTCTTTAGGAATACCCACTCTTGAAAATAAATTAACTAACTCCCGTGCGATATTCTTTGTAGTAGCGGAGCGCAGGGGAACCGCCTCTGGGTATCGGGTGGCATAATCAACCATGACCAATATGTATTTATAGCCACGGTTGGAGGGATCGAGGGGTCCTACTATGTCGACCCCTATTCTATCAAAAGGAATATCTACTAGGGGAATAGGGACGAGAGGAGCGCGGTCCCTCCTAGGAATCTGGTGTATCTGGCACTCCGGACAGGACTGACAAAAACGCCGGACCTCCTCGTTAATCCCGGGCCAGTAAAAACGGAGCTTAATTCTCTCCAGTGTCTTCTCGGCCCCGAGATGGGCGCCCAGGAGGTGAGCGTGTGCTAGTTCACACACCTCCCGCCGGAAGGTACGTGGTACTAGCAGCAATTTCCACACCTCCCCCTCGTGAGTGGCTACCCGATACAACAGATCATTTTCCAGTACAAAGAAGGGCTCGCGTGGTATGGAACTATCAGCTTGTGAGCCGCCTGGAAGAACAACCGCATTCCGGGCAAACCGGAGGGAATCATCATTCCACTGCTCTCTTTTAAATGATGCAGGCGTGGACCGAAATTGACAGTCCAAATTAGTGAGAGGATCTTCCGAGTGGCCTTGCGGGAGTTTTCCCTGGCTTGTCCCTTCCCCGGCGGATACTTCCGGGTCAGAGTCCACAGCCCGAGAAACGCCCTGCGAGGTGCCTGCGCCATTTTGGTCTGCCCTGGAGCATGGCGTGGAGACCGCGGGAAGGGTGCCTCGTCCCCTCACAGCTAGACCTAAGGAGGCTTCGGGAGCAGTGCTCGTTTTACCGCAGTTTGTTTGCGACCAGTCTTGTCCCAGGATCACCGGATAGGGAGGTTCAGGCAACACTGCGACCATCAGAAAGGAAACCTGCCCTTTCCATGTAATAAAGCATCGAGCAGAACGGTAAGACCTGGTCTCTCTATGTACACAAGTGACTTGTAAATGTTGTGTAAGCCACTGTCGCGGTAATACGTAACGGCGAGCAACAATGGTAATGTTGCTGCCGGAATCAAACAAAGCCACTACCGAGTGCCCATTTAATAACACCACTCCCGTGTTTGGAGTTGCCAGCGGGTGCGACGGAGTACAGTACCTTTCCTTGGAGGCCCAGGTGCAATCCATCGGCTCCGTTGTTGTGTTGAGGGGACAGGTCGGTAGTAGATGACCGATCTCCCCACACTTGTAACAGCGCGGAGAGATCGGCTGTTCTTTGGTCTTCAACGGCGCTTCCGCAGCGCGTCGAGAGGGCTCGGGGTGGGCCACCCGTCCCTGTCGGTTCCCACGCGCTAGCCTTTCGGACCCCCCGGCTTGGTAGGCCGCAAGCTGACGCTCCAGTACCTCCAGGAGTCCCGACATGTCCTTGTAGGAATGGCGCCGGACCTGCTGGGCGAGAGAGCTGGGCAAAGCGTTAACGAGGCCCTCACAGGCCACCTGCTCAACCACTTTCCTGGCTTGGGGACCTTCGGGCCTTAGCCACCGCCCCATCTTTCCCCAAAACTTGAAGGCCTGCGCTCGGGCTGGCTTCTCTGGGTCAAACTGCCAACTTCTCCATTCAGCCGCCTGCTGGCCTGGCGTTATGCCGTAGCGTGCCAGGATCTCCTGTTTCAGGAGGTCATAATTCGCGGCCTCCTCCTTGGGGAGGTCGTAATAAGCGCGCTGCGCGGGTCCCTTCAGGTAGGGTGCCAGTATGGACGCCCACTCGGACCGCTGCCACTTGTTCCGGGTGGCCGTCCGTTCAAATATACCCAGGTACGACTCGACATCGTCACAGGATGTTTGTAATGTTAATTGCATGCGCGCATGGAAAGTGAGGGCAGATGTTTTTGCGCATGTGTGAGAATAGTGTGCACCTTCGGTTTTTTTGTTTTCGAGACGAAAAAATAAAGAGCATTAAAGCAAGTGAGAAACGGTGTACTTTGTAGACACAACATTTGGCGACGAGAATGGCTGAACTTTCGCTGCCACCACCACCTCCTTTCTTACCTTTACCTGGTGATCCTTCGGTGCCTTGGACTCGCTGGTTTGAATCTTTTCAAACTTATCTGATCGCGCTTGGCTTGGACTCCGTACCTGATGTACGCAAGCGTGCCATCTTGCTTCATTGTCTGGGCGCAGAAGGGCAGCGTGTTTTTCATACATTGGGGGCATCCGACTCCTATGACGCGGCAGTTCAGGCCCTCAAGAAGCACTTTTCTGGAACACAGAGCGTCCTTTTACGGCGGTTTCACTTTCGTCAGCGTAGCCAGTTGGCGGGTGAGTCAATCCGACAATATACAGCCGTGCTACGGGAATTAGCAGGGCACTGCAATTTTGGGCCGCTTCAGAACGAGATGATAAGGGACCAGCTTATAGAGAAAACGCATAGTGCACCTGTGAGGGAGAGATTATTGATGGAATCTGACGAACTCACACTAGAGAAAGCGATCAAGATTGCGTGCCAGGTTGAATCAGCAGTGCAGAGCGCGGCACAGCTGACAGCAGCTCCTGCTTTGTCAGCGCAGCCCGTTTTCAGTGATAACTATGCCGAGGCAGCTGCCCCAGTCCTGCAAGCGCGGAGAAACCCCAATATTTCAGGACAATATTGTGGGAATTGTGGATCTAATCATCACCAGTACAGGGATTCAAGTTGCCCAGCAAGAGGTCAGCGATGTAGAAAATGCAACAAATTAAACCATTTTGCAAGATGCTGTCGTTCGTCCCAACTGCCTGCATCGGGGCAGCCCTCACCTTCACATTCAGCACCAGCATCTATTCATGCAGTGCAGTCTGTTTCTTCTAACTTCAAGACTTGTGCAGTATATATACAGGATGTGTGCATACCTTTGCTTTTGGATACGGGCGCTAAAGTGTCTCTTCTTAATTATGCTACATACAAGCAGTTCTATTCTCACTTACCTTTGCAGAGGCCATCAATTGCTCTGGCTGGTTATGGGCACACTAAGATTGATGTTCTCGGAACGTTGCTGTTACATGTTCGTTATGGAACAAGATCTCTTTCTGAATTTTGCTTTTATGTTACAAAGCAAGGAGCCAATATCCTGGGTATTGACCTTTTCCTCAGACTCGGATTCACTGTTCTTGATTACGATGGTGCAGAAATCCTGCAAGTTACTTCTCCATGGGTGCAGAAATGGCCTGCTCTGTTTAATGGCCTAGGATGCCTATTGGAGTTTGTGCACAAGCCCAGACTTAATCCGTCCATACCTCCTGTTATTCAGCCACTGCGCCGAACACCACTAGCACTGAGAGATGATGTTACTGCAGAGTTGAAACAGCTTCTGGAGGAAGGGATTATAGAACCAGTTAGTGCATCACCCTGGATCTCCAATCTAGTAATTGCTCGTAAAAAGTCAGGCGGGTTGCGTCTTTGTATTGACCTTCGTGCAGTTAACAAGGCTGTGGTCCCAGACAGATACCCACTACCAACAGCTGAGGAGATTACATCTCAATTTCATGGTTCCACTGTTTTTACTAAACTGGACTTACGACAAGGCTACCTGCAGATACCACTACATCCTGATAGTAGGGATCTCACTGCATTTGTCACACACCTTGGGGTGTTCCGTTATACTCGCATGCCATTTGGGCTTTGTTCAGCGCCCAGTTGTTTTCAAAAAATAATGTCATCACTCTTGGCTGGGATGTCAGGAGTATGTGTGTACCTGGATGACATCGTAGTGCACGGACCAACACTCTCTGTCCATAATGAAAGGCTACAACGTGTGTTACAGCAGCTTACAAAACACAACCTCACCTTAAATGACGAGAAGTGTATCTTTGCAGCATCAGAAATTGATTTTGTTGGGTTCCACTTATCAGCTGAAGGTATTAAACCCTTGCAGTCCAATGTGGATGCTGTTTGCAGTCTTCCTGAACCCATTTCAGCTGCACAAGTTGCTTCATTTTTAGGCATGACATCCTATTACTTACGCTTCCTGCCACAATACTCAGCTATCACAACCCCACTACGCAAGCTCATTAAAAAGGATGCACCCTGGGATTGGACCTCTGCATGCACTGAAGCATTCCATCTCCTGAAACAACAACTCACAACTGCACCAGTTCTCTCTCATTTTAACCCAGAGGGTATGGCAATTGTTACTTGTGATGCCTCTGCCTTGGCCTTGGGAGCTGTTTTGTCACAGATGGAAGAAGGGCTGGAAAAGCCAGTTGCATTTGCCTCCAGAGCACTGAGCCTCACTGAACAAAAATACTCTGTAGGGGAACGTGAAGCTTTAGCATGCATTTGGGCTTGTGAGCGATGGCATATTTATTTGTATGGAAGACCATTCATTCTGAGGACAGACCATCAAGCTCTCACTTCTTTGCTGTCAACATCTGGAACAGGACACAAGCCCCTCCGGTTACATAGGTGGTCTGATCGTTTACAACAATATAATTTCCAACTGGAGTTTAAGCCAGGACGGGAAAATGTAGTAGCTGACCTACTGTCACGCTTTACACCAGCACTGGAGCCACTTCACAACCAAGCTGCTGACACAGACAATGACCTAATTCAGCTGCTGCATGGACCGCTACAGGATATTGTATCACTTACAGAGCTTCAGCAAGCTTCAAAAGAGGATACTGTTTTTGAATTATTACGCACTTATATTAGAGAGGGCTGGTCCAGACATGTATCCGATGAGCTGATCCCATTTGCACGTGTAAAAGAGGAACTATCATGTTGGAATGATACCTGCATTGCTCGGGGTTATTGTGCTGTGGTGCCACAAAGTTTGCGGTCTCGTATTTTGGCGATGGCTCATGAGGGTCACCTAGGAATTGTCAAAATGAAACAGAGGTGCCGAGATCGGGTATGGTGGCCAGGTATTGACAACGATATAGAAGGCCTTGTTAAGGATTGCTCTGCTTGTCTGATTAGTGGGAAGACAGGGTTACCTACTCCTCCACCACTCCAGCCCCTTCAGTGGCCAGCACACCCTTGGGAGCACCTGCAGCTAGACATTTGTGGTGAACTTCACAGCGCTCCTCCCCATCATCGTTTTCTTGTGGTCATATATGATCTGCACTCTAAGTGGCCTGAAGTTGTTCCGGTGAGTACAGTCACTTCAAAGACTGTGATCAACGTACTGGAAGATCTGATAGCCCGTTTTGGACTTCCACGTATAATCACAACTGACAATGGGCCTCAATTTATCTCAGCAGAATTCACATCATTTCTAAAGAATCATGGCATTGAACACCGCAAGACAGCTTATTATAACCCACAGGCAAATGGAGGGGTAGAGAGATTTAATCAGTCACTTAAGAATGGTATCCGGGCACATCTTGCTCAAGGAGGTTGCATTTTTAATACTGCCCTCAACCAAACCCTTCTTCACTACCGGGCAACTCAACACTCAACCACTGGGAAATCACCAGCTAAGTTAATGATGGGTCGGGAACTCCCACTTCCACTAGATCGTCTTTGCCCAATGGCTTTGAGTCATTCTGCACCCTCAGCAATTGTCAAAGTCAGACAAGGGCAAAAGAAAATGAAACAGCAATTTGATCAGCGCTACAGAGTGAAGTTGCCTGATATCAGTGCCGGTGACTGGGTAAGAGTACAGAAGTTACATCGTGCTAATAAGCTGCACTCCTTTCTTTCTTCGCCTCTTCAAATTACTAGGCAATTGGGGCCAGCCACATTTCTGTTACAGGATGGCTCTCGCTGGCATGCCCGTCGCCTGCATAAAGTGTCAGCACCTGACCTTACCATACCAAGGTCTGAGTTTCATAGTACCCATTTTGGGTCAGCAGGTCCATCAGATGACAGCTATAGCAATGCATCTGAAGTGGCACCCCAGATCTTCCAACCATCAGTTGCTCAACAGCAACGACCTCAGCGGGTACGTCAACGTCCAGGTCATTTACGGGATTTTGTCACATCCTTTAATACTTGACTTTTGGGAAGGGGGGGGGAAATGTTGGATAACAGGATGTTTGTAATGTTAATTGCATGCGCGCATGGAAAGTGAGGGCAGATGTTTTTGCGCATGTGTGAGAATAGTGTGCACCTTCGGTTTTTTTGTTTTCGAGACGAAAAAATAAAGAGCATTAAAGCAAGTGAGAAACGGTGTACTTTGTAGACACAACAATAGCCACTAAAGGTGGGGGTTTTGGAGCATGAGTTTCGTGGTGTACCTTGCGTGCTTCCGCCAACTGGGCCCTCGTTAATTCCAACTCCCGATTGGTAGCGGCTTGAGCTTGTTGTAGGGCCGCGATCTGGGCATTCATCCCCTGGAGAACTGAATTTAGGTCCTGTCCTTCGGACATCTTCGGACAAGTATCCTGCCGACTACGCCAATGTAAAAGAGTCAATATGAGACAGCAAAAAGGTTTGGGGTTTTCCGGCCCCTTATATTGTTTACAATCCACGGTAAACAATAAAAAGAAAACAGGTCACAACAAAAACAAAACAGTTTCAATGCGCGACGCCATACTAGGCATCGGCGGCCATTTTATATGGGAGGAGCCGGAAGTGCAGGAATGCTGGGAAGGAGGCGTGAAGGATGATGGTAGCGATGACGTCAGGAAAGATGGCGGAGGAAGGGCGGAAGTGGACGTACTGCGTTCAGTCTTTTATGGCGGAGCGTCTTTCATTCTGGAAAATAAAGAAACAAGGTTAGTACCCCGCCACGCCCCGCCGGCGAACATCTTTTGAGGTGTTTTAAGGTCCCTCCGCGGCTTCCTATTCGCGCATGCGTGACAATATATATATATATATATATATATATACTTATATGTTTCACTTGGTATAAAAATTAAAACAAATTAGAGCATGCATAGGAAATCTATTCACATGGGAATGATCTTTGGTATTGAAGACCTGCCTCTCTCCCTCATTCATTAATGAAGAGTCCTGTTTTCAGTTCAAATGTATATGCATTTTTTCACTGCATTAAGTAATTAGTTATCAATATTTTCGCAAAAAATGCATGTGTTTTGCACATTATAAGCAAATGAATGCATGTCTTGATATGTGTACTATGCAACATAAGTAACGTGATTTTTTTCAAGAAGATTTTTGATATTGTTTTTCTGGTTTACTGTTGGTCTTCATAAACGCACATTATATTACACATTTTATTGTCTTCGTTCTCCATGAAAACAAGAGATTACGTTTTTTTTCTATGGGTTAAGTAACATATAATAAATATCATTTTTGGTTGGAGTATTCCTTTAACAAAATGTAACAAACTACAATGAAATGCACAACATGTAAAAAATTAACCTGCTTGCTAAAAGTCAAACCACAATATATAATAAGTAGTAATGTTAACACAAATTAGTATACTGAATAAATAGTATATGTAAAATACATTATATCGAACTACCAAACACAGAATGGAATCTACCACAATATGGCTATGAAAACTTTAAAATGTTGGCAAAAATATAATGATCTGGAATGGGAGTTTGGAGACCATTAAAAAGGTTATGCATACTTAACACATAATGATTTCAAGTCTGGTACTAGATATGCATGCAAAATGCAGGTATGAGTAAGACAACACATTTTACAGACACCTTAGTAATGTGACCTCTAATCTAAGCTACTGAACTGCCTACTGGAGATCACCTTATAAAAAGAGAGAGAGAGGTAAAAAACTTCAGTACTATATGAACAATTTATACATTAATGGAATACCGAATACAGAATAAGCAGTAAATTTAGCACAAATAAGTATAATGAAAAAGTGAAACACAAACCAAGTTATTTAGTATAGAAAAAACAATCTATTAACAGAAAAATATTTAATTCCACTAGTCATGCAATTAAATATACACAGAAGCACATATATATGTTTTTATAAAAAGAATACAAACTGGTGAGGAAGGCAGGCTCTATTGTAGACACGGAGCTGGACAGTTTGACATCCGTGGCAGAGCGACAGGCACTGAGCAGGCTCCTGTCAATAATGGAAAATCCACGACATCCACTGAACAGGACCTCCTCCAGACAGAGGAGCAGCTTCAGCGACAGACTGCTGTCACTGTCCTACTTCACTGACAGACTGAAGAGATCGTTCCTCCCCCACACTATGCGACTCTTCAATTCCACCCCTGGGGGGGGGGGGGGGGGGGCGGGGATAAACGTTAATATTATACAAAATTATTGTCTGTCTGTTACACCTTCATTGTTATCACTCTTTAATTTAATATTGTTCTTTATCAGTATGCTGCTGCTGGAGTATGTGAAATTCCCCTTTGGATTAATAAAGTATCTATCTATCTATCTATCTATCTATCTATCTATCTATCTATCTATCTATCTATCTAATAATGAAATACAACAGAAACCTTGTAATAGTTAAATTAATCCACAATTGACATCTAATAATATGTGATTCCAATCAATTGAAAAATCCATTCCAATTCCCACATGAATGTCCCACAAACATTACAAAAGTTGATAAAAAATACAAAAGTTTTTGTACAAATACAAAAATACAATAGTTCCTGTAACCCTACTAAAACATACATTATGATAACCATCAAAGAAGGTGTCTACAAGAGGGGAGGGAGTTAGGTTAAGGGGGAGAAATAAAACCAGAGCCAAATAAGAAATGAATGCAAAATATAACAAAAAATATGGGCTGTTAATTGTGGGTTTATTTATTATAATGAAATATTTCATCATTAATTGTCAATTGCATTTTTTCATGCGTTACTTTTTTCTTATGTAAAATTGGTTTCTTTTTAAAATACAATCTATATTTGCTTCTATTTATATTAACTACATGATTAGTGGAAATACATATTTTTCTGTTAGTAGATTGATTTTTCTGTACTAAATAATTGGTTTGTGTTTCACATTTTCTGTTTGTTTGGTATACTTATTTGTGTTAACTTTCTTGCCCATTCTTAACTGGGTATTCCATCAACTTACAAATTGTTCAGATTTTATTTATACAGTAATCTCCAGTAATCAGTTCAGTAGTTTAGGTTAGAAGTTCACAGAATATCAGTGATCTCCCTGCTTTACTAAGGTCTCTCCAAAATGTGTCCTCTCACTCATACCTGCATTTTGTATGCATGTGTAGTGCCAGAGTTGAAATCACATTTTTAATGGTCTACAAAATCACCATCCAGATCAATATATTCTTGCCAACATTTTAACATTTTCATAGTCATAATATGATAAATACCATTCTGTGCTTGGTGATTGTTCAATGTTCTCTATAGAAAACTCCATTCTAGTCAAGCATGAACATCTCTACTGGTATCAGCTAGTCATGCGTCATTGAAGAATTTATCATTTTATAATTTGTTGATTTTGGTACAGAGTGTTTATAGTTGACCACGGTGAAGATGATGGCCAGTGTCTGTGTTCACATTGTTAATGGGTTTTGTCTTGCTCCCATCACAATGAACATCACCCATGAAAACTTTCTTCTACAAAAAAAATGATTTGCTGCATATTGTTGTTGCTTATGCTAGGGAATATGGATGAATACAAAGCCAACTCATGCAAGATTAGGAGAGCTGTGAAAGATGCTAGGCAATAATGTGGGGAAAAAGTAAAATAGCAATTTGAGCACTCAAATCCTAGGCACCGGGGTGAAGCTATGGGTGTGCTTCTATTTGGTTTACTTTAATCATTAATCATCAATCATTTGAGCCATACTAAACTTCACACACCAACCCCCGATTTTAGGTGATTGCCAATGAATCAAGCTGTGCTAAACTTAAAGGGGGGCCTAACCCCTCCCCAGAAGTTTCCACCAGTTCACCCATTTAAAGTTTTAGAATTTAAAAATGTCTTATTCTCACCTGGTTATTTTCAGCCCCAAGATCTATGGGTAGTGATGGACTATAAAGCAACTACGTCCACCAAGGTGAGCGACACCTCTCTGGCAGAAGAGCTTAATAATTTCTGCTCACACTATACAATACAATACAATTAATTTTTGTGTAGCCCAAAATCACACAAGAAGTTCCGCAATGGGTTTTTAACAGGCCCTGCCTCTTGACAGCCCCCCAGCCTTGACTCTCTAAGAAGACAAGGAAAAACTCCCAAAAAAACCCTTGTAGGAAAAAAAAATGGAAGAAACCTTGGGAAAGGCAGTTCAAAAAGAGACCCCTTTCCAGGTAGGTTGGGCATGCAGTGGGTGTCAAAAAGAAGGGGGTTAATACAATACAATAAACAGAACAGCACAAATCCTCAATACAGTATAAAAATAAAAGTTTTAAAAGTATGGACCAGAATTTAACAGTAGATGATATCACATAATATGATTTGGATTTGTTTATAGTCCTGGAGACCTCATCCATCAAGCTGCCTCCCCCATTTGGCCATTCCACAGCTGAAACATTGCTTGACCAGCCAATCCAATGAAAAGACCCCTCTGCCCCACAATTCCTGCAATCCTCCATCAGGGATAACTTTACCTTATGCAGGCAAAACAACTTGGCAGGTGGGCCATGGCACCGAGTGCCACATTTGAGTACCGAGAAGAGAAACAGAATAGGTGAGGGTTAGTATCCAATTATAACTGTCATGTTACTTATGTTTTAGTGCTAATGACTAACAACAGAGATCCAGTATGTACAGTTAATCAGCAGCTCTAGTCAGGATATGCTAAACGTAGTGAGTGTAAAAGCTGTGACCAAAGAGGCATCTCTTATAGTAGCGGGCAGACCATTCCACAGTTTAGGGGCCCTGTAACTAAAAGCTCGACCTCCCACTGTTATTTTATTAATCCTTGGAATCATAAGCAGACCGGCATCTTGAGATCTTAATGTGCACTCTGGTTTGTAAGTCATGATAAGTTCAGAAAAGTAAGCCGGACCTTGGCTTTATGTGTTAAAAGGAGGATTTTGAAATCTGCCCTAAACTTAACCAGGAGCCAGTGTAAAGATTTAAGAACTGGAGTTATATGTTCGTACTTTCTTGTTCTTGTAATAATACTTGCAGCAGCATTTTGGATTAACTGGAGGCTGTATAAAGAACAGTTTGAACATCCAGTGAACACCGCATTGCAGTAGTCAATCCTACTAGAAATAAATGCATGAATTAATTTATCAAAATCCTGTTTATTTAGAAGCACCTTAATTTCCCAACATTTTTAAGATGGAAGAAACATGATTTGGAAAACTTTGTAATATGCACTTTAAATGACATGCTAGAGTCCAAGATAACTCCTAGACTGTGGGCTGATTCAGTAAAGTTAATGGTGATTCCAACTGAGTTAAATGATGACAAAATATCGCTGTGATCAGCGTCATTCCCTCCAACAATTAACATCTCTGTTTTATCTGTGTTTAAAGACAAGTAGTTCTCATCCATCCATTTATTTAATTCACTAACACAACTAATTAAAGACAGCATCAGAGAAACATCATTTGATCTAAATGAAAGTGAAAATAACATTATGTTTCCTAATGATAGATCCCAGTGGAAGCATGTAAAGTGAAAACAGTAAAGGTCCCAGTACTGAGCCCTGCAGAACACCATATCTCACTTCTGTGTATAACTGTCAGCACATTTCTGTACATATTGGAATCGATTTGATAAATAAGAACTAAACCAAGCCAGCACAATGCCTGTAACCTAACATCATTTTCTAGCCTGTGCAGTAAAATAGAGTGGTCAGTGGTGTCAAATGCTGTACTTAAGTCTAACAACATAGTTACAGTGGAGTTTCCTTCATCTGAGTATATCAGAATGTCATTTATAATCTGAGAAAGGGTAAATTTGAAATAGGCCTAAATTATTTAGTATGGGTGGGTTTAGGTCTGACTTTTTAAGTAATGGTTTAATGACTGACACTTTTAGTGCATCAGGTACTGTGCCATGCAATAATGAACTATTGATAATGTTTAGAATAGGCGCTGCAAGAACATCCATTACACTTTTTACTAGTTTTATTGTCACTGGATCTAGGGAACAAGTAGTGGGTTTCATTTTAGAAATTAAAGTTAAGACTTCCTGCTCAGTTACAGGATTAAAGTTACTAAAGTGCTGAATGCAATGTGAGGCAGGGTCTGCTAAGCTAGTATACGGTTTGTACTGTGATGCTGAGATCTGGGATCTTATATTTTTAATTTTCTCATTGACGTTCATAAAGTCTGTGCTGTTAATATCTGCTGGTATTTTGCACTGTAGATCTGAATTCCCATTTGTTAATTTACCCACTGTTCTAAACATTACCTGAGGATTTTTATTATTGCTATCTATTATTGTAGAATAGTATTCTAAGTGAGCTTTAAAGAGAGCTTTTTTTATATTTTTTTAACACTCTCTGTCCATGCAATTTGAAAGACATGTAGCTTTGTTGTTCTCCATCTGCACTACAGTTTTCGACACTCTAATTTAAGAGCTCGAGTTTTTTTATTAAACCAGGGAGAGTTTCTATGTGCTTTGATCACTTTTGTATTAAGGGGAGCTACTGCATCCAGAGCATCTCTCAAGGTCACATTATAATGTGATGTTAGCTGATCTAAACTGTTTTTAACGTTTACATTTGATGTTAAATGATCTAAATGGTTTTCCACAATTACACTCGACTTACTCAAAGTATCTATAAATTTTGAAGAAGAATTACAATCTAGATGTTTTTTTTTTGATCTGTGAGTTTTAATCTGTGAGTGTGTTCGACATTTCGATATCAATGCCACTAACGTCAGTCATTGGTACAACAACACACATCAGTCAGGAGCTCTGTCCAGTGAGGACACAACACTCATTTTGTTGGAATATGACATAAGGAGAACTTTCAGAAAAGTGAATACCATGAGGGCAGCAGATCCAGTTAGCATCATTGGCTTCCACTAGTGTTCACAGTAATATTTATCTCTCCTTAAACCAGTCTGTCATGACAGCATGTTTTAAAAGATCCGCCATTGTCCCTGCAACTAAGAAATCACAACCAAATTGTCTGAATGACTTTTGTCCTATTGCGCTAACACCTATAGAAAAGAAGTTTTTGAGTAGCTAGTAAAGAATTACATAGGCTCTTAAATGCCAAAAAGGACCGCACTCACTCACACTCACTTTGCATATCACTCCAGTAGATTCACTGATGATGCCATCAACTTTATCCTACATACTGTGCTGGCCCACCTGGATAATAGGAGAGGGAATTATGTATGAATATTTTTATAGACTATAGTTCAACATTTAATATAATAAAACCCTCTCAGCTCATCACCAAGCCCAGGTAACTGCATCTAAGCACTTCAATGTCTGGCTGTGTTTTTAACTTCCTGACAGGAAGACCCCAGGTGGTTTGTGTGGGTGGCCACACCTCATCACCCCTCTCTTTCAACAGGGCTGTGTTCTGAGTTCTCTAGACTGCATAGCTGCACATGACTCCACCATCATTGTCAAGTCTGTTGAAGATACAGCTGTGGTCGTCCTGATCTCTAACAACAATGAGAAGGCTTACCTGAATGAAGTGTCAATGTAACAGACATCTACTGAATTGATTGTGGACTTCAGGAGAAAAAAATCACTCAAGTAGAGGGAGCAGACAGTTTGAGATACCTTGGTGTCCACATTACAGAAGACTTAAGCTGGTCCAAGCATATTATTAGACAGACATGTTATAAATATGTAAATTCCACACTCATAGCCATTAGATCAAGTTTTAAACAAGAGTAGTTGTTTTAAAAATAATTTGTGAAGTTCTCATCAGATTGTGAAACACACCATACATCATAGAATATTGGTAGTTGGTCTTGTGTCTAATAAAATACTGTATATTAAATTACAGCATTAGTTGTAACTGTACTGGTACTACTTTTTGATCAATCAGCGTAGTGTGGGAAGTAACAAAATTTAAGTGTGACAATGCACAACATTCTCGCTCAGAGGCCACATTTGCTGTCATAAATTGTAGGATCGAACAGCCTGTTAAACAATTTGAAACTAAGAAACTTGCTGCAATTACAGTACTTAATCTTGCTGGTAATTTAACTGTTTAAAATTGGAGCTAACACTGCCTGACTGCACACAAAAAACAAAGAGATTTTAAGAAGGAATAAGCCAGACAATATTTCTTTGCCTGCCACTTTAATTTTAAATCCATTAATTTTCGATTTTGACTGTAGAAATTACTTTGATTAAATGGTCACTAAGACATGCAACCAACATATGGCCAATAATATAAATCTGAGACAGACTGACAGATAAATAGACAGACAGATGGATAGATTTGACCTTTTTACAGAAGAACATTAAATACAGAAATACATAAATACCTCATATTGCAACAAATAGTGAAATAAAATATGGAATCGAGTCTGTTATCTTTTGTGTTTTACACTAAAACATGCTTTTATATGCAAGATATGCAAATAACATTGCATACAAGCAAGTCAAGTTTAACAAAACTAGGTTCGAAACACATCAACCCCCACCCATGAGAAAGAGAGCTAGGCCAGCAGAGTAAAACTTTAAATAGTAAAAATAAGTCGAGTCAAGATGGGGAGTATGCACTGGTACAGTGCGTTGCCACACCCACTACACGGCGAAACAATTCGGGATTCCGGTTTGCAACCCTCCAGGCAGACATGGGGTTCTGTCCCACCCTCCGGAAATGACCCTCTCTTTGTCGCAGCCAGGTGTTATGTGGGCGACCCCTTGGCATGGTCCAGCCACTTGGGTCCCCAACAATGACGATCTTACGAGCCGGATCACCTGCGGGTAAACGCGCCACATGGCAGTAGTGCCGTAACTGACGCTCCCTCACAATGCAGGTAATGTGCCTCATTCGGGACTCCATGAGCAACCTCTCATTCTACACAAAGTCAAACTAATGGTACCCAAGGATTTTCCAGAGAGACAGTACCAAAGAAGTCCAGTCTTCGTCTCAGGTCATTGGATAGCATCCATGTCTTGCAACCATATAGCAAGACAGGAAGCACCAGGACTCTATAGAGCGCCACACACCCCTTTCCAGCGACCTCATGACCCCCCATGCTTTCCCAATCCATCCACTGACTTCACAGTAAGAGTCACCAGAGACATGAATGCCACTGCCAAGGTAAGTAAACCTCTCAACAAGGTCAACACTCTCTCCGCAAACAGACACACTGCTGATGGCCGTGCCCAAGAGGTCATTAAAGGCCTGGATCTTGGTTTTTATCCATGACACTCACAAGCCCAGACACTCAGACTCCTCACTCAGTCTCTCAAGCGTCAGAGCCCCCATTGACTCCGCGAACATCACAGCATAGTCAGCAAAGTCCGGATCTGTGAATCTTTCTTCACCAAGAGATGCCCCACAGCCGCTGGACCCCACGATCTTGCCCAACACCCAGTCCAAACAAGCATTGAACAGAGTAGGAGCAAGAACACACCCCTGACGAACCCCAGAATCAACTGGGAAAAACGCAGAGGTCCTACCTCCACTCTGCACAGCACTCACAGTACCAGTGTACAGGCCAGCCATGATATCCAGCAACCACAAGGGGATCCTGCGAACCCTCAGGATGTCCCACAGGGCAGCTCGATCAACTAAGTAGAATGCTTTGCGAAAATCGACAAAGGCTGCAAAGAAACTCTGCCGATATTCGCGTTTGTACTCCAGGAGAACCCTCAGTGCCAGGATGCGGTCGAAGGATAGATTTTTAAAGCATAAAACCAGACTGTTCTGGTCGCTGGTAGGTGAGCAAGTGATCATGAATCCTATTGCAGACGACCCTAGCAAGGACCTTACCCAGCACCGAGAGCAGTGTTATCCCCCTGTAGTTACTGCAATCCAGGTGATCACCCTTCCCTTTCCAGATAGGGACGACAAGTTCCATTTTCCAGTCATGTTGGGATAATGCCAGTCTCCCAAATGGAAGCAAAGATTGCTTGCAATGCCAGGAGGACAGCCTTACCACCAGCCTGGAGAAGTTCACCCCAGATACCACAGATCCCTGCAGTCTATCCCCCCCTCAGCTGGTTCACCACCTGTGCAATCTCAGTGAGATATTGTGGTTCACAGCTAATTGGAGGATCAGCCTCAAGAACTGTGGACCCAGAGATATCCAGCGTCCTAGCTGGAGGATCAGCTTTGAACAACTGCTCAAAGTAGCCAGCCCAACGGGTCACAACTGCAGTGTCATCCGTAAGGACCGTTCCATCAGCTGCCCTGACTGCGACTCTCCAAGGAACAGATTCAGATGTGCGTAGTGCTTTGATTCCTCTGTAAGCAGGATGTGGGTCGCTAGACCACAGATGGTGTGTCACTTGCTCACAGATTCCTCTAACAAATGCTTCTTAAGTAAAAATAAGTAAATAGATAATTTAATAAATGAATAAAGATAAATAGAATGAAAAAAGGGAGAGAATCTGCTTCCTCAATTTAAATGCTTACTCTAAAATGTCATTAAATCCTGCCAGGCTTTGAAAACGTTTTGTACAGATCTTCTAAGTGAGAATTTGATTTTTTCCAATTTCAAATAGGATATAGCATCAGTTACCCACTGACTTAAAATATATGATTTAGGATTCTTCCAGTTGAGCAAGATACATCTATGTGCCAGTAGTGTAGTAAAGGCAATTACAGTTTGTTTGTCCTTTTCCACTTTAAGCCCATCTAGAAGTACACCAAACACAGCTGTTAATGGGTTAGGAGGGAATGTGACACCAAGTTTGTCTGAAAGGCATTTAAAGATTTTGGTCCAGAATGATGTTAATTTGGTGCAGGCCCAAAACATGTGACCCAGTGAGGCAGGAACTTGATTGCAGTGTTTGCAGGTTGGATCTTTCCCTGGTAACATTTTGGACAATTTTAAATGAGATAGATGTGCTTGATATATAATTTTGAGTTGAATAATTGTATGCTTTGCGCATATGTAGCTCAAGTGAATTCTGTGCATTGCTACCTTCCACCTCTTTTCTGAGATGTTGAGTGAGAGATCCTTTTCCCACTGTACTCTTGGATCTTTGAAAGGGAGGGACTATAAAACAGTTTTATATATTATGGAAATGTTGTCTGAGTCCTCAAGACTGAGCAATATTTTTTCCAGCATAGAGGTAGGTGGAAGATGAGGAAAATCGGGCAGGTTCTGTTTAACAAAGTTTCTAATTTGAAGATAATGAAAGAAATGTGCTGGTAGAAATTTAAATTTGGAATGTAATTGTTCATAGGATGCAAAGATGTTGTCTACATAAAGATCTCTAAGTAATTTAATCCCAAATGTTTTCCAGATATTAAAAACTGCATATGTTTACGAGGGTTGATAAAGGTGGTTCTCATGCAGAGGTGCCACAAATAAAATATTCTCCATTTTAAAATGAATTCTACATTGGTTCCATATTCTGAGTGAGTGAAGCACAATTGGGTTTTTAGTATATCGACAATAACTTGCATTAATAGGGGCACAAAGCAGGGAATATAAAGAAGTACTACAGGATTTAATTTCTATTAAACCTGTGTATGTTCATCTATTTGTGTCCAGGTTTTTATAGCTTGTATGTTTGCTGCCCAGTAATAAAACTGAAAGTTGGGTAGAGCCATGCCACCTTCTGCCTTAGCTCTTTGTAGGGTCGCTAGTTGAATAGGTGGATATTTTAAATTCTAAATAAATTAGGTTATGGTTGAATCTAATTGCTTAAAAATTAAATGATTTATTGATGTATATTGGAATGTTTTGAAATAAAAAGAGAAGCTTAGGAAGGATATTCATCTTAACAAAGTTAATTCTTCCAGCTAGAGTGAGATGAAGGGTTGACCATCTATGCAAGTCGTGCTTAATTTTTTCCATACAGACTGCAAAATTTTGTTGAAAAAGAACTTTATGTTTATTTGTGATATTTACCCCTAGCTATTTAAACTGATCTGCAATGATAAAAGGGAAGGTGTCCAATCTAATCTTGTATGCTTGAGAATTCACTGGAAAGAGCACACTTTTATTCAAATTCTCTAAGTGCTGTTAGGACTGCAGGCACAGTATGTTGTGGCTCTGATATATACAGTACCATATTATCTGCATATAGAGAAATTTTCTGTTCAAGTCCTTCTCTGATAATCCCCTTTATCGAATAAGCATTTCAACAGTGAACTGCCAGTAGTTCAATGGCGATTGCAAATAGCAGTGGTGACAAGGGGAATCCTTGTCTGGTACCATGTTCTAGTTTAAAGTAGTCTGAGCAAATGTTGTTAATACAAACTGAAGCTTCTGGATTGGTATACAGTAGTTTGATCCATGCACAAATGTTCGGCTAAACCCAAATTTCTCTAATGTAGTGAAAAGGTAGTTCCATTCAATCATATCAAATGCTTTTTCTGCATCCAACGATAATAATATCTCTGAGGTGTTTGACTTTGCTGGCGAATATATTACATTAAACAGGCGTCGAAGATTGGAAGCTAAGTGTCGGCCTTTAATAAATCCAGTATGATCTTGTGATATTACTGAAGGCAGCACTTTCTCCATCCTTCTAGCTAGGACTTTGGAGAGTATCTTAACATCATTATTCAGAAGTGAAATTGGTCTGTATGATGCACATTGTAATAAGTCCTTATTTTGTTTAGGAAAGATGGTGATTAATGCTTGGCGAAAAGTTTGAGGTAGAATTTGATTGTCTCTAGCTTCTGTAAATGTTATAAGAAGTGAGCTAGCTGAGTGGAGAATTTCTTATAAAATTCAACAGGGTAGCCATCAGGGCCTGCAGCTTTCCCACTCTGAAGTGACTTTATAGCATCTAGTAATTCTGATAGCGCCAGGGGTTTATCCAATTCCTCTGCACTAAGAGTATCTATCTGTACTATCTGTAATGCATCCAGAAATGCATTAGAGTGTGTGTTGTCTTCTTTAAACTCAATAGAATATAAGGATTTATAGTAGTCTCTTAATGTTTGCATTATATTTTTATGGTCAATGATTTTATCTCCGTTCGTGTTGGTGATTGCTGGGATTGCATTGCGAATTTCTTGCTTGTGTATTTGTTGAGCTAGGAGGTTATTAGCTTTCTCTCCATGTTCATAGTAATGATGTCTTAATTTAAAAATGAGTTGTTCAGTTTCTTTAGTTGTTAAGAGGTTGAGCTCTAAATGCACAGCCTGCCTTTTCCTATGAAGAGCCTCATTTGGACACATGACATGTTCTTGATCTATTCTAGTAATTTCGCTTGTTTCTGCAGAGATCATCTGTCCTCTTAAGAAGGCCTTTAGAGTTTCCCAGAGTATTCCTTCAGAGATTACATGTGTAATTCAAATAAATAACATTCGATCTGGCTTTTATGTAAGTAACATATAAATGTTGATGTACAAGTATAACAAAACAAGTGCACTTTTAATCAAGACTACAACTGAAGAAAAAAGAAAGCAAGTTACAGTAGGTGGTTGATACGACAGCTTGTGTGGTGCAATGCTAAGAACTGTTGATTTCCGTTCTGTGCTATATGTTATTTATTTGGATTTAGTTACTTACTTCCTACAGTGTCACATCACAAGTACACTACAGAGCTTCCTGTGTTTGAGCGACACGGGCATGCTCAAAAAATACACATGTAATGCCACGAAAAGTGCACGCAGATACTTCAGTTCGCAAGCATTGGTACAAGAATGCAGTCACAAGTACACTGCAGAGCTATTGCGCGTTTTATGTGAAAACAGCAGAGAATGAAACAATAAAAAAAAAACAAGGCTAACCATTACAAGTATCATAAATTACAACGGCTGTTACCAACTGAAATCAAATGTATGTTTTTATTCTAAAATAGTAAGAATAAGAGCAGTTCACTTCTCAAAATGGAGTTGTGCAGGATCAAACTCATGACCTTTTAATTCCCACTCAGAAGTTGATACCGTTGTGCCACTGAGGCAATCATAGCAAATGCATGTCAATGTTGCATGCTAACGCGGCTTTTTTTTCTGCAGTTATATTTTTGAATAAAAGCGCACTTGTACTGTTACATTTGTACCTTTTGTGAAAGCGTTTCTTTGATATTTGGACTTCAGGCTTCATACATTATACACTTCATGTCTACATTTTGTCAATTATTATTAAGACATGAAAAATGTTTCTGTTTTAACGATGTATTTACTATGCATAGATCATTGTGGACACGGAACACACATGAAATGCAAGTGTTCCAAATAACGATATAGTATTTATAAAAGGTGTCATTTTGCTTGACATCTCACTCTATACAACTCTAAGCAATTGACACGCAGGTAAACAGACTTGAGGTGAGGAAACTGTGTGGGGTGGGGGATGTGATAGTAGGCTGCTTGCTGTTTGGTGCTTATCAACACATTTACAGGACAAAGGACGCTGACAGAGAGGTGAGAAGCGATTTAAGGTGGGATGGATCTACGAGTTTTTTCGTAGGCTCTGGTAATTCTAGTGTTAAAACACAATTAAAGTCCCCAGCCATTATAATTTTATGAATGTTCACATTGGGAATGGATGTAAATACATTTTGCATGAATTCCTTATCATCGACATTGGGTTCATAAACATTTATCAGAATCACTTTACAGTGAAATAAATTACCCATGACAATCACATATCTCCCTTCAGGATCAGATACTACATCTGATGCTACAAATGAGACTGTTCTATGTATAAGAATTCCCACACCTCCAGTTTTCTTTGTAAAACTGGAATGGAACATTTGGCCCTTCCAGTCTTTTTGCAGCCGGAACTGTCATAAAACCCTCTACCCTTTGAATGATTATTATGATTTTCTTTTTGCTTTAATTGTTTTGTATTCCACATTTTTCCTAAAGTCTGGACATATCAGGTCAAGTGTTGATCTCAGCTTATGGCCCTTTAACATCTCTGTTGGAGAGACCACTATTGGATTGGGGCATAATGCTATAACTGAACAATAGTCTGGCAACTTCAGTAGCAATATTTCCTTCTCTGCCTTTCTTCATTACTTTTTAAGTCTGCACTGCTCTCTCGGCTAAACCATTTGAAGTGGCATGAAAAGGTGCAGAGGTCACATGAACAATTTCCTTCTTCTTCATTTTAGCCCCTAGGCTCATATAGTATTCCCTTCAATAGTGTTTACTGGTTCCTTGGAAAAGAATAATTTTTATTTAGTCATCTTAAGTGTTGAAGATGTATTCAGTTTAGTTATTGTGTTTGGTTAATAGAAATGGTTCACATTAAGGTTAATACATTCTGTAGTTTGGTTGTAATGTACTGTGAACCATGTGCTTGTGTTTAAAGACAACCAATGTTGTCAAATTTTGTTTTAAGTTATTGGGAGTTGAAATGTCATGTCAGTGTTTCTGTAATGTGATTGTCTGGGAGGCAGGTTAAAAAAAAAAGGTGGGAGAGAGGACAGGCAGCGATCGTACTAGGATCAGAGAATAAATACACGGAGTTAAAATAAAAAAAACAGGTTGAGTTTTACGGTGTTGTGGATGCTTTTAGCTCCTGTTGGTGTACACGGTACAACATGTTGGATGACAATACAGTAAGAAGCTGTTGTTAAAGAAGCGTGTAGTTCGGATTAGCATTACAGGCTAACCAGCTTAGCTAGCCTGAGAAGAAACGCTGTATACTCTGGATAGCGCTCCAGGTGACTAAGAGAAAGCCTTGCAACTCCACCAGCAATGAGGGAAAAGTGCAAGTTTCAACCCATTGGATAAACTAACTCCTTTTTGCTTGCAGTGTTTTGCCGAATTTACTGCAACTTTTTTGAGTTTTCTAATTTCTGTAATCTATTATTTGTGGGGATTTTGATTGGACTTAACAACAAATAGTTTTATTTATTTATTTTTGTAATTTTTCAATTTAGTTAATATATTTTGTTATATTTTGGGGACATGTTTGTATTATGATTTGTGTTAAAAGTTACTAATTGTGAAATAGCTGGCAGCTTATTACTGGGGAGTAGGTATTAGTTAAGGGATTCTAATTTATCCTCTAAAAACATGTATTTAAAATTAAAGGGGTTTTCATAAATAAGCTCCTCTGATTCCCATGCCGCTCATTGACATTCCCTTTGAGTGCATTGGGGTGGATATTGTATAACCCCTTGAAACCTCAGCCTGTGGCCAAGAATATACAATATAGTTGAGCTGGGTGATTACTCTACACAATACCCTGAGGCAATCCCCTTGAGAGTTGCCAATTCCAAAAATATCACACAGGAACTGGTAGGGGTCTTTACATGTGTTGGTATTCATAAGGAAGTCTTAACACACTTGGAGACATTCAGGGAGGTTGCCAAATTACTCAAAACTAAGCACCTCAGTGTATCATCCTCAACTGAAGGTCTAGGAGAGCAGTTCGATCAAATGCTCAAACAGATGCTATACAAGGTTGGTAGAAGGAACTGGGATCAGCTACTCCCCCTCATTCTATTTGCTTACCAGGAGGTCCCACAAGAGCTACATACGGTCATGGGCAAAAGTCTTGAGAATGGCACAAGTATTGTTTTTCACAAAGTTGGCTGCTTCAGTGTTTTTAGATCTTTTTGTCCGATGTTTCTATGCCATAGTGAAGTAGAGTATAATTACATGCATTTCATAAGTTTCAAAGGCTTTTATTGACCACAAGTTCGCAATGGGATTAAGGTCTGAGGAGTTTCCTGGCCATGGACCCAAAATGTTGATGTTTTGTTCCCCGAGCCACTTAGTCTCACTTTTGCATTATGGCAAAGTGCTCTATCATGTTGGAAAAGGCATTGTTCTTCACCAAACTGTTCTTGGATGGTTGGAAGAAATTGCTCTCAGAGGATGTTTTGGTACCATTCTTTATTCATGGCTGTGTTCTTAGACAAAAGTGTGAGTGAGCGCACTCCCTTGTCTGAGAAGTAATCCCACACATGAATTGTCTCAGGATGCTTTACTGTTGGCATGACACATGACTGATGGAAGTACTCACCTTTTCTTCTCCGGACAATCTTTTTTCTGGATGACCCAAACAATTGGAAATGGGATTCATCAGAGAAAATTACTTTACCCCAGTCCTCAGCAGTCCAATCTCTGTACCTTTTGCACAACAGTCTGTCCCTGATGTTTATCTTGGAGAGAAGTGGCTTCTTTGCTGCCCTTCTTGACACCAGGTCATCTTTCAAAAGTCTTCACCTCACTATGCTTGCAGATGCACTCATGCCTGCCTACTGCGATTCCTGAGGAAGGTCTGCATTGGTGGTGCCCCAATCATGCAGCTGAATCAACTTTAGGAGACAGCCCTGGCACTTGCTGGACTTTCTTGGGCGCCCTGAAGCCTTCTTCACGACAGCAGTGGAAATGGATTTTTTGGATTTAAGTTCATTTTCATAGCAAACGGAACTTTGCAATTAATTGATTAAGTAATTAATTAATTAATTAATTAATTAACTGATCACTCTTTATAACATTCTGGAGTATATGCAAATTGCCATTATAAAAACTGAGGCAGCAAACTTTGTGAAAATTAATATTTGTGTTATTCTCAAAACTATTGGCCATGACTGTACTCTATGGCGTTCTACCCATTTGGGTTATTGTATGGACAACAACCTAGGGGACTATTAGATATTCTAAAAGAAGGTTGGGAAGATGAGGCACTCCTTTCCACAAATATTCTTAAATATATTGTGCAATTGATAAAATTCAGTCTGTATTACATTTTTGAGTATGCGTAATCAGCATAGGCCAGCTCTTACAATCTTAACACAATACTCATGAGTCCTGTACCGGAGGCCATGACATGATACACATTCACACTCTTATTCTAAATGAATTTCTAAATTTTTGGCACATTGACAGGGCCTTTACGAAAATAAGGAAAGAAAGGGACCAGTCGATTATTAGGTGAAACAACCAAATTGTCAGTCTCCCAAACAAGTTTACCATGTCAACCTGTTGAATCTGTGGATTCCGGGCAACCTCATTCTTTTTTTGTGCTAAAAAATGCCCTTCATTTGGAACCAATTTGACATCTAAATAATGACAAGAGCTCAAAGAAGCCATTTTGTTTGTCCCAGAATTGATAGATAAGAAACCCAGAAGAACCTCTCTGATTACTCATGACATTGGCAGTATCTTGTTCTCTTATTCAGATCACATGTTCCAATGTCAGGTGGATATGCTTTCACAACTCATATAGTGCCACACACCCGGATGTTGTCATCATCTGCTCTAGTACCTAGAAGGAATACATGCTGCATGTTCATGCTGTGCTTCTGACACTAAGTGAAGATGGTCTTCAGATCAATCCAAATAAGTGTTATTGGGTTGACAGAGGCCAAAAACTTAGCCTACTTGGTGGGTAGAGGTACAGTACATCCACAGTGTGCCAAGGTTGATTATTAGGTGGCCCCATCTAAAGACCAAGTGACAAGTGCAAGCCTTTTTGTGGTTAGAGGGGTACTAATACTGGTTTGTTCCCCATTCCTCTGAGAGGGCAGCACCCTTGACAGCTTTTACAAAGAAGTGCACGCCTAAATCAGTGGTATGGGTTACCAAAACAGAAACCACATTTTGTGAGCTAAAACAGGCCCTTACGTCTGCACTAATTCTGTCTGCTCTTAATTTTTCTCTACAGGTACCTTTTATTCTCCAGACTGATGTTCTCCAGACAAAGGTCTCGGTGCCATGATGAGCCAAAGTTTCAATGGTATAGAACACCACATCATGTACCTAAGCTGAAAATTGCTAGACAAAATTGATCAGGTATGCACCAGTGGAAAATGAGGCTCTGGAAATCAAGTGGGGTATTAACCAACCTAGGTACTATCTTCTTTGATGTGAGTTCATTTTGGTTATGGACCATGCATCTCTCCAGTTGTTGGCTTTGCCTAAGGTTGTAAACCCATGCATCACCAAGTGGTTCTTGGACCTCCAGCCTTATAGGTTTTTCAGGCCTTCAGGGCTCTCTCCATGCCAACACCGATGTCTTGTCTTGGGTTCACAATCTCGGGTTCTGGTCTGGACTAAGGTGGCTGGGGGGTACTGTCACACACATGTGCCTTGGAGACAGCTTAAAGGCTGAGGTGGAGGCAATCCCTCACCAATCCACAGGGTGGTGCTGTATTCTAAAGCATCTTCACTTGTTTCCTCTACAGACTGGATAATTGACAACCTCAACAGCTCTGACTTCCCTTCTGGTGTCAGTGAACCTGGACTTCCCTCCTCTCTCTCCTGGCTGGCATTTAACTAGAATCAACCCCAAACATGAATGGTCTCAGGATGCTTTACTGTTGGCATGAGAGAAGTATTGTCATCTTGGATAGGCTGGGACTTGGCTAATCTGACACTTGCATCCTTAGGAACATTCTGCATTTATTGTTTTGCCCTTACAGTATACAGGGTTGTAATGTCACCTCAAATCTTTGTCTTGTCCTCCTTTATAAATGACATGAGACCACCATAAAATGCAACCATCTTGCACGTTTAGAACAGACTTCCCATTGATATATGGCACAATCTCTGGCCCAACCCTTTACAATAAACTACTTTACCCTTCTCAAAACTGGATCTTTGTGTGATATGTGTGCACCTCTGCTGCTGATACCACCGGTAAGTCTTTTATCATCAATACTCTGTAGTCTTGGTCTTCAGGTGGACTTTAGACTCGTAAAGGTAGACAACTTTGCATTTCCATGTTCCTTACCTTGCCAGTGTTTGATCTCATATTCATCAGCTTGTAATGTTACTACCCACCTCTGAGTGTGCGGTGAAACCATCTGTGAGACTGCCTTCATTTCATGAAAAAGGGCCAGAAGAGGTTTATGGTCTGTGTAAATGGCAAAATTCCATACCATAGATGTACTTCTGGAAACTCTGTATCAGAACATGACTACCAGGTCCTCTTTGTCAATCTGTGAATAGTTCTGTTCTGCTGGTGTTAAGAGTTCTAGACATGAAACCTGTGGGTCTTTCTTGTCCATCAGACATCCTTTGTGACAGGACAGCACCCACCCCATAAAATTATGCATCACAAGTCATATAAAGTCTTTATAACTGTCTGACATGTACATCAGAAGACTGAATGTGTTTTTTAGATTTTGCAAAAGCAGCTTCCTGCTCTTTCCCCACAAACCATTTAACTTCTTTCTTCAACACCTTATGTAATGGGGATAATAAAGCTCTCCTTAGGAAAACACATTTAATTTTCTTTAGCCTTAAGCCTGCTCCTTCTAAAATTCTAAGTACTTTGCTCGTTGTTATCAGAAGCCCCTGATCATAATGGCCTGTCACCAAGATATACTCCAGATAAATGGCTACATGTTTCAGTCACTGCAGCTATCTCTCAAAGATTCTTTGAAGAATGATGGGACAGGAAGACACTCCAAAGGGAAGATAATTTACTGTAAATAATCCTTTATGTGTGTTGATGATGACATATTTTTTAGTCTTTTTATCCAGAATTATTTGTTGGTATGTATGACTCACCACCTTAAAGCTTTTCAAAAAGGTCTTCAATTTTTGTAATTGGATACTGCTCTTGTTTGGACTCCAAATTGACAGTAGGTTTGTAGTCCCCACAGATACTCACAGACCCATCTTGCTTTAAAACAGGAACTATTTGAGCAGCCCATTCACAGAATTTTACAGGCTCAATAATATTTTCCCTAAGAAGTCGATCCAATTCAGACTTCACCGTTTGCCTTGCATGTTATTTCCTTATCCACGTAAATTTTTGTTGGTTGACCTTTCCATGTTCCCAAAACTTCTTTAATAAACAACCTCATGCTTCCTGAAGTTGGTTGGTTATCTGGCAATCTGATTTATTCTGCTCCATTCTCCATGCAATTCTTTATTCCATCTATGGCTCAGCAGGTGGGTCTTTATCTGGCCCAACTGCCAGTGGTAATAGTTTAACAAACTGGCAGTATTGTTGAGTCATTTGTAGTACCAAGGACATTAACCTTCTTTCCCGTATAGGTCTTCATATGAAGGGAACACCTCCTTAATAAAGCCCATACTTTTTTAAATAAACTTTTTATTGAAAATTTGTTAATAATTTGTTTAGAAGGGTATTTAAAAGCAATATGTTTGATTTTTCAAAAAATATCTCTTAACTGTTGCAAATGGTGGACTGTCCTAAAAATAGGACGCTGGGACAATAAGGTAACATTTCACAAATTAGAAAAATTATATATAAGAACGAATTTGAATGACAAATATTTTTATTATGTTTGTTTTTACATTTGTGTGCAATAACAACTACAAAAACATATTGAAAATGACAAAAAAAGAAACATGAATTTATCATTTCTTGGTGTGATAAGTGGTGAAACAGTTCTTGCACAAAGTTACTTCACATTTTTTACAAAAGGTGAGAGGTTTTGCATTGCAGTTTTCTCCCTGGCATCTCCTTTGTTTGTCTCGTTTTGATACAAAGTGATCTTTTCCATCGTATCTAATGTCTGGGATGGATGTTGAAGAGGATGTGTTGGCTGCTCTCCCTTGCTTTGAAGTGTTTCTTTTCAAATAAGCAATGGCGACATTTCTTTTGAATTCAAGGAGGTCCATGCTAGAATGAGAAGCCTTCCTGTACACAATCCAGGCATTTACAATTGCCATGTCAAGCATTCTTGTGAATAAACACCAATACCACTTTTTACCACGAATGGACACCACGTACTTTCCCACTAACCAATCATGGTGGTCAACTCCACCCATGTACTTGTTGTATGATTTGATGGCATTTGGTTGTGGAACAGACACCTTCTGCCTTGACGTCCTGCTCCAACGTGATGCATGACTCAGGGGATAAACAGTGTCAAAATTTGTCCCAATAGCGACACAGTTGTTGTCGTTCCACTTCATGAACAGAACTTCTCCTTCTAAATCAAACGCAGAATCAAAAGTGCCCCTGGGCTCCTTAGACAATTCCTTGGAAACTTTCAAAGGGCATTTGCACAGGCGGTTCTGCCTCAGTGTACCAGAAGCTCTAAAATCAACATCTCTCAAATGAATAAGCAAATCTCTGCTGGTAAAGAGATTGTCGAAAAACACCCAGTGACTTGCAGGCTCTTGGACAGGGTCCAACATATTTAGAACAACGCGGGACCCTAATGCCAAATAATCTCTCTCATTCTGAGCTACTTCCTTACCACAGTATAAATTGAAGTGGAAACAATAGCCACTTGATCCACACAGTGCCCAAAATTTGTATCCAAAACGGATCGGCTTCCCTCTGATAAACTGCTTCAATCCGTGGTGACCATAATATTTGACTATAATTTCATCGACTGCAAGGTGTTTGTCAAATATGCCCCATCTTCTGAAATTCTTATTCAGAGCGACTATTAGAGGGCGCACTTTGAACCCTCTATCGTCTTTATTCTCTTGAACCTTGCTGTTGTCATTGAAGTGCAGCATGCTTTTTAGTTTGAGGTACCTGTTTTTTGGCATTGCATTTCTTACAATATCGACTCCTAAATCACTATCTTCACTCCAATAGTGCCTTTCACTGGGCACTTTGTGATATCCGGACAGCAAAAGTATTCCAAAAAATATTTTGAGTTCATCGATTGACAAAATGAAATTTGTTTCATTTTTTACTTCTGTGGCATACTTTACAGACTCAGAAGTTATCATGCTCATTATCGCGTCATCAAAGAGCATCTCAAATATTTCAAGAGGAGAATTTTCTCCCAGCGCACCTTGCATAGTCTCTGCCAGAGATTCTGATGACGTACCTTCTTCTGGCAATTTTGTGTAGGTCGGGACGACTTTTCTCCATGTTGGTTCGCATTTTGTCAGCGAACGTTTCTTCCCCACACCTCGTGATCTTTTGGCTTGTGGATACTCCTCATCTTCTTCCACAGAAGGTGTGATCTGGCTTTCATTCCGCGGTACTATCTGCAGCAATAGTTCACCAGGAACGTCTGCAACCTCAACTTGGTTCACTTGGTCTTCTACAAAAATGTCTCCATCACTGACAACCTCATTCTCCGGCGGCAAGACAACTACAGTCACATCCGCTGAATTGTCAATATCCTCTTCTAAAAGTATTTGTTCTATTTCACTAATACTAACACCTTTCCGAAACATGACTTCGAATAACAGCAAAAATACGCAACAGAAAACTCGAACTTTCAACTCGCACAAGGCAGTACTACGAATGAATCCCTAAGAGACTAAATGTCTGTTTTATTCGAAACGCCATCTGCCTTTTCTTCCACGAATAACACGAAGTCATGCCTTTAGGCACGTAGCGATGATAAGGTTCTGAGAAACGAGGCATGAGTCACCACACGACGGAAAACAGACGGTGCTCTACGAACGGGGCGAGTGACGAAGGAAACTGATGCCTTTATGTCCCAGCGTCCTATAAATAGGACGGCACAAATCTCAGAGGTGCCACGAAAAGACTAAAGAAAAGACGACGCTCCCACCTTCGAATATACACCCTGTGATGCATAATAAATATGATCTGATCAATATTTCACATTTGAAATATATGTTCATTGCACAAAATACAAAAATTAGGAAGAGTGACGAACATGAAAAAATTCTTCAAAATCAAATCGGCCTAGAGATCTTAAAAAGTTGCGTACAATAAAAAAAAAAATAACACACTCATAAATAGAGTTTCTTCTTTCATAAATAATAACTTCAAAAGAAATATATGGTATTAGACAAATGCAAAAAAATAAAAAGTAAGTGTCCTATTTATAGGACGCTGGGCACTAACGTGTTAATACTCTCTTTTCCACTAGCACCTAATTTTGATTGCTCAACTTATGTCATTATAGTTACATTACATCCAGTGTCCACTTCAAAAATAATGGGGGCACTGTTCATTTTTAATGCCAAGCTAAATGGTGCAAACTTTTGAAGTTTGGATACCTTTAGATTATAAATATGTAAACACATCCCCTGCATTACTGAAGTCTGTTTCAATGGTTTCACTAATGTGATGTGCTTTTTGTTTTTTCTCTGTTTTGCTCCACTTTAGTCTTTTGTTCCCAAAAGTTTAAAACACATCAGCAGTTGATTGGTCCCTGCACATTTTTCTAATGCAGCCCTTTCTGCCACATCTGTGGCATTTTTCATTTAAGAAACAAACTTCTGTCACCCTGTGTTCACCTCCACATCTGAAACATGTTTTCAGATGGTCCCTATCCAAAAATGGCTGTCTTGAGACCAGCTTGTATACTGCCAATTGAGTTGTGTACTTTTCAGAAGCCCCTTGTTTGCTTTCAATGGTTCTTGCAAGTCCTGCACGTCTTTGTTGGCTGTTTCCAATGCTTGCGTCACTTTTAGGGCTTTCTCAAAAGTTAATTCAGGTTCTGCAAACAAGCGACATTGCATGTGATCATTTTCTGTGCCACATTTGCCACAAACAAGCCGGTCCCATAACATTTATTTTAGCCTGTCCCCATAATTGCAATGTTTTGTAAGTTTGAGAAGAACTGCCATGTACTCGGATACACTTTCATTTGCTTTCTATTCCTAGAATTGAATTTAAACCATTGTACAATTTCACTGAGCTTTGAGTTAAAATGATTTTTAATAGTTCTACTAATTCCTCATAGGTTTTAGTGCCTTGCTTATCAAACTCCTCATTAGACTGTATGTTTGACTTCCTACTGAACTCAACAGAATCACGCATTTCTTTGCTGTGTCCATTATTTCATTTGCTTCAAAAAATGAGAAAATAGTTCACAATATTCCGCCCAAGTCGGACTGTGACTAGTTTTAGATTCTACCATTTTAGCTAGGATTTTGGAAACCTTATTTAAGTACTTCTGCTTTATTTTCAAAAGTATTTCCCATTATGTCTGATTTCCTCGTTAACAATGTAATATCCTCTAAAATGCCAAATTATGAAGGGACACCAGCAAGTTTCCAGCTAAACAACTTTATTTTGTAGTAACGGTGCTTCAGTCACCAAACAAACCAGTAACACAGGAAGTGCCCTCTATGTGCCCTACAAAAACATTATCTGAAAACCCCTCAAATAACAAGGAGCATATGCAGATAACAATCTATTATTACACCTACACTTGATTGTCCCCTAAGTGACAACCCTTTACAGTCCTCCTTAATAATGCAACATTTTGTAATTCAGTTCCCCAATTTTGAGTTGGCTTTGTATTTATGTTTTATTTACTATTTCATTTATTAAACCACTGAGTGTAAAATAGCATTGCTTTTTCTTTTCTTATGCTAAAATTAGAATATTTTAATTGAAAACAGGGTTTCTATATACAGAATATTAACAAAATGCTGTATATTTGAAATTAGGATTGGTACATAATTATCAATGCTTTTAAAGTAAATAAAGCAGAGTGGGTACAAAAAGGAATTAATAGATATGAGGTGAAAACTATACAAATAGTGTTGTGGTGTGAAATCTACTCTCTATATATAAAATCCTATGCTTAAAAGTGCAATGATTTTGTGCAATGATTTTATGTGACATTTTTATGTCACTTTTTTTTGTCACCCATTAAATCGGGATTATTTTAAAACCTACATATATATGTTTGGTATCAGTCTTTTCAGAATTTATCGAACTTTAATGTGATGTTGTTAGACTTTCAGATTCTTATTATGTTTTTAAATTATAAACTAAAAAAATATCAAGAACTCATGTCCTGCGAGACAAGACTTTGTGCCAAAAGATTTAACCACACTCAGGGCAGGAAATAAAGGACAAAGAGTAGGACAGCAGTTGTACAGGCTTTTAAAAGTTCAAAGCGCCGCACAAGATGCAGGTCACGTGGCACGGCAGCAGCAGCAGCAATCCAGCAGCTGATTGAGCAAAGAGGAGGTAAAAAAAACTGTATTTGTTTCCCATTGTATCACCATTTAAGAGAGGGTTTCACAGCCGTGTCTCCTTGCGGTGGATTCAGCCCCCCTCTTCACAACGTGAGCGGCAGAGACTTGAAGTGGCTGCCGCGTAGCGCAGGCCAGGAGGGTTGGCGAGGGAAGCGAGCTGGTGGCGAACCCCCTAGTTATGTATATAAGTTGATAAATATTTTGTATTTCTTTATTTGTAACTTAGACAAAGTAATGGAATATTAGTGTTATATCATTGATAGGAACGGTGATGGTTTGATATTTGGCTAATTTTTAAGATGGAATTTTATGACAGGTTCGGGGGAAGTGCCGAAAACCAGTTTGACAAGTGATTCCCTGCAGGACTCCCTCAATCAACTACCACAGGAAAACCAGACTACCTTGCTGGCAAAACTCAACTCAACAAATGGTTTTGGGAGCAGGTGTGAAAGGTATTGTGTGCTCCCATTGGTCTGAAGTATGGCTGTTTAGGATTGGTTTGAATCAGAAGCCATTCTGTAGCACGACACCCTTCTGGGAATGTATAAATTCAGTTTCTTTACCCCTCCCTATTTCTCTCTCACCATCATAATGAAGGAGCATCTCACATAGAAGACCAAACTGAGAAGCACAACTCGGCAGCCATATTAAGACAGGCATGCAGCCTGTTCTGAAGAAAGCTGACCAAAAATGATGACTTAACTAGAGACATATTAAGTAACTAATAAGTCTGTGTGCCACCTGAAATTACACATCAGCATGTATCAGGTCGTATGGTTGCCAATATTCAAATGTACTTTGATTATTGTTATTATTTTATGAATATTATCAATAATAAATACATTATTTAAAGTTGTAACTTAACTCCTGCTTGTTCTTTTACTCTGTGTAATTGCCTGAGGTTATACATTTACAACCCCAATTCCAATGAAGTTGGGATGTTGTGTAAAACATAAATAAAAACAGAATACAATGAATTGCAAATCCTTTTCATCCTATATTCAATTGAATACACTATGAAGACAAGCTATCTAATGTTCAAACTGATAAGCTTTATTGTTGTTTTGCAAATCTTCACTCATTTTGAATTTGATGCCTGCAACATGTTCCAAAAAAGCTGGGACAGGGGCAGCAAAAGACTGGGAAAGTTAAGGACTGTTCATAAAATACCTGTTTTGAACATTCCACAGGTGAACAGGTTAATTGGAAACAGGTGTTTGTCATGATTGGGTATAAAAGGAGAATCCCCAAAAGGCTCAGTTGTTCACAAGCAAGGATGGGGCGAGGTTCACCACTTTGTGAACAACTGCGTGGGCAAATAGTCCAGCAGTTTAAGAACAACGTTTCTCAACGTACAATTGCAAGGAATCTAGGGATGTCATCATCTACTGTCCATAATATCATTAAAAGATTTAGAGAATCTGGTGAAATCTCTGCACGTAAGTGGCAAGACCGAATACCAACACTGGATGCCCTTGACCTTCGATCCCTCAGGCGGCACTGCATTAAAAACCAACATCATTCTATAAAGGATATTACCACGTGGGCTCAGGAATACTTCAGAAAACCATTGTCAGTTAACACAGTTCGTTGCTACATCTACAAGTGCAAGTTAAAACTCTACCATGCAAAGCGAAAGCCATATATCAACAACACCCAGAAACGCCGCTGGCTTCTTTGGGCCCGAGCTCATCTGAGATGGACTGACAGAAAGTGGAAAAGTGTACTGTGTGCTGTGTCTGACGAGTCCACATTTCAAATTGTTTTTGGAAATCATGGACGTCGTGTCCTCCGGGCCAAAGAGGAAAAGGACCATCCGAATTGTTATCAGCGCAAAGTTCAAAAGCCAGCATCTGTGATGGTATAGAGGTGTATTAGTGCCCATGGCCTGGGTAACTTGCACATCTGTGAAGGCACCATTAATGCTGAAAGGTACATACAGGTTTTGGAGCAACATATGCTGCCATCCAAGCGACGACTTTTTCAGGGACGTCCCTGCTTATTTCAGCAGGACAATGCAAAGCCACATTCTGCATGTATTACAACAGCGTGACTTCGTAGTAAAAGAGTGCGGGTACTAGACTGGCCTGCCTGCAGTCCAGACCTGTCTCCCTTTGAAAATGTGTGGTGCATTATGAAGCACAAAATACGACAACGGAGACCCCGGACTGTTGAGCAACTGAAGTTGTACATCAAGCAAGAATGGGAAAGAATTCCACCTACACAGCTTCAATAATTAGTGTCTTCAGTTCCCAAATGCTTATTGAGTGTTGTTAAAAGGAAAGGTGATATAACACAGTGGTAAACAAAACAAATAGTATGCCTAGTAGTGCTATAAGTAGGTGTAAACAATGTAACTAGTCTGTTAAATGAAGACAAATGTTTAATGACACTGCCGAATACAACTGTAAGCTGCTAGGAATGTAAAATGTTTACTGCATATACAGTACTGTAAGCAGGTATGGTGAATAAAACAATAAAGATGCCAACAAGGTGGTTTAATTCTATCTAATATTTCTAAATATCCTGAATATATTTTCCAACATCTGCTCAGTCTGTATCATGGTTATACAAATGATTATATTGGTGTACAATTTATATCTGTTCCTGCATCTCTTGAACATTTTGATTTGAACTTGTACAGTATTGTGTATTAAGCAAGGAGCTTAAAGGGTGAATCTCTAGCAGCTTCTGCTATTAAAAAGGGAATATCCTATTTTTATTATGACTATACTTTTTCAGTGCTTTACACTGTGGTGAGTGATACAGTGTTTACTCTACACTTGCACAACCTGTTTGAAATTTTCATGTTTTTTCCATGTGTTTTCTCCAGGGAATTAAAGTTTCTCCCAAGGAAAAGTATATAAAACAACACCTCAAAACTGTCCCTGTGTGTTCTCCACAATAATTTAGTGTCTCATTTGGCATTTGTGCTATGATAAACTTAAGAATCTAATAATCTTTTAAAAAATAAACAGAATTAGTTGTGATAAGTAGGGGAGTATGCTTTTTTTCAGAAAAATACTCAAAAATATAATTATCAAGCTTTAACTACGATTAATAGATATACGTAAAGTTAAAGAAAGCTTGATGCATTGAGTTTAATATCAAGTGAACGATTACTGATTTCCAGTGAATAAAGGAATCTGGAGAAGATATTATATTACATACCTCTGTTTTACTAAATATAGGAGAAAGGAGAACTTCATTCAAAAACATCATTACATGTGTTAATTAGAAGATGCAGTAAAGTGAAACACTCCTCATTAATGTGACATGCCTAATCTTGCATACCAACAAAAATAACATGTCGTATTACCCAAGAGAAAAACAGAAGTAGCTGGAAACGCTGTCCATAATGTGACTTCCAGACTGTAATGAGGAAGATGATATGACAGGCTTCAGGTTTGGAATGTACAAAAGTTTTCTGTGGAGAGTCAAAAGCAAGGGATGGGAAATGCTAATAACAAGCAATATACAGAATAATTAGTTATAGCTGATTCTAAATGATACATTATTATTCATGCATATATCTAGTTTTTAGAAGCGAAAAAAACAAAACGATTAATGTCTGGCTTTTTTGATCTCTTTTTACAACATCTTTTGAAGTTCTTCAACCAAGTACTTTAACCCCAGTATCTTCAAGTCCTAGCCCTGGACTTGGATTTCAACCCATATACTTATAGGTTTAATCCATATAATTAGTTCACTGATGTATCTTTAAGTAAATGTGTCTATGGTGTCTGAGATATGCTTTACATACTTCTCAGTAAAGACAACTATGACAAGCTTCTTGTTGAGGATGTTGAAAGACATGTCAAAGCTTATTTATTTAAATATATTTTTGTTAAACACAATTTCACTTAATATCTCTGCACACTAAATAATATAATATGAGTAACACAAATGTACAAATCAAAATGATGAAAAATAAACTGAGAAACATTATGTGATATGTAAAAAACACAAGTAAAATGGGTTATTTTAAGCCAATATTCTACCTGTCAGGGTCAGCTACAATGTAGACAGTTGATGGCAGGGCAGTTTCATTCGAATAAAAGTCATCAGAAAATAGGTCTGTTTATATGTGACCTGTTTACTTTTAATTAAACAATGATTAGTTTAGCTGTCTAATGATGTCCAAAGGCATTTAAAATAACACTGACAGCATGTACTTCTAGACTACAGAGATGGTACAGTGCATAGATGTTATCAGATAAGCTACAGAAAAGAAAATAATAGCCCTCATGTGTCTATTACTCCTGTTCAACTAATATTTAACGTTGAAATACCTGTACTTCCAAAATGTATTATTCTCTTGACCTATCCCTTAAAGGCTCAATGGCATGGACCAGCAGAGGTGTGAGCACATTCTGTAGTGCTTATTGCTTCCTTTAAAGTTGCTGTAGAAGGAGCCAAATAAAATATACAGTACTAGAAATGGAAAAGATTCAAAACTGATTAAATAAATCAACTGACTCCACATTAGATGTCTATGACATTTGAAAAATTAAAAAAAGATTACAGCCACTCAGTTTGGATAGTATAAAAATATATGGGTAACATGCAGAATCTACAAAGAAGCAAGCACTCTGGGATTAAAATTCGAAAAGATGGAACTGCTATTGTTGGCATCGCTATGCCACAATTATTCCAATTATTTCTCTACATTTATTAGCTATGTATATACTTAAATGGTACAGTCCACCTATGCCAAGAACTACAAATGATCTCTTTGTGCGTCTCTCTCTGTGTTCCCAGCCCAAAGTAGGTCTTTGTCAGCTCTGATCGCATCTGACCTAAACATAGTGCAAACTGATTTTAAATCTCACTAAACAAGAGTGAATTTTAAAATACTCTTAAACATATAAAGTAATAAATGCAATGATTTTGCCAATATACTTAGTATATGGCTTTAATTTTGCTTTCTGTAATTTCCTTATTCGCTTTGGCTTTGCAAATAGCTTTGTTCCTTATTATTTTTATAATTTAATGTTTTCTATTATTAAACTGTTTTTCATTAAGTATGCTCTTTTTGCTAATCAGCTCCTAATTTTTTCAGTTTCGTTTGTACTCTATTTTTGACTCCAATTTTCTTACTCCCTAAAATTTGGATTTGATAAGGTAATGTTAGTATAGTATTCTTAAAACTTGAATTTTATGTGTTAAAACATTAGAAAATGTTTGACAAGAATGGGCCATTCAGCACAACAAAACTCACTATTCCTATCCACTTAATTCCTTAATCTGTTTTTCCTTAACCTGAAAAGATTCAGTTATTTTAATCTTTACTCATACCTTACCCACTGTTGCCCTGGAATCAGCCTAGCTCCTCTTCTCTGCACTTTTTCTACAGCTTCTGAGTCTCTTTTGTACTCCCGAGACAAAAACAGCTCACAATACTCCAGATGAGGCCTCACCAGTGTGTTATAAAGCTTGAGCGTAACCCTTCATAGACTTGTGCTCTATACATCGTGCTATATAACCTAACATTCGGTTTGCCTTTTTAATGGCTACTAAATGCTGTCTAGAAGTTTAAAGTGACAAGCCCACTAGGACTCCAAATTTACAGGCGTAAAAAAGCAAATAAAACCCTTCTAATGAGAAAAAACATTTAGAAATTTATGCATGTCTCCTTATCGGCAACCAAAGTTTTTTAGAGAAAAATACTTTTTAATTAACTTTCACACCTCAGAACAAAAACCTCTCTACTGCTTCTCTTCTGTTGGACAAGGATGACGTGATCATGTCAGTATGCTCTGTCTCCAATCATTATATCTTATAAAATGTTTTCTGAAAGTCAAGCTAAATAGTATCATATGCACCACTCTGTATCTTTTTGTTGCTTCCTCATAGAATTTCAGCATGTTAGTAAAACACAACCTCCCGTTTCTCCTGAACCCATGGTGACTCTTCAGTAAAACTCCTCTTCTTGCCATTTGTTGCCCAATGTTTTCCTGAATTCCTTCTATTAATTAATCTATTATGCAATTTGAGCTTACTGGCATATAGTTACACATACTTTCTTACTTGTATGCTGTAATCCTCTGCCTACACTGTCAGTGCTTCGTCCTATTAATTAACATTTACACTGTTGCCCTCTTACTAGCACTAGCTTTCCTGAACACTAAGACCTGTTTAATCAAGTAAGTTTTTTTTACATACTAATGTCATCTTACTAAGAACACACTCACACTACTGCTAGTGATTTACTTTTTCACTTACCTGTGTCTATCACTTCTTGCCCTGTTCAGAGCATTCTCACTAGATATCTGTTTACCTAGCAAGCGGCCCCTCTTTTACCCTCAAGGCAAGCCTGATGAATGAATACATATGCTTACTATCTTTATTAGTGGTAATATTCAAATTCCCACACAGCTCCTTAGTGAGAACCAAAAAAACAAAACATTTTTATTAGGAAAAGATGTATTTAATGAACTCTCACACAGCAGTACTACAGACTGTTTGTATGTTTATATGTTAAGGATTTTGAAATCTGTCCTAAACTGTCCAGTGGAAGGACTTAGGAAATGGAATTGTGTGTTCATATTTTCTTGTTCTTGTAATAATACTTGCAGCAGCATTTTGAATCAACTGAAAGCAGTATAATGAATGATTTGAACAGCCAGTGAACAGCACATTGCAGTAGTCAATCCTACTAGAAATAAATGCATGAATTAATTTTACAGAATCCAATATATTGAGAAAAAAAAACGTAATTTTCCAAAATTTTTAAGATGGAACAAAATATGTTTAGGATAGTTTTGTAATGTGTCCTTTAAACACCATGCTATTTTCTAAGATAACACCTAGATTGCAGGCTGATTCAACTATCCACAACTAATGGTGATTCCAATGGAGTTTAATAATGACAAAATATTGTCGCTGTCAGCATCATTCCCTCCAATAATTAACATTTCTGTTTTATCTGTGTTCAAAGACATGTAGATTTCATCCATCCATTCCTCCTTACTAACACATCTAATTAAGGACAACATTGGAGAAACATCATTTGGTCTAAAAGAAAGGTATAACTGGGTGCCATCTTTGTATAAATAAAATTTACAGTTATGTTTTCTAATGATAGATATCAGTGGAAGCATGTAAAGTATAAACAGTAAAAGGTACCAGTACTGAGCCCTGCGGGACACCATATTTCACTTCTGTGTATAATGATGAAATACTGTCAGCACATTTCTGTACATATTGGAATCAAATGGATAAATAAGAATTAAGCCAGGCAGGGACATTGCCTATAAGCCTAATGTCATTTTTCTACCTCTGTAGTAAAGTAGAATGGTCAATGGTGTAAAACACGTAAAACACTGCACTTAAGTCTAACAACTTAATTGTGAAGAAATTTCCTTCATTGGAGGACATTAGAACATTGTTTATAACATATTGTAGCGACCTGGGGTCGAGTCTTGAAGTTAATTAATTAAATTTTTTTTAAAATTTCCTGACTCATAACAGTGTAAGGCTGATTTTGTAAGATATGTATGCATAGGTTTGAGAAAATTAATGGGTTTTGAGTTTTGTAGAGCCTGGCCAGATCATAACAGTCATTTTCATTCTTTGATGCTAAGACACCTTTCTCTCTATTTTTGATAGAAATTCAGTCCAAGTTGCACCATGTTGACAAGGACTTGAAGAGAAACATGAGTCTAGCTCCTCTGCTTAAATCCATTAGGCTGGGTACCTGGTTGTCAGAAACGTGAGTGAGTGAGTGAGTGAGTGATTGAGTGAGTGCAGACAATATTGCCTGTGACCCCAAATGACCAGTGCGAGGCAGCACCAGTATTGTAAAAATATATGTGGTGGACAATGCAGGTTCAAGATCTTTAAAGCTGCTGTCAAATATCAATACAACACTTGTAGTATTGGAGGGCAGCAAAGAAATGAGAGAGCCTCCAATAAACCTTACATGGGGGAGTGAGGGAGAATTACTGTGTTTCACAATAACTAGATTACTAGGACCAGTCATAACAAAAAAGTAAGTTAAATAATGCAATAAAACAATCCCAAAAATGAAGATCTATCAACATAGTGTTGTATAGCAGTACCACCAAATGACAGTATTCAAAAGATATCACAAACATTAACATCAAATTCTCAATTCTAAAAGCAGAAATGTGGATAAATTGTGAGGTTTCTAAACTCTTCTGGGACTCCCCCCAACAGGACGGCACACCAAAAAGTGTCCTGAAATGTGATCACCATGTCTGTGGAAGCAGCTTGCCACGGAAGCAAATCTGAGCCAATCATGATCGCGCTATAAGCACCTGTCGTCGATTGGTGATGCAAGGAACACTATAAATGCAGGGACCAGTATTACTTGGCCACTAACCTGGCCACGACCCTGCCTGATTGCTGTGTCTCTGTATAGGAGAGCGGTAGATCCCACTACAATAAATAATCGTGCTATTCCTTTTTCAAGCTGAATACAGCTGGTTTTCCTAAAGTACTGAGACTCAGCCTCGTGTTTTGGGGTGCATGACAGGGACTCACACATCACAAGATATTAAAAAATTTCAAATTTGTGGAAATGTGCTGTATTCTATTACTTATAAGTAATCAATTTGATTCAAGATAATGATGACAGCTACTTTAAAATAGTGAACAAGTTCACACGTCCCATAAATTGTATCACAAAAAAGTGGTGTGAATTGTGACCTTTGTAGAAAGTGTTTGAAAGGACCAATACTCGTTAAAAAATTGTTTCCAAATATTTTAGTGTGGTAAATAGATTACTTTTTACTAGAATTGTTCTGTGTCTGTGAAAAGTGCACTTTTTGATTTACAATGCATCTGCTATTAATAAAATTATTAATTAATTTAAAGATATGTTATGTGGACCAGTGTCATCTCACAAAAGGCTGTATGGTCAACCCAAAGAACTTAACCAAAAAGGAAATTCTCTCAAAATGCTACAACTTTTTTGGGTTTTAAAAATGTTCATAATTTAATGCACATAATAAAAGTTTAGGGAATACTACAGTAAATCAAAAATGGCACTTTTCACTTTTGTGAATAAGAAAATGTATTACATTGTGATGATCTTAAATAACTTGATTTTATCAAAGACTTTTCTGCTTTCATGTCTCTCCATTATATAAAAAAATCCTGGGACGAGACAAAACTTTTTAGCCTGGAACAAGATGTAACTTTTTCAGAGAGATACTTTCACGTCCCAGGAGACGAGACTTTGTGCCAAGAGATTTAACCACGCCCGGGGCCAGAAATAAAAGACAAAGAGTAGATGACAAAGTAGAACATCATAAAGAGGTTTCAAAACCTTGGTGTGATACACATGCAAAGCATGTTAGAGATAATGAAAGTACTAAAATTTGAAAGTCTCAAAAAAATGATAGTAAGAATCACACTGGTGCAAACAAACTGTAATTATTACTCTGTGAAACAGTGGAACTAAACTTTAAGTCGGAGACTTGCAGATTGTCTAATTCGTGTTGCCATTAAGGAAAAGTAGTGTTTATTTTTAATGAAGAGACATATCCTCGAGAATTAAAAGATTTGTTGTTTGGTGAAAGTGAAATCCACATACGCGAGTGGCAGAGATGTGAAGTAGCTGGTGCGTAGCGCAGGTCAGGAGGTTAGTGAGTGTGGTCAAAATTTAATATCTTATTAAATAAAGAAGCATCCTCTAATAGGACAATTCAGTAATCAAGCAGGAGAAAAGCTGTTCATTATATCTTTTAATTACTCCTCGGCAAATTGCTTTATAGGGAGCATTCTTCAGAAGCAGTCTGTTACTGCATGGTCAGAATGATCAGAATGGTCAGAGAAACAAAGGACAGAGGTTCATTTTATAAACTGTTGAATTTACATACAGTGTCAATCAATGCATACATTTTACTCTGGTTGTTTCGTTGGTTTACACCCATATATTTATATAGAATAAAAGTCTATTACATTATATTCTGGTTCTTCTTATACTTTTTGAGATGAGACACCATCCTTGAAATTTCTGTGCATATAACAACTGTCCATTCTAGTTTATAGGAGATCTGCTGATTTCTTAGTCATCTCTTAGTCATACTTCAGTACATTTTGTATATTACATCAACCTTTCTTCTGGTACATTCTTTATTTACTTGGCCATCTCAGTATTTTTCCCACTTGACCATTGTCTGGTTTCCCACATTTATTAACCCTTTATGCTATTTCTTTAAGATGGATGCAATGTTAACCTAACAGTATTCTTCCACACGAACGAAGTGGGCAGGGGGCAAAGCCATCTAGTGTTTTTAAAAATAACAATACAATAAGCTTTAACAGCTCATTTGTGGGTATGAGATGATTTCTTTAAAAGTCATCATATTCTGAAGTAAACTAATAGGATTTGTAAATCCAGAAAATAACACAATAACAACACTCAAACAGTCTGATATTTAAAATGATAAATATTTCCTCAATGGACTGTGGAATCCAGTATGGCAAATATGCAACATATCGATTAGTCCTGTCACATTTAATAACTGAAACCACTAGGATCCTGTGTGATTATATACTAAACTTAATAACTAATACAAGATAACTCTGTCTAGTTCATTCTTATATGACACATTTTTAAATACAAACTCAATGTTCTATGAATGTTTAAAAAGAACAGAAAATTATAATAACACTGAAATCACATATAGCAAGAAACCACAAAAAGTCAATGCTGAACACAAAACACCACTGAAATATAAATGGGATTCTGCCATGATCACTGTTATCCCTGCTAAGCTTAGAATAAGGACCTAAATTTAATGTTTCACCAATAACAGACCCAAATTTAGACTGAAGCTGTATTCTGCCAAAATCGTCAACAAAAATCTGTACTTTAGTGTGTTGTAGAAAGTCAAGAGTGAGTTCAGACTGTCAGTTTACAAAAGATACATTTTCCTACATTTTGTTTCTATTGACTTTGTCCATTAAAAGTGTACTTTCCCTTGATTCTCTGTACATTTTTTTTCTTCTTTAAAGTTGCTACCTGATTTTAGCTTGAGATATTAGAGTTTAACATTTATTATTCATGACTACATTTTTAAGAACTTACATTATTTAAAACTTTACAATTTTAAATCTTTATTTGGGGTAATTCTAAAGACCATATTTTGTGTTTTTATTTAATTTTATTTATTGTTTTGTAAACTACGTAATGGTAAACATGCAATCAAACCATCATAATCTTGGACAATTACATAAACTGATTACATGTGGGCTGGGTAGACATTCTGAATATGGTAACCCAGGTGAAAAAAAAGTATACTGAAGCGTACTACATGCTAGTGTGCTAAAGTACAAACAAATATAATTGGGCCAGGACTTAATGATAAGTATATTTCAAAAGTGTTAAATTGGAACAAACTAATTTTGTGCTAAATATATTTAAATTGCACAAAAGGTATACAAAATATCAACTTTATTTGTGTTAAATATACTTGAACATACTAAAGTGGGACTATTTTAAGTATACTATACTTAAGTATAGTAAAATCAAATTGTATTGCTATATATGCACTTTAAAAAATGCACACATACAATAAATTTAAAATATACTTTTTATCTATTACAAGTGAACTATTACATTTTATTTTACTAATAAATGTATTTGAAATAGCAGACAAATTGCATTTAAAATATTATTATTAGATAGATAGATAGATAGATAGATAGATAGATAGATAGATAGATAGATAGATAGATAGATAGATACTTTATTAATCCCAAGGGGAAATTCACATACTCCAGCAGCAGCATACTGATAAAAAAACAATATTAAATTAAAGAGTGATAAAAATGCTGGTATAACAGACAATAACTTTGTATAATGTTAACATTTACCCCCCCCCGGGTGGATTTGAAGTCTTGCATAATGTGGGGGAGGAACGATCTCCTCAGTCTGTCAGTGGAGCAGGACAGTGACAGCAGTCTGTCGCTGAAACTGCTCCTCTGTCTGGAGATAATACTGTTTAGTGGATGCAGTGGATTCTCCATGATTGACAGGAGCCTGCTCAGTGCCCGTCACTCTGCAAAGGATGTCAAACTGTCCAGCTCCGTGCCTAAAATAGAGCCTGCTATCCTCACCAGTTTGTCCAGGCGTGAGGCGTCCCTCTTCTTTATGCTGCCTCCCCAGCACACCACCGCGTAAAAGAGGGGGCTCGACACAACCGTCTGGTGCTGGTGTTCAGTTGTAGGTGGTTTAAGTCGCACCATTTAACAAAGTCCTTGATTAGGTTCCTACACTCCTCCTCCTACCCACTCCTGATGCAGCCCACGATAGCAGTGTCGTCAATGAACTTTTGCACGTGGCAGGGCTCCAAGTTGTATTGGAAGTCCGATGTATATAGGCTGAACAGGACCAGAGAAAGTACAGTCCCCTGCAGCGCTCCTGTGTTTCTGACCACAATGGCAGACCTGCAATTCCCGAGACACACATACTGAGGTCTGTCTATAGGATAGTCCATGATCCATGCCACCAGGTATGAATCTACTCCCATCTCTGTCAGCTTGTCCCTAAGGAGCAGAAGATGGATGGTGATGAAGGCACTGTAGAAGTCCAGAAACATAATTTTTACTCCACCACTGCCTCTGTCCAAGTGGGAGAGTGATCGGTGCAGCATATAGATGATGGCATCCTCTGCTCTCACCTTCTCCTGGTATGCAAACTGCAGAGGGTCGAGGGTGTGGCAGACCTGTGGCCTCAGGTGGTGAAGCAGCAGCCACTCCATGGTCTTCATCACATGTGACGTCAGAGCAACAAGCTGGAAGTCATTCAGCTCACTAGGATGTGATACCTTTGGGACTGGGGTGATACAAGATGTTTTCCAAAGCCTCGGGACTCTCCCCTGTTCCAGGCTCAGGTTGAAGATGCACTGTAGAGGACTCCCCAGCTCCAACGCACAGGTCTTCAGCAGTTGTGGCGATACTCCATCTGGACCCACTGCTTTGCTGGCACAAAGTCTCCTCAGCTCTCTGCTTATCTGGGCTGCTGTAATTATGGGTGGGGGGAAACTCTCTCCTGTGCTGGTATCAGCAGAAGGATGGGTGGAGGGTGCAGTACTCCGAGGTGAGAGTGGGTTAGGGTGGTCAAACCTGTTAAAGAAGTTGTTCATATGGTTTGCTCTCTACATGTCTCTGGGTGGGGTGGCACCCTGCTTCGAGATGCAGCCAGTGATGATCTTCATCCTCTCCCACATTTCCTTCTTGCTGTTATTCTGCAACTTCTGCTCTAGTTTTCTTCTGTACTGTGTACTGCTCCTTCACCGCCCTGACCTGGACTCGGAGTTTCTTCTGCACGTGCTTGAGCTCATGCTGATCACCGACTTTAAAAGCCCCTTTCTTCTGGTTCAAAAGGCCCTTGATGTCACTTGTAATCCATTACCTGTTGTTAGTATAGCAGCGTACTGTTCTTACTGGAACTACAATGTCCATACAGAAGTTGATGTAGTCAGCAGTGCAGTTAACAACCTCCTCAATGTTCTCACTATATGATCCCTGCAGGATATCCCAGTCCATAGTTCGAAAGCAGTCTCTCAGGGCATGCTCTGCCTCAGGGAACCAATTCCTGAATGAGCGTGTGGCTGTAGGTAGCTCCCTCACTCTTGGTTTGTAGTGAGGCTGAAACAGAACCAGGTTATGATCTGCTTTCCCAAGCGCAGACAGCGGGGTGGCGCTGTATGTGTCTTTAACATTGTCCTGTTGAAAAATAAATGATCGTCCAACTAACCTGACTTCTGCACAACACAACTGCTGGTCCCAACCCCATTGATAAAGCAAGAAATTCCACTAAATAACCCTGATAAGGCATACCTGTGAAGTGAAAACCATTTCAGGTGACTACCTGTTGAACCTCATCGAGAGAATGCCAAGAGTGTGCAAAGCAGTGATCAGAGCAAAGGGTGGCTATTTTGAAGAAACTAGAATATAAAACATGTTTTTAGTTATTTCACCTTTTTTTGTTAAATACATAACTCCACATGTGTTCATTCATAGTTTTGATGCCTTCAGTCATGAAAATAAAGAAAACACATTGAATGAGGAGGTGTGTCCAAACTTTTGGCCTGTACTGTATATATATATATTGTGGTCCCCGGCCGGGACGCCCAGGAGGACCAGAGGAGGACTTGTGCCTCCTCCAGACCGTGAGGGGGCGTCCGTCCTGGTTATGTTGGGGGCCTCGGGTACAAGGCATGGAAGCCCAGCCCTGTAGGGACCCGTGGCCACCGCCAGGCGGCGCC
>JANRMT010062837.1:23342756-23353042 GCA_026402145.1 Polypterus bichir lapradei | reverse complement strand
CTTGACTTTATTGAAAAGAAACATCCTGAAAAAGTTACAACTGATCGCGCAACGGCTCTGTTTAATGACACTTGCCTAACGCTTGACTTTATTGTAAAGAAACCCTGAAAAAAATTGCAACTGATAGTGCAGCGGCGCTATTTAATGACACTTGCCTAACACTTGACTTTATTGAAAAGAAAAATCTTGAAAAAGTTACAACTGATAGTGCAGCGGCACTATTTAATGACACTTGCCTAACGCTTGACTTTATTGAAAAGAAACCCTGAAAAAAATTGCAACTGATAGTGCAGCAGCGCTATTTAATGACACTTGCCTAACACTTGACTTTATTTAAAAGAAACATCATGAAAAACTTACAACTGATAGTGCAGCTAGGGTGACCAGATGGGTTCGGTTATAAAGGAGGACGCCGACAGTCAAAAAGGAGGACAAAAATTACCAACTCCACGGTTACCATACGTGACATATAGTGGTTACAATTTAGTGAGCAACCTAAAAAACTGAAACTCAAATATTATCATTAGATAATAAACATAAACTAAACCAGTGGTTCTCAGGCCCTGTTTCCGCAAGGCCCACATTAACAGTTCAAACATTTTTGCGGCCCACATGTTAGCCTTCGCTGGTATATAATTTATTGCTCATGCATTTAGTAATTGGGGGTAAATATTACTAATATACAGTATTATGTAATTTTTTCTTTAAATGTTTAGTTGCTCATTGCTTGCTACACAAATACAATAATAAATGGAGAGACAACGATAATCATTATCTGGTTTATTTTATTTTAATTTACGTTAGTAAAGTTGTCAAACATGATGCTGTTTGGGCTTACATAGCATGCCAATTCTGGCTGAAATTTTTGAAAAATACACTCGAAGATCATCCTCCACGTTCATTCTTGACCGATATTTTGTTTTCATGGCAGTCAATGCAGAAAATGAAACCTCGCACAAATAAGTTGTTGAAAAAGGTATAAGAACTTTCATCGCTAGTGCTGACAACAACGGATATTCAAGTGAAACTAGATAGATAGATAGATAGATGCTTATTAATCCCAACTATGCACCAAAAGGAAAGAGATATCCGTAGCAGGATCGTCATATTTGATTTGTAATGTGCGATAACTAGACAGCTCCGCTAATTCATTTTGTGCATGACCGGTTAATTCAGAGGATGCACACTGAAAAGGATTACAAATCCAGACAAAAGCTTCAATGTCTTCAGACATGAAGTATTTGTCAAAATATTCAGCAAGAGATGTCAGATGCTGTCTTATTACACCATTGACCCGTTTCAGCATCTCGCTGTTGACTTCATTGCTCTCTATAAATTCACAAAATAACTGGAACATGTCATGTGAATTGCTTTCGAGTCACGTACGCCAAAATCGTAGCTTCTTCTTAAAAGCTGCCACTTTGTCGTATGTCTTGAATAAACTGCCATTTTTACCCTGCAGTGATGTGTTCAGACTGTTCAAAAGACTATAAATGTCGGCAAGGTATGCCAGTATGGCAAGCCACTCAGTATCTGCGACCTTACCGGCCAGGTCGAGATTGTGTTCAGTCAAAAACTGCAACAATTCGAAATGAAGTTCAAACACCCTTGCGAGAACTTTCCCTCTGGATAGCCAACGAATAGCCAAGTGCAATAGGAGATGCTTGTGTTCTGCATCTGCCTCGATACAAAGTTGAGCAAATAATCGACTGTTCACTGTTCTAGTTTTAATGAAGTTTACAATCCGTAACAGATCCCAGAGTTTCATGCAAATTCTTTGAAGCCAATGCTTCACGATGGATCATGCAATGAGTGTCTACAATTTCAGGTGACACTTGCTTTACAACACTATTGTTGCGACCAGTCATTGTGGCAGCTCCGTCGGTGCAAACACCTATGCAGTTCATGCACTGCAGCCCAAAAGTTGTGAAAAATTCGTTTATAACACAAAATATTTCATCCGTCGTCGTTCTTGATGGCAATGACTTGCAAAAAAGAAATTCCTCTTCTGTAACATTTTGCCAACAATAGCAAACATAAACAAGCAGCTGTGCTTCGCCAGCGATATCAGTTGATTCATCTAATTGAATCACAACTTAGTAGACTGTAACCATTCAGTTAACTGCATGACAATGTCCCCCGACGTTTCAGAAATTCTTCTGCAGACAGTATAATTCGAGATGGGAATGCTTTTCAGTTTTGTAGCATATTCTGACCCAAACAATACATCGCAAATCTCAAGAGCAGCCGGCATGATAAGATCTTCTCCAATTTTGTGTGGTTTCTTTGCTTTTGCGATTCTCTGAGCAATCAAGTAGGATGGTTTAACTATTTTTTCGTTGAGAGTAACTCTTGTTTTTAACACTGTCTTCTGTTTAGTGTATTCCGTGGCTTTATGCTCAAAATATTCTTTGTTTTTTTTCTGTTGATCTGGATGTCTTGTAGTAAGATGACGACGCAATTTCATCGGCTTCATAGCTTCGTTCAAACGCACATCGGCAGATTTTGGTCATTTGCTGATGGAACGAAACCATATTTAATATATTCCACATCATATTTTCGAGCATATTTAGTTTTCTTACAAGTAACAACTTTAGTGTCATCTTGATCATAACCGCTTTTGCTGGTGTGAAGTCGAAGGCTTACGTTTCAATAATCGATCCATTTTAGGGTCTAAACTTCTCTACAAGCCTAAAGTAATCTAAGTCTACTCTAAACAATAAAAAGGTTAACCGAAAAAGTACGTGACAGTCATATTTAAATTATTATTGCTTAAATCTCTTACGTCATTGCTTGCATCAGTCAGTGTTAACAGCTACAGCTGCATTTTGATTCTACTAAAATACTAAAATAACTAAATTAATCAAAGTGTCTCTAAGCCCTAAAATCCTGCAGCTTGCGAACGTACGTAGAGTCTGCCGCTAACAATGCGTAAAAAATGCGGATTATTTTCTTGTTTCCTCTGACTTTTTGTCTAATTTTGTTACTGATTTAAGACTTTAGCGCGGCCCACCATATTCCCTGTCACGGCCCACCTTTGGTCCGCAGCCCACGGGTTGAGAACCACTGAACTAAACAATGTCTTTGGGAAAAAAAAAACGTACGTTTACACCTATGTCATGTCATACTTCTCAGATGATCCAACTTTCCACAAGAGGTCATTGTTCCCAGCAATGTAGGTGTAGAATTCTTGACACGATGTGTAATTGAAGTTGTACTTTGTCAGAATTATTCCCCGGACGGACTGGATTGAGAGCCTGTTTCTCTCCTTTGTCCACTGAGAGGTGATGAGTGAGAACGCTCGTTTGACATTGGCATTGTGCCCTGGTATAGCGAAGAAAAACGCAAACACTTTAAGCAGTTCGTATGGATAAGCAACAATATCTTTGAAGTATGAGCTCCATTGTTAGGACAGGGGGTGCTTGAAAAACTCGGCATCTTTCTGCTGTTCCACGAAAGACTTATCGTTTCAGTACTGATCAAACAATGAAGCATCCATCCATCTATTATCCAATCCGCTATATCCTAACTACAGGGTCACGGGGGCCTGTTGGAGCCAATTCCAGCCAACATAGGACGCAAGGCAGGAAACAAACCCTGGGCAGGGCACCAGCCCACCGCAGCAATGAAGCATCGTCTAGATCGATTCCTTTCTCTTTCAGGTACTGTACACATGGCAGTAAAGCATCAAACGAAATATCTTTTATCCTGTCAAGAAACATCCATTGAAAGCACTGGAATTCAGCAAAAGGTGCCTTCCATTTTTCCAAATAAGAAATGCATGCCTGGTTTACTGACTGGACTGCTTGTGTGAACTTGTTGCAATCCGCGTCTCAACTGTCTTGACGCAATTTTGTCAGAAGCTGTCTAACGGTTAGTGGAATAAAAGTCTCCTCCAGCCTGCCTCGAAGAGTTTTCATTGTTGACTGCAAGCTGTTGCAGACCTCCAACACAGATATTTCTTCTTTTTCGATCAGCGCTATCTGGCACTGGAAAACTGACATTAGCGAATATATGAACCACAAGTACAGTTCCAAAATATCGTTTTTGAAAAAAATCTGTCTGATCCATGCTTTGGAAATAAGCCTTCAAAGCTGGAAAAATCTGCAAAAGTCTCTCTATTGCTGGAAACAAACAGCCATCTGGTCTTGCTGTGGTACAACAGCTGCTGGTACGTAACATCAACGAAATCGCAGAAATCTTTCAAAGATTTTGGAAAAATAATTGAACACATTCACTACAATTGTCTCAACGTCAACTGGCAGCAGATCTGCTCCATGCTGAATGCAGTTGTGCAGTACATGGGCTGGACATCCTACTCCAACAAGTGGGCACTGCAGGGCTTTATTCAGCTGCGAAAACACATTGTTCCCATCCCTGCGACTAATACCTCCAAAGTTCACATTAGCATTGTCTCCGGAAAATGCAATACATTTTGAAGACAGATGGTACTTCTTAAGAGTATCTACAAGATACTTGGAAATAGTTTCTGACGTTTCGTTTGGCATGCTGTCCAGCTCGAGTAATCCTGTTTTAGTTCCACCAGCTTTCCAGTCAAAATACTGCACAATAACTGGGAACAACTTCTCTGCTCTGTGATTGCTTGCATCGGTTGCCACTCCAAAATAGCTAACATCATTCAGTGTCTGAACTAGTTTGGTAACACTGTGAGGGCCAAAGACACCGTTGATAATGGCTTCTGATTTCGTCCTACCACACAAAATATTATTTGCAGTGTCAGAGTCCACAAACAATTTGTGTATTAAGCCAGCAGTACAGTCCATCGACCTATAAGACTGATGATGAGCAATAGTATGAAACGCTAATGTAGCTTCAGCTGCATGCTCCTTTTTGTCAGCAGTTGAATGTTTCGGCTCAAAAAATGTTGTCATCTTGGCATTTGAATTGTACTTTCGTAATGTATTTCGGTGTCTCTCGCTTTCAATATGTCGTTGTAAATCAAGCGTTCCTTTATTAGCGACGGACACGTAGGAATCGCACACAACGCATTTCGCTTTGGCTTCATTTCGTCCTGCCTCAAAACACGGATATTTCGTCTTGTGACGATCAGAAAACTTGCATTTTCTCTTTTCGGTTTTAGACTTTTCTGTTTCTGTTGACATTTTACAAAAACTTCTTAGTTATTATTTTTTAGACAATCAACCACTAACCACTGTCCGTTGTGCCGTCGGGCGGAAATAGAATATAAAACAGTGTTACCGCTACCTGATGTTACAATTATTGATAACATGATAACGTAACGTAATGTCACGCGGTGACATGGATGAATGGAGAATGGCCGAAGGCTGCTCATTCTCGGTATATATCATATGTAGTTAGTCAAAAACGGTCAACTATGTTCGTGATTCTGTGAAAGAAGGACATTTTAACGAATTTTTGGAATGCCCGGAGGACGGAGGAAACCATGTTAAAAAAAAGGACATGTCCTCCTTTTGGAGGACGTCTGGTCACCATAAGTGCAGCGGCGCTATTTAATGATACTTGCCTAACTCATTTCAGAAACATTCTAAAGGAGAGGACTAAACAAAGCTCCTTGGATAGGTTTCTATTGAAACGCCTTGAAAATGAAAGTGATTAAAGTGTAGCAAAAAAGAAAAAAACTAGTGAAGAAGAAAATTAAGTTAAGCAAAAGTGAAAGAAAAAAACATTACAATACGCTAATCGGCTTCACCAGCATCTGTTTATTTCTTGAGATTCTCTTTTATGTATTAGGTTTTATTTCGTTTGTATACAATATTTGTTCATTATAAATACATTTTCTTATGTTGAAAACATTTAACAAAAATTGGGGTGGTTTTTTGGGGGCTGGCAAGAATTAATCTCATTTCAATTAATTTCAATGGGGAAAATTGATTTGAGATACAAGCATTTTGACTTACGAGCTTGGTCACGGAATGAATTACACTCGTATCTCAAGTTACCACTGTAATGTCTTTTCCAACACAGGGCCTGAACCACTGTGACTAAAGCATTTCTCATGAAGGTCTTGTATTGTTTTTAAAATCACTTTAACTTGCACCTTCATCATCTCCTGTTTAACAATAATATTTAGAAGAATTGCTTAAAAAAATGTAAAACACCACAAAATTAATATCAAACAAAACAGAATTATAAAATAAAGAAAATAGATAAAAGGGTAAAACCAATTTAGCTGTAGGTATGACTACACTTGAGATGGTAAAGAAAAACTATTGAAAACAATGTGCCCTGAAGTAACATTGTATACAAACAGAAGGTTGCACAGATTTAGAATTATTTTACTTAAAATTTAAAATGGTTAGGGTTTTATTTTTTTACTTCACAGTTCTGTCTGGTTATCAGGGTTTTATTTAAAGTGACAAAAATGGATGAAGATATATTAAAGAGAAATGGAGATAAATACTTACATCCATAAACATTTTGATTTGGTCCAATATTTTAATGTAGACCAGTTCCTGAACTCAGTATTTGGCATTTCCACACACTTAGGGGGTTAGGTGCCTTTCCAGTGTACATATACTTTGATTTCCACAGTCATTTCTCCGGCTTGTTCTTTCCGGTGTGCATCTTTCATATTCAATAGACCTACATTCAGCATGTAGTGGACTATTGTCAGGTTGATGTTTCCTTCACAATGATGTTGCATTTTGTCCAAGTTCTCCATGGCCAGCAGGCAGCTTGGTGGTTGTTTTTTGTAAATTTATGAGGAGGAGTTCTCTTGGGTTACAGAGGTAGATGGTTTTTGGATTTGCACCAAACATCATTGTCACTGTCTCTATCAAATCTTGTGTTTGCTCTTTGGGGAAAAGATTAAGAAATTTATTGATAAAATATACAGTTATACGAGTATGAGGAAATTCCTCCAACAAATGTGCAATTATGAGAAAAAAAAAAGTTTTACCAATTTAGCATGTTTTTATGTATTAGCCTTGCGGTCAGATGTAAACTAAATCCCAGTATGTAAAAAAATTAGATGATCATTAAACTTAGTGATTTTTTCCTTTAAAAGATCAGACAAGACAGCTTGAATGCTCTCTTTACTGACACAAGCAACAGTCAGAGGATGAAGTTACATTTCAAGCACATTAACTATTTTAGGCTTACATTTCCCTTCAATTTGTCAATAATCTTCTTCATCTTTTTCTGTCTGCAAATCTGAGTGTCTTTTGGCAACTGGAAGCTTCAGTAGTTAGGTAATTATTTGTTAAATTACACATTGGCACTAGAATATGCATATGTTCAGAAATGTACCAAATATTATAAATACAAACCTGTTGTGTACATAACTTCAGCCTTAAATGATTTCCAGTTTTCTTTGGGCTGCTCTTTATTTCTATAGCCTTTTGGATATCTCCGGTTGTTTTTGGTGGCCAAGTGCACACTCCACTGGATGTCCAATTTGATGGAACCAACACAACTAAATTGCATTCCAAGACATTCACAATGTGATACATAACCTACAAAAAGTACTAAACAAAGATATTTTAAAGTTGTGCGCTGCAACTCCTCTCGATGATATCCAGAGTGCCCTGCAAGATGAAACACTGGTAACACCAACAGAACCCTTAGCAATCCTCAGTGTCTTGTCATGGAAGGCCTCCCACAACATATTAGGATCAGCAATCACACCTAAGTCCATAAGTTCCTCACACAAACTGCATGCAGCCTCATTAGAAACAGCCTGATCTTGGAGTATGGCCAGGTCCAGCCCCATTTTCTTAGTAGGTGGTAGCCTACTGGACCTAAGCTGGATCTTCAGAGTAGCAACAACAAGTCTTTGGTGAGATTACACAAACTAGTTACTTCTGTAGACCCTGCAGTTTTTGATCCAGCGGTCCGTAGCCCCTGACCTTCTGCAAAGTTAATGAACATGGAGACACTTTCATCATGGTAACAAGACCCATGGGGACTGACACAATCCTCATGGCCAGCCCTCTCAGTGCCAGTGGTAACACTGAAGTCACCCATGACCAGAGGAGTGTCACCTCCCAGGCACCCACCAAACACTAAACACAGTTGTGAATAAAATGTTGCCTTCACCGAGAAATCACTCACCATGGTCAGACCATACACTGAGATCTAGAGAGTGCCTTAATTTGAGTCTCATAACATGCTTGTTGAAAAGAGTGACATCCGACACCATCAGAAAGGAGCCAACCCGCCACAGCAACAGCTACTCCCTGAGTATGACAGCCATCAGAGTGACCTTGATGGCAACAGTGGTCTGTACCGGTAAATGAGAAGGACGGCTGCGAGGGCTCTAAATGTGGATAAGGAGGCTTTTGTTAGAGGAATCTGTGAGGAAGTGACATATCATCTATGGTCTAGTGACCCATGACCTTTGAGAGTCACAGTTAGGGCAGCTGATGGAACGGTCCTTATGGATTACACTGAAGTTGTGACCCACTGGGCTGGCTACTTTGAGCAGCTGTTTAAAGCTGATCCTCCGGCTAGGACGTTGGATATCTCTGGGTCCATGATTCTTGAAGCTGATCATCCAATTAGCTGTGAACCAGCCAATTTCACTGAGATTCCACAGGTGGTGAACCAGCTGAGGGTAAGGAAGGCTGCAGGAATCGGCGGTGAACTTCTCCAGGATGGTGGTAAGGCTGTCCTCTTGGAATTGCAAGCAATCTTTTCTTCCATTTGAGAGATGGATGTCATCCCAACTAACTGGAAAGCAGGACTTGTTGCCCCTATCTGGAAAGGGAAGGATGATCGTCTGGATTGCAGCAACTACAGTTTGACATGACACAAAGGAACAAGACTTCTTTCAGGAAAATAAAAAATATCCGTCTGATATTTACATGATGTTTTCATGTTTCTTTAACCGTTTACATTTACTTATTTGTCTGACACCTATATCCAAGGCAACTTACAACACTAATGATACAATTGGTTACATTTCCTTTTGTTTTCCAGGCACAGGCAGGTCAAGGGACTTGGTCAGAGTCACACAGTGTGATTAGTGGCATTTGAACCCATAAGCTCAGGATATGAATTCCAAAGCTTTTACCTCTATACCACACTGCCTTGCCAGCTTAATAACACCAGCTTTGATTTTAAAATGAAAAATGGAATAAAATTCATATGCATAAGCTCATGTAACCATAAACTGACGTAAAAATAGAATCAACTTAACATACCTCACCATGAGCCAACATTGCCCAATACTGGGTCATACATGCACATGCAGAACAATGCCAGTGGCCCAGTATTGGTCCACATATTCTGTACCAAAAGTAGATTTGGTGGATTCATCTACTGTGGACCAAAGTTGTCCCATATGCATCATGCCACTGGCAGAAGTGAACCAGAGGTGCCAGCTTTAAACCAGATTTGGCCCACTTGTGGCTGCTATGTGGGAATTTATGCAAAGAAATTAATTTATTAGAAGCATAGTTTATTAACTTTTAAAGAAATTCCTTTAATACTCCTATTTATAAAAGAATTTTTAAAACTATTGTAAAAAACAAAGCTGGTATAATTCTTAATAAATGGTATAATTCTTACTAAATATACCTTAACATATTTAAAATAAAGTGTACTTAAAATGTATCTTATACAAAATATACAACACGCTTTACTTCTGAACAAGTATGCATAAATGTACTAAAGCAAATTTACATTTATAATGTATTATTTTAAAATTCTTAAAATATTATTTTAAAATATTAATTTTTTTTAATATTTTAATATTATTTAAAAAAATACACCAAACTGCATTTGTGAACAAGCAAATTCACGTTTATAATGTACTATTTTAAAATATACAAAAAAAATCAGCAAAATGTACCTGTGACCAAGTATATTTAAGTTCAAGTATGCATCAGTCCACTAAAGGACATTTACATTTATAATATATTTTTAGAAAATATACTAAAAAGACATTAAACTGTTGTGACTGGCGGACACGGCCATTACCCAGCTGGGACACCAGCTGGTTGGAAGGACCAGGGGAGAAGGCATTTGCAAGGCAGTACCTCCCTTGGGATGCTATTGAGTAGCTCTCCTAGGCAGCTGTGGCACCATGGATTCCCGCAAGGCACGCTGGGAGTTGGATTTTGGCACAGTCCTATTGAGTTCTGTATGAGCCCCCGGGGGAGCCTCTGGGAAAGCCTAATTTGGGCTTTCACCACACCTGGGAGTGATTCCAGGTCTGATTAATGAGCCACCTGGAACACTCCCAGGGCCTGGTTAAAAGGAGCTGCCTCACTCCATTCAGAGAGCCAGAGTCAGGAAGAAGAAGAAGAAGAAGAAGAAGAAGAAGAAGAAGAAGAAGAAGA
>JANRMT010062837.1:23298022-23342746 GCA_026402145.1 Polypterus bichir lapradei | reverse complement strand
GAAGAAGAAGAAGAAGAAGAAGAAGAAGAAGAAGAAGAAGAAGAAGAAGAAGAAGAAGAAGAAGAAGAAGAAGAAGAAGAAGAAGGAGGAGGAGGAGGAGGAGGAACAACAACAACTGTATTTGGTGCTTGATGTACTGTGCTGTTGAAGGGAGCAAGGATGACACGCTTCCCATGTGTAAATAAAAGTGTGCTGTGCTGAACTCATGTCTCTGTATGTCGGGGTTGGGGCAGCTGGAGCATGTATACGTAAGTACAGTTCATTGCTTAAGTACACTAAAATGTATTTCCATTTAAAATATAGTTTTTATAAGTGTACACAATTACAATTAAAGTGTGTTTGGAACAATGCACTTAAAGAAATGTATTTTTGTTGTATTTTTAAAAGATTTATTATCACATTTTTAATATCTAATATACTTTACTATGCTATTTTTTCACTAGGGAATGTTTGCTTAATGTTTGTGTACGACACCTGTACGTTTATATTGTTCAAACTTCATATCACACTGGAATTTGATTTTCTTTCCACCCTTGCCCTTAAAAATTTAACATTATAATCATGTAAATTATATTTTCATGGATTGACTTGCAATTTTATCATTTATACGTTTAATAATTATGCCTGAAATGATTTGCAAATGAAAAACTATAACCCAGCCAACACATACACCAAGGACAATTTAGAATCAGCAATGCACCTAACCTGCATGTCTTTGGACTGTGGGAGGAAACCGGAGCACCCGGAAGAAACCCACACAGACACAGGGAGAACATGCAAACTCCACACAGGGAGGACCCGGAAAGCAAACCTGGGTCTCCTAACTGCGAGGCAACAGCGCTACCCACTGCACCACCCTGTAGAATGATCACACATATATTTAAACAAAACAGACATTTTATATTTAATACTAACAGAATGTTTACAAAATGCAGGAATTTCAATTTCAGAAACCTTTATGTAAAATAAAGTAAAATATCCTTTGTGCCCTAATAAGTAGTAGCAACACATGTTACACTCAACATACCAACAAAAATACTTTGTAGAAACTAAGCCAATTTAGCAAATAATGTTTTATTTAAACACTATCTGTGCCACCCCCATCTTAAGATAGTTTGAAGTCTAAGTAATCATGTTGACTTTGGTATTAACATTTGCAATGTACTATTGGAATGTATTTTGTAATGAATGTAGCAATAAAATGCACTGCAATTATAATTCCAACAGATGGTGCCTCTCAAACATTTGTAGTTATAAATAAAATGTGTTATTATTATTATTACTACTAAAAATGTCTGTGATGTGCCTTCTGTTTGAATGACAGAGACATAGCAATGGGACAGGCAACACAGATACACAGACACTTGTCCTTTTATCAAAGTAGACTACTCATTATGGGATGAGTTTTGGCCAGGAGAGGCTACATACCAGTGATGGTTGGATGGGATTTATCCAACAGGATACAATGTGATTTCTATTTTACACAGATGTGTATTTCAAATTTCATTTAAAAAAGCAAACCATTTCAAAGGCCAAGGACTCTTCAGTATCATTGTCAACACTTGAGGGTTTGCAGTGTCTCTTCAAACCCATTTTAATCCATTATAGTTTTCGAAAATTGACTTAAAAAGTTTCACTTTACAACACAACATCATGGGAAAATTAATATATATCATGATTTTGAACAAATAACTTTGACTTGAAAAAGAATGAACCTACCCTTTATTAGGAAAAATCTGCTTCTTCAACTTCATATTCTTTTTGATCTGGTTCAGTGTACTGGGATGGTGTTCCAGTAGTTTGGATGCAGCCGTAGATGACATCCCACCCTATTATTGTGTACTGGCAAGCTCAGGTCACCCACTTTAGAGCCTCTATCTCACTTGTAAAAATATATTTTAACCTGAACCAGCAACCATATCACATGATCTTCCATTAGAAGCTAAGCATGTTTGGGCCTGGGCAGTACTTGGATGGGAGACCATCTAAGAAAAGCTTGGGTTGCTGCTAGAAAGAGGTGTTGGTGAGGCCAGCAGGGGGTGCCTACCGTCTGATCTGAATGTGGATCCCAGTGCCCTAGTGCAGTGATCCTTTAGATGAAAAGTAAAAAAGAGGTCCTGAGTCTCTGTGGTCATCAAAGATCCCTGGGCATCTTGTGTAAAAGAGTAGGGTGTATCCCAATGTCCAGGCTAAATTTTTTGTTAAAGCTTTTTGTTCCAACCAGCTTGTTTTTAATTTAACTCCTGGGCTGATTAATGTCTTGTGTTTTTCCCCCAAGTTCTGTGTTTTGGGAACAATATGGAAATTAGAAAACTAAGTTTGGTAAAAGAAAAAAATATATATATATTAAAATGTAACAAGCAGTTATATGGGAATAATGTATTTTTTTTTTTCTTTTTAGCAATATTTTCATCTTGATTTTCATTCTACTTTTCTAGGTATTCTAATTGTTTAATTAATCCATTATTTACTAATTAGTGGGTCTGATACTAAATTACTTGCAGCCTTTGAGTATTCAGTTTTGTTTCCCAGCATGTCTGCTCTGCTCAGTGCATCCGGAAAGTATTCACAGCGCATCACTTTTTCCACATTTCGTTATGTTACAGCCTTATTCCAAAATGGATTAAATTAATTTTTTTCCTCAGAATTCTACACACAACACCCCATAATGACAACGTGAAAAAAGTTTCGTTGAGATTTTTGCAAATTTATTAAAAATAAAAAAACTGAGAAAGCACATGTACATAAGTATTCACAGCCTTTGCCATGAAGCTCAAGATTGGGCTCGGGTGCATCCTGTTTCCCCTGATCATCCTTGAGATGTTTCTGCAGCTTAATTGGAGTCTACCTGTGGTAAATTCAGTTGATTGGACATGATTTGGAAAGGCACACACCTGTCTATATAAGGTGTCACAGTTGACAGTTCATGTCAGAGCACAACCCAAGCATGAAGTCAAAGGAATTGTCTGTAGACCTCCAAGACAGGATTGTCTCGAGGCACAAATCTGGGGAAGGTTACAGAAAAATATCTGCTGCTTTGAAGGTCCCAATGAACACAGTGGCCTCCATCATCCGTAAGTGGAAGAAGTTCGAAACCACCAGGACTCTTCCTAGAGCTGGCCGGCCATCTAAACTGAGCGATCAGGGGAGAAGTGCCTTAGTCAGGGAGGTGACCAAGAACCTGATGGTCACTCTGTCAGAGCTCCAGAGGTCCTCTGTGGAGAGAGGAGAACCTTCCAGAAGGACAACCTTCTCTGCAGCAATACACCAATCAGGCCTGTATGGTAGCGTGGCCAGACGGAAGCCACTCCTTAGTAAAAGGCACATGGCAGCCTGCCTGGAGTTTGCCAAAAGGCACCTGAAGGACTCTCAGACCATGAGAAACAAAATTCTCTGGTCTGATGAGACGAAGATTGAACTCTTTGGTGTGAATGCCAGGCATCACGTTTGGAGGGAAACCAGGCACCGCTCATCACCAGGCCAATACCATCCCTACGGTGAAGCATCGTGGTGGCAGCATCATGCTGTGGGGATGTTTTTCAGCGGCAGGAACTGGGAGACTAGTCAGAATAAAGGGAAAGATGACTGCAGCAATGTACAGAGACATCCTGGATGAAAACCTGCTCCAGAGCGCTCTTGACCTCAGACTGGGGCGACGGTTCATCTTTCAGCAGGACAACAACCCTAAGCACACAGCCAAGATATCAAAGGAGTGGCTTCAGGACAACTCTGTGAATGTCCTTGAGTGGCCCAGCCAGAGCCCAGACTTGAATCTGATTGAACATCTCTGGAGAGATCTTAAAATGGCTGTGCACCGATGCTTCCCATCCAGCCTGATGGAGCTGGAGAGGTGCTGCAAAGAGGAATGGGCGAAACTGGCCAAGAATAGGTGTGCCAAGCTTGTGGCATCATAATCAGAAAGACTTGAGGCTGTAATTGCTGCCAAAGGTGCATCGACAAAGTATTGAGCAAAGGCTGTGAATACTTATGTACATGTGATTTCTCAGTTTTTTTATTTTTAATAAATTTGAAAAAATATCAAGTAAACTTTTTTCACGTTGTCATTATGGGGTGTTGTTTGTAGAATTCTGAGGAAAAAATGAACTTAATCCGTTTTGGAATAAGGCTGTAATATAACAAAATGTGGAAAAAGTGATGCGTTATAAATACTTTCTGGATGCATTGTAACAAAGGGGAAAAACTGCACAGAGAAAGGGAAAAATATAATGAAATCAACAAAAGAGAGTTAAGCATTTAAATCTATAGCAAACGCAGAAATATTTCTAAATGTCTAATAAATGTAAAAATCATGGTGCTGTGCTTTTCTGAATGTAGAATAAAAGAAAAATAATACCAGCTAATTAAGCTCGATGTTGTCACTGATTAAGAATCTGGTTGGAACAAAAACCTGAAGTTACAGGGGGTCCCCAGGACCGAGGGTGGGAAACACTGCTCTAGTGATTCTGGCCACGTAATAATCCTCTGTCTCTAATTCTCTCTCTCTCTCTCTCTCTCTCTCTCTCTCTCTCTCTCTCTCTCTAAACACTTCACCACCTAATAGCTCATGTATGATGAGTGTACTGCGCAAAAATGGCTAGCACTGGCTGCAGAAAGGTAGCTCTGATAATATCATCTTTGAAATTTACTAAATCTAACAAAATGTGAATGAAGCCAACTCGGCTGAGAATGTTTACTATGCTCTCTTCTAGGTTTTCTAGTTGTTCTGAAAAACTTTGCAGTTCTTTTCACAAGCCTAGAAAGAAAGTCTCAAGATTACTTTTGTAACATAGAGACCAAAATACAACAATATCTACAACACAGTTGGACATACACATGCAACTGTATTAAATCTGAATAAATTAAGCTGAAATTTGATATTATTTAGTAATCTGACATCATGGGAGTTCTCATTTATTAAATATTATTGTACCTTTTGAGGTATTTTTGTAAGAGTTTTAAATTTTTAACAAAAGCCTGAACCTTGTCTGAATGCAAATTTAATTTGCATGTTATTGTTAACATGTAATTATGGAATTTAATGAGAACCTACAGATTTAAATTTGTCTCAGTATTTTGGGAACATTTATATACAAAATCCATGCATTTTAAAATGTTAATCTTTCCACTGTAAATTGTTAACTAAATTCTATTTTTAGATTGCACAGGTGCTTATGTGATTGCAATTATTGCTCTTTAAAAGTAAGCTGCTTTTGATTTTATCTTATGAACTTACTACACTGAATTATGTTTTAATTATTCATTCCCTGTTCCTTATAATTGCATTTGCATTTGACTGCAAGGCACACAGATTTTATATTTTTATAATAAAGTAACATATTATCCTTGTAATTTAATACATAGGTGACACCCATGGTTTCAGGTTTTTATTCCAAACAGTTTTACAATCAACATTTCATTCTTACTTACATCTGTAATGGCTTTTGGAGATTTTAAAGAGTAATTAACTACCATCAGCAGAACACAAAATAATACAGTGTAATAAAATCAGATCTCTCCATTGCAATATGAGACATTGTAAATTGTTTACTAATGCTCATTTACACTTTTCTGGTGGCTCCTGAGTGCTGAATATCCAATTCAGACAACTTCAATAGGCGTTTCCTTTATTTTGTCTGTTACTTGTACAAACAGGTACACAGCTGTAAATAAATGGCTGAGAGGGAAGGGACACTAAAGTGGTATAGGACAATGGAAGAGACAAGCAGATGCCACTTAATCACAGATCTTCATACAAAAAGAATGTCTACTTCAAATTTTATGATTTGTAGTCAGGTATTACAATGCTATAGGTATGTTTTGTAAATGTATAGATGTCATGAAAAAATCTGACAACTTTCTGACAAAGCTACTGTTATCACATAATATTTGACTATTTACTAATAATTGTTATAATTACTTAAAATGGCAACAAGGCCACTAGAACCATGAGTCAGATTCTTTTACATTGCAAAGGTAAAGATTACACTCAAACTGCTTAATAATGAATTTGTTGGTATGCCTTACAGTGTTTGCTACAAAGCATATGCATTATGTTCAACAATATTTATTGAACAGAAAGACAATGTGTTAGGGTGAAGAAAAAATCTGTGACCTCTAAAACATATGTTTCAAATTATACCCTTCAGTTCATGAACAATAAATGTTCCAACTACTACTGAAAAAATTAATCTCTCTTAAAGCCCTTAGCACGCATCCATTCATTTTTCTGCAGAATGGAAACCCAAAAATGGATGTAAGTTAGGAAGCAACCTGGACACAGCTTCATTTCTTGGCATTTGGTCGTACACTGCCACGATTGCACATATTTGGCCGATTTAGCTGTACCAAAGTTCATATTGTTGAACTTTTGGAGAAAACTGGACTATACAGGAGAAATTCAATAAAATACAGTATAAGAAAAAAATACCTGAAAAAAATTAAATCAGCTTATCCGCTGTGGCGACCACTAATGGGTGCAGCCAAAAGAAGAAGAATCCACAAACCAAGAGATCCCTGCCACTATGTTAACCACTTTTTAAATTCACAGTCATATGATTTGTTTTTATCATACTCACCTTTTATTGCCCTTTATACAGCCAGAGGTGTTATTTTCATGTATTTATTCTAAGTGAAGCCCCAGGCACTTGCCAGTAAAAGCAAGCATGACTGAAAGACTGGCAGGATATGAGATTTGTTTGGGGTCACACAATGAACCAGTAATGGGATTTGATTAACAAGTTCAAGCAAATAAGCCACTAAACCTCAAGGTGAACAATTTAGCTTTTAGAATTTATCCACTTTTCCGTCCATCTTCTAAATTCATCTACTCAAAGTTTGTAGTGTAGTGTACTAAAACTATCCACTGTAGCATAAGATATATAAGACTGGAATAAACACCAGATGGATCACTGTCGGTCATTAGGCACACTCACTCACAAAGTCAATCTCACCCTCTTATTATTTATATAAAATATCATACTGTACATGTCTTTGAGTTTACAATAAAGGCTGTTCTGCCTGGGCAAAAATCTATGCAGGCATGATGCAATATGAGAATAGTTAGCATGATTTACCATGAAAAAATAAAACGCACCCAGTGATGGACTGGCGCTCTGTCCAGAGCTCCTCCTGCCTTGTATAATTGCTGGGATAGGCTCCAGCCCACTGGCAACCCTCCTCAGAATTAATTAAGCTTAGAAAATGGTATAGTGTCTCAAAATAAAATGCACAAAATTTGTTTTCATTAAGGGGACTTTGGGGCTTCACAATTACACATATGTCCCTCTGTGCCTGATAAAGGAATGCAGGTTACAAACAAAACTAAATTAGCCCTGACAGAGTTTTACTGTGAGAAACAAATGTTACCAAAAAAAGTTTAAAGAAAAGCACTGAAGGGAAAGTACTTATTGTAATATGAAAAATGTAAAAAGTGTTCAAAAGTAATACTTGTCCATGTTCAAAACTCGTAATTTGCATATAACTTACATTTTAATTTTCAATTCAGATCTGTAAAGTAAAAGTACACATGTATAACAGATATTTATTTAGAAAAGAAGTATTATTTTTATAATGGCTATAGGAGAATTAACAAAAAAATAAATAAAAGAATGGTGAAACTGCATCTTTTCCAGGTTCCCAAAATCGAGCAGCTGCTGATTTGATCAAGCATCAAAAGAGTCAAAAAAAAAGAAAATTTCAGTTCAATAAATTTTATTTTAAAAGTTTAGTGAAAATTCAGAAAAAAGTTATTAGGCATGCAGAATAAAAGGCAAAAAGGAAAAAAATATTTCTTCTACAATCTTAGCATTCTTGTGTTAAACTTTAGTCACTTTCTGTACTTAAAGGTTATGTTATTTCTCAATACCAAACTTATATAAGCTTCAGTTAGTGCATTCAGTACATTCTGAACATATAGTTTGAAACTGTTTGCCCTCCATGGCTTACCAACTGCAAGGCAAATCATAAACTGGAACTATTCTGTAGTTAGAGGGACAAGATAATATTAGAATATTCCATTTATGATTTAGCTTCTGGCAGTTAATATAGAACCTCCAATTGACTATGCCCTAGTATATAGGTATTTTAACGTAACTAAGAAATTTAACATACCCTAATTACCAAAGGGCTCTTACAAACATGTAGGTGAAGACAGAGTAAATTTAGAGTCAAAGACAGAGTAGATTTAACAATAACTTGCCAATAATGATATAAGGACTCATTCAATGTCTTTAGAAAGCTGCTTCAGTAAAGTGTACCACAAAAGGCAATTTTCTACAGTCATTAGAATGTATGTTATTCTCGCGATGTTTTGAATTCTTCAAACTATCCATCCATCCATCGTCCAACCCACTATATCCTAATTATAGGGTCACGGGGGTCTGCTGGAGCCAATCCCAGCCAACATTGGGCACAAGACAGGAAACAAACCCTGGGCAGAGTGCCAGCCCACCGCAGGGTGCGATTCTTCAAACTGTTCTCTATTATTTTGAATTTAATTTTACCTTTCAAGTCAGCACTTGAGTATCCTTGTACAAAATTTTCTTGTTTCCACTATCTCCTAATCCTTCTGTAACTGTACATTCCTGTATCAGTTCAACCATATCCATAATTTTGAAAACAATATTTCACTCCAAAATGGCAGCAGAGATAGCAGTGGAGATCTATCTGAAATTCATTATTTCCATAATCAAAAGACCACATAACTCTGGTAGAGATGGTAGTTAAATTATATGTTTGAGACTTTACAGATTTTTAGGAAGTCACAGTTATTTTCTCCATGCCTGCAGGCAGCAGAAGATGAGATTTACCTTGTACAGGTGAAACAGGAGTAAACATGTTATCTATTATAGAAAGTAGGTGGTCACTTGCCAGCAGCCATACTACATGCACTTCAGAACAGGTCATCCACTTGAAGCTAATTATGTTCAGGCCTGGCCAGTACTTGTATGGGAGACCATCTAGGAAAAGCTTGGATTGCTGCTGGAAAAGGTGTTGCTGAGGTCAGCAGGGGGTGTTACCCTGTGGTCTGAATGTGGATCCCAGTGCAATGACGGGGACACGGTGCTGTAAAAATGGTGCCATACTTTGGATGAGATCTAAAATCAAGGTCCTGACTCACTGTGGTCATATAAGATCCCTGGGCATCGATCACAAAGAGTAAGGTGTATCTCGTTATGTACACGAAATTGCCCAGCTCAGCCTAGTCATTCTGGCCACCTAATCATCACCAATCTTTAATTGACTAACCATCTCTTTCACCGCTTAACCACCTAATATCTTTTGTGAGGTGAGTGTACTGGCACAAAAATGGCTGCTGTCACATCATTCAAGTGAATACTACACATTAGTGGTAGTAAAAGTGCCTCCCCACTCATTATGTAAAGTGCTTTGAGTAGTGAATTAAAATAAAATGCTAATATTAAAAAAAAAATTGTTCCCGTTAATAGTGGAGTAGGATCAGAAGTTTTCATTGCTTCAAGGACAATTAGAGGACTCAATAAAACCAAGATTTTTAAGGGCATAGTGACCTAAAATACTTGAGATTTTTAAGAGAAGACAGTTTACCCTGGCTATGGAAGCTGAGAGTCCAGCAACAACATAGGAATCTGTCAGACATCATCTTTCAAATATGACTATGCTCACTTTTATATTTCTGATCTCTTCTTCAGCGTGCAATGTGTTGACCACCAAGTTTTCAGAAAATTTGATATGATGGGCAAGTGTAATTAAGCAGTTCTTGTCTATTCCACTGATCTGTCATTTTTTATGGTTCTGATGGAACATATTTTCCCTCATTGCTTTTGAGTTCTGCTTTTGTTTCCTGCATTTGCCTGTTGTTTTAGTCTTCTTTGTACTTCCTGCTGATAGATGTTTCTGAAAACCTCTGGCTCAACTGAAAATAGTCTTTTTACCTTTATACTTATTAGCTGTTTTGGGAATTTGACTTATTTAATCATGGTCCTTTAATCAGTTGTTAAGAAACAAACTCATCCAAATCAACTAATTACCTACATTATTGATATTTTTCTGTCAATAGTGAAGCAAAATCCTCTCTAAGGTCTCATGTAAATCAGAGAAGCAACCCTGGAGGAATCAAGGAAGGTGAGTACCTCCAAGAGGTGATGACAAACTGGCAACAAAACATGACTGTAACTCGTTTTTGAGACAAACATAATCTAGGTTATTTCAAGGGAGTAGAAGGCAAACATTTTAGACAGTTTCATTTGGTGACAGAATGAACTCCACAGGAACCCTGAGGTGAAGACAGCAAATTAAAGACTTTACTGAACTTAGCGTTATGATGATAGTAATGGGTTTGACAGCAAATAAAGAGTTTGTTCACATGTTTTTACACATTTATTTGATTATATTTTGTTTTTTCTGACTATTATTTTCCCCTTGTTTAAAGGGATCCAAATTTGCTGAAATGTCCTGATGTAACGGGATTCCACATGATTCAGCATGTGATGTCACAGTGGCAATTTCCAAGCTCTGTTTGAGACTTCCCTTTGCTTGTTTTGCAGCTAAACTTTTTATTTATTTGTAGTTTTTTTAATTTTATTTTGCTACTTTAATTTTTCTCTACATGTGCCTAAAATATTCAGTTTCAGGAGTTTTTGTATCCATTAGTGCCTACTGTATTTAAGAAACTGCTCATGCTGCATTGAGAAGTTCTGGTGGGTAAAGAAAATCCTTAAGGCTACTGGGTTTTAGCCCCTTTTAGCCAGGCTACCATTAAAACCTGGTAAAACGTATTTTTAACATTCTGTGTCATTTTTCTGTGTATCTCACTGTCACAATAAAGACCACATGACTTAGAGAAACATTTTTGTCATAATAATATATTTTTATGACAGTTATCTGCAGTTTGCAAGGTTTCTGTGGTTCTAGTAGTGACTATGGGCTAGCCACAGAAGGAACCTTCCTGACAGGAGGTTTCAGCTGATAAGAATGACTACTTTCTTGCAGGAATGCAAGAGAGAGGGAAATTGATTATGGCATTTTGGAAAACAAATATAAATGTCTAGTTAAGACAACTGGCAAAGGTAGTAAGAATTTTTTGTGTATTTTGCTTGATATAAACTATTGTTAATCTGTTCTTTCATTGTTTTTCATAAAATGAAACAACTTATAAATAACCAAAAACCTTTCATGTATATTATTATTAAAACTTGCTTCTTGAAAACCTCCCTTCCTCCCACACTGAACTTTCAACTTTCCGCGAGAATCTTCCCAGGTTATATGAGTCACAGGCTGATGAACTTGTCACCCCTATTACTAAGGGTGAGCTGAAAGAAGCAGTGGAGTCTCTGAGGTCTGGTACAGATCCTGGCCCAAATTGGCTGTCGCCTGATGTTTTATTGTTTTTTTGGAGTCATTTGTTGCCTGTATATCTGCAGATGTTAAATATTGTTCCTGCAATAAATAAATGCAAATGTCTTTAATTACTAATGAGTTTGTGAATAATTGCCCAATTTCCCTGATAGACATGAAACTGTTGACTAAGCTTTACACATTTTTAAAAGTACCAAGCAAGGATGCCCCCAGTCTTCACTGCTTTTCAACTTCTCAGTCAATCCCTCAGCCTTGAGAGTGCATGAATTAATTACCCTAGGTTTGCTGCATAGCTTCTGTCACAGAATATCTTGCAGATGATATTTTTCTTTTATTGGTTAATGCCCCACATGATTTTCCCCATGTTCTAAAATTTAAATCCTATGTGCCCCTCTCCAGTTAAAAGATAAACTGGTCTAAATCTTAGCTCTCATACTTACTGATTTCAGGGGTAAGTGCTGTTCCTTTCCTCCATGCGTCCCTTTAGCTTTAGCTACATCAATCAAAGTGTTTAGGTACAGACATCACCCTTTTTATGCAAGTTACCATACAGACACTCAGAGACCTCCTGGTTTTCCTTGTCTCTGATGTTCAAGTCTAGACGGCTATTATAAAATTAAATATCATTCCTTGTCTCAAGTGCAATACTTCCTTTCTTTTTCCTCCAGTTAATTACTTGTCTAATGTTAGGTCATTTCTATTTGACTTCCTATAGGACAAAAATAATCAACTTTTAACTGTTCCTTTCTGCTGGTGTTCCCTTCACTGCTGGTTAGTGACCAGGTGTGCAGATAAAAGCATAGTCTTTGTGAATAGTTGGGGTGATTTTTGGGAAAGGCCTGGATTTTTCAAGAGAGATGGTCTTCTTTCTAACTTGAAAGGAACTTTTGTTTTTATTCCAAAATGTGGCAGAAAAACTGCCTGGATGACTGATCAGAGCACCATCAAGGCCAAAGTCTTGTGATCTTAAATCACAGGCTGTTATTTATCCCACCTGTTACTATCCCGTAGTTGTTACCCAGAATCCCTGTTATGGGGCTTCTTATAAATTTAGTCTTGATGCAAACCTTAAATTTCATGATAGCCAAAAAATAAGGAGCATAATTAGACCAAGAGATAAAACCAGATGCTCCACCAGGAATCCCTGTAATAGTGTCAAATTCAATCAAACAATATGTCACCAGTTCAGAAACATGCAGTTTTAAATCTTGTTTATTAAACTTTTGTTTTCTTGGCACAAAAGCTGCTTTGGCAAGTGTTATTAAATTAAGTACAAAAATCTGATTTCTGTTTTTTCACTGAAACCTGGATTAGTAAATTTGACACTATTCCCTTAACTGAGGAATAAGCATTCATTCATTTATTCATTCATAAATTTAGAGATACTGGTGCTCTTGCAATCATTCATTGTGACAAAGTGCAAAATATTCTAAACATTTTTGTGAATTCAAATCCTTTGAGGCGCACATTTAAAATATTAAAACAAACTCCAATACAATTGTAGTGCTAATCTACAGACCACCAGGTCAATATTTAGTGTTCATGACTGAATTTGGCAGACTTCTATGTGATTTAGCTATAAATTATGATTGTGAAGTGGTGATCAGGGATTTTTATGTACAAATTGATGGGGAAAATTACACTTTAAGCAAATGTTTTATTTATTGGTTAAACTCAGTTGGATTTTGTCAGATTGTCAAAGGTCCAACTCATAATCATAACCACACATTAGATCTAATTAGAACTTACAGAGTTGAAATTCAAAATTTAAATATTATTCTATTAAATTATTTCTAACCACTGCTTAAATAAACTGCTCAAAAAAATTAAAAGAACACAGTGAAAACACATCAGATCTCAATCATGCTGGATATCTATACTGATATGGACTGGGTAATGTGCTAGGAACGAAAGGATGCCATATCGTTTGATGGAAATGAAAATTATCAACCTACAAAGAGGGCTGAATACAAAGACACCACAAAAATCAAACTGAAAAAATGATGCGGCAGGCTAGTCCATTTTGCCAAAATTTGACTGCAGAAACTTAAAATTGTACTCAGTAGTTTGTATGGCCCCCATGTACTTCTATGCATGCCTGACAACGTCGGGGCATGCTCCCAATGAGACGACGGATGGTGTCCTGGGGGATCTCCTCCCAGATCTAGACCAGGGCATTACTGAGCTCCTGTACAGTCTGAGGTGCAACCTGGTGGTGTCGGATGGACCAAGACATAATGTCCCAGCGGTGTTCTATTGGATGTAGGTCAGGCGAGTGTGAGGGCCAGTCAATGGTATCAATTCCCACATCCTCCAGGGACTGCCTGCATACTCTTGCCAAATGAGACCGGGCATTGTCTTGCACCAGGAGGAACCCAGGACCCACTGCACTAGCATAGGGTTTGACATTGGGTCCAAGGATTTCATCCTAATACCTAATGGCAGTCAAGGTGCTGTTATCTAGCCTGTAGATGCCTGAGCATCCCTCCATGGATATGCCTCCCCAGACCATCACTGGCCCACCACCAAACCGGTCATGCTGAACGATGTTACAGGCAGCATACAGTTCTCCACAGCTTCTCCAGACCCTTTCATGTCTGTCACATGTGCTCAGGGTGAACCTGTTCTCATCTGTGAAAAGCACAGGGTGTCAGTGGTGGACCTGCCAATTCAATGCAAATCAAGATCCACGGTGCTGGGCAATGAGCACAGGGCCCACTAGAGGATGTTGGGCCCTCAGGCCACCCTCATGAAGTGTGTTTCTGATTGTTTGGTCAGAGACATTCACACCAGTGACCTGCTGGAGGTCACTTTGTAGAGCTCTGGCAGTGTTCATCCTGTTCCTTCTTGCCCAAAGGAGAAGATACTGGTCCTTGCTGATAAGTTATGGACCTTCTATGGCCCTGTCCAGCTCTCCTAGAGTAACTGCCTGTCTCCTGGAATCTCCTCCATGCCCTTGAGCCTGTGCTGGGAGACACAGCAAACCTTCTGGCAATGGCACGTATTGATGTGCTGGAGAAGTTGGACTACCTGTGCAACCTCTGTAGGGTCCAGGTATCGCCTCATGCTACCAGTAGTGACACTGACTGTAGCCAAATGCAAAACTAGTGAAAAACCAAACAGTCAGAAAAAATGAGGAGTGAAAAATGTCAGTGGCCTACATCTGTTAAACCATTCCTGTTTTGGGGGTTGTCTCATTGTTGCCCCACTAGTGCACCTGTTGTTAATTTCATTAACACCAAAGCAGCTGAAACTGATTAAGAACACCCTCTGCTACTTAACTGACCAGATCAATATCCCAGAAGTTTCATTAACTTGATGCTATACTCTGATTAAAAAGTGTTCATTTAATTATTTTGAGCAGTATATATTTGATGTGGTTCTGCCCTTACCAAAACATTCTCAAATTAAAACAAAGGCAATTCAACATCTAGATTGTAACTCTGCTTCAGAATTTGTAGATATTTTGAGCAAGTCAAGCGTAATCATGGAAAACAATTTACATCAGTTGATATCAAATCATAATATGACCCTGAGAAGTGCTTTGGATACAGTAGTTCCGCTTAAAACAAAAGTGACTAAAGTGGACAGAAACTCACTCAAGCTCTTAAATTAGAATTTCAAAAGAAGTGTTAATAAGAAGTTAAGCAAAATGTCACCTTTTATTGACTAAATAAAAAGATTACAATATACAAGCTTTCGAGGCAACTCAGGCCCCTTCTTCAGGCAAGATGTAAACTATTCCAAAATAATAAGTAACAAAAATAGTAATTCTCGTGTACTGTTTAGAACAGTGACTAATCTATCAAATGTAAATTCACATTGTGTTATGTATAAGTAAGAATTTAATACTAAATATAAAGACTATTTTATGTTACCAAATAATTGCATAAAATATGTGGTGCAGTGGGTAGCGCTGCTGCTTCGCACTTACAGTAGGAGACCCAGATTCGCTTCCCGGGTCCTCCCTGTGTGGAGTTTGCATGTTCTCCCCGTGTCTGCGTGGGTTTCCTCTGGGATCTCCGATTTCATCCCACAGTCCAAAGACATGCATGTTAGGTGCATTGGCAATTCTAAATTGTCCCTAGTGTGTACTTGGTGTGTGTGTATGTGTGGGCACCCTGTGGCGTGCTGGCGCCCTGCCCAGGGTTTGTTTCCTGCCTTGCGCCCTGTGTTGGCTGGGATTGGCTCAAGCAGACCCTCGTGACCCGATAGTTAGGATATAGCGGGTTGGATAATGGATGGATGGATGTGATGTGCCTGCGCCTGGGTATTAATGTACATGTTTTTGTTGGAACTTGTTAAATATGTATCCTCAGTAAGCAAAATAATCGAAGTTTCATAATTAATGCATCTTTATTAATTCTTTGGTTTTGCTGTTTGTGTACATTTAAAAACACAACAGAACTGCAGTGCAAAATACCAACAGACATTAGCAGCACACACTTTATGAATGTCTTTAATGAAAAAATTTTAAATATAAGATTCCAGATCTCAGCATTGCAGTGCAAACCTAATACTAGTTTGGCAAAACCTGTCTCACCTTTAATACACCACTTTAGAAATTTTACTCTTGGGAGTTAACTTTAATATATAAAATGAAAACTACTACTGTTTTCTTAGAACCGGTATCAACAAAACTAGTAAAAAGCTCAAAGCATGTTCTGGCTGCACCTATTCTTAGCATTTTCAATACCTCATTATTGCATGGCACAGTATCTGATGCACTAAAAGTGTCAGTTATCGAACAATTACTTAAAAACTCAGACCTAACCCCACATAGCCTTAATTATGGTCCAATTTCAAATATTCCCTTTCTCTCTAAAATATTTGAAAAAACAGTCACCAATCAGCTTCATTCTCACCTTACACATCACAATTTATTTGAGAAGTTCCAGTCTGTCTTCCACAACAGTCATGGTACAGAAACAGCACTAACACATGTTGTAAACAACATTCTGATATCCTCTGATGAAGGAAATTCCACTGCAATTGTTAGATTTAAGCACAGTGTTTCATTCCATTGACCATTCTTTTTTACTACACAAACTGGAAAATGAAATTGGGCTCATGGGCACTGTCCTTGTCTGGTTTAATTCTTACTTATCAAATAGATTCCAGTACATACAAAAATGTGCTAACAGTGTTCTATCATTACACACATAAGTGAGATACGGTCACCTGATGGGCTCAATACTGGGACCTTTACTGTTTTCAATTTACATGCTTCCACTGGGAACTATAATTAGAAAACATAAGTTTAATTTTTATTCATACACAGATAACACCCAAGTATACCTTTCTTTAAGTCCAAATGAAGTTTCTCCAATGTTGTCCTTAATTAGATGTGTTAGTGAATGAAAGAAGTGGATGAATTAGAACTTTTTGTCTTTGAACTCAGATAAAACAGAAATGTTAATTATTGCAGGGAATGATGTTGATTGCAACAATATTTTGTCATTATTTAACTCAGTTGGGATCAGCATTAGTTTTACTGAATTAGCTAGAAATCTAGGCATTATCTATTACTCTAGCATGTCATTTAAAGTGCACATTACAAAACTGTCCAAAACATGTTTTTTTCCATCTTAAAAATGTTGGGAAATTAAGGTGTTTTCCAAATTTGCAGGAAACTGAGATATTAATTCATGCATTTATTTCTAATAGGAGTGACTACAGCAATGTGTTGTTCTATGGCTACTCAAATCATTGTTTATACAGCTTTCAGTTAATTCAAAATGCTGCTGCAAGAATTACTAAAAGAACAAGAAACATATAATTCCAGTTCTTAAGTCCTTATACAGGCCGGTTAAGTTTAGGGCAGATTTCAAAATCCTCATTTTAACATATTAAGCCTTAAATGGCCAAGGTCCTGCTTACTTTTCTGAAAATACTATTACTTACAAACTAGACCGCACATTAAGATCTCAAGATGAAAACCTGCTTATGATTCCAATTGATTAACAAATAACAATGGCTGTTATAACTGTGGGAAGCTTTTAGTTACAGGACCTCAAAACTGTGTAGTGGTCTGACTGCCCTTTCAGTTTTAGCTTTTAAATCCCAGCTGAAAACCCATTACCTCATTTTAGCATACCCTGAGTAGAGTTGCTGATTAGCTGTGCGTACTGTATCTCTGTTGTTAGTCATTAGTACTAAAATACAAGTAATACGATATTTATAAACCATTATTAATCCTCATCTATTTTTTCTCTTTTTGGTATGCTCATGTAGCACTTGGAGCCACTGCTCTAATTCCAAGTTGTTTGTTTCCCATGGAAAGCAATCTCAGATAAAGGAGCACTGGAATCATCGGAGAGAAGGGTCTTTTCATTAGATTGGTTAGCCATCACTGACTGAGGTATAGAATGGACAGTAGGGGAGAAGCAGTCAGTTAGCTGCCCTCTCCAGATCTTTGATTGTGTCTGGCTTGTCTGACTTCTTTTTAACAATCTGGCCATGGTTCTGTAATTAGCCTTCTTCTTCTTCTTCCTCTAGTTTTGGTTGCTCCCACTAAGGGTCACTACAGCGGATCATCTTTTTCCATATCTTCCTATCCTCCGCATCTTGCTCTTTTACACCCTCCACCTGCATGTCTTCTCTCATTACATCCATAAACCTCCTCTTAGGCCTTCCTCTTTTCTTCTCACCAGGTAGCTCCATCCTTAGCATCCTTATCCCAATATATCTAGGATCTCTCCTCTGCACATGTCCAAACCAACACAATCTTGCCTCTATGAGTTTGTCTCCAAACTGTCCAACCTGAGCTGACCCTCTAAAGTACTCATTTCTAATCCTCTCCATCCTTGTCACACCCAATGCAAATCTTAACATCTTTAACTCTGCTACCTCCAGCTCTGTCTCCTGCTTTCTGTTCAGTGCCACAGTCACAGAATTCACCAGGCTAATACAGTAGAGCACTTTAAAACACTGCTGAAAACATATTACTTTAACATGGCCTTTTTATAACTTTACTTTAACTTAATCCTGATACTTTGTATGTTCAATTCATCATAATAACTATTCATGGTGGCTCTAAAATCCGTACTGACCCCTACTCTCTGTTTCTTTTTCCGGTTTCTTTGTGGTGGTGGCCTGCGCTACCACCACCTACTCAAAGCATCATTATGCTTCAACAATGATGGATGGATTAAAAGGCAAGAGTCTACGTGACCATCATCTTCAAGTCCTTCCGTGAGAACCCTTAATCCAAAGAGGACTGTTTCATTTATGTTAGGTAGAATGCCCAGAGGGGACTGGGCGGTCTCATGGTCTGGAATCCCTACAGATTTTATTTTTTTCTCCAGCCTTCTGGAGTTTTTTTTTGTTTTTTCTGTCCACCCTGGCCATTGGACCTTACTCTTATTCTATGTTAATTAATGTTGACTTATTTTATTTTCTTACTGTTTCTTTTATTTTTCTATTCTTCGTTATGTAAAGCACTTTGAGCTACTGTTTGTATGAAAATGTGCTATATAAATAAATGTTGTTGTTGTTGTCTCCAACCCATACAACATCGTCTCACTATCGTCCTGCAGACTTTCCCTTTAACTCTTGCTGATACCCGTCAGTCACAAATTATTCTTGGCACTCTTCTCCACCCATTCCACCCTGCCCATACTCTCTTACTCTCTTCTTCATCTCTCTTTCACAATCCCCATTACTCTTGTGGCGAGTTGCTGGGGCTACGACCCGGCCGGGACGCCTGGAAGGACCGGAAGGTGGCATGTACGTCCTCCGGGCCACGAGGGGGCAACCGCCCTGGAACAGAGGAGGACCACAGGAGAGGAATAAGGAGGCTTATGCCTGTTGGAACCTGTGGTCACCGCCGGGGGCGCCCCAAGTCTCAGAGGGCCCGGGATTGATTTACTTCCGCCACACCCGGGAAGATGGAGGAGAATCCCTCCAGGGACGCCCGGAGTGCTTCCGAGTGCTCTTCAGCCACACCAGGAAGTAATGTCAGAGGGAGCACCTGGAGCACATCCGGGTGAAAATAAAAGGGCCCGCCTTCCTACACTCTGGGAGCTAGAGTCGGGAGTGGGAGCAGGACAAGGCTCCCATAGAGAGAGGAAAGGCGGTCCAAGGGACAGAGTGATAAAGGCCCAGTATTAAGGTGATTGGGGCAAGAAAGCCCAGTGGACTGTGCGGGACTGAGTTGTGTGTTTATGATGGCGGACAAAATAAAAGACCTTTTTATAAAGATGCGGTGTCTGTCTGATGGTGTCCGGGCATGTCTCACAATGGCGCCCGAACAGGGACCTTCTGCCTGTTCCAAGGCAGAGGACCCCAAAAATAAATATTTTGTGAGCTGCCCAGCACCTCAGACGACCGCACACACTCGCCGCATGGATGTGGCCCGCGCATGAACCACGGACGGATTGCGGATCACCCAGGGGCCGCAAGAGGTTCGCCAGAGCTTCATATACCACCCATTGGGGGATAGAGACGGCAGGCAAGGCAGGAGAGCTGCGGACTCCCTAGTGGTTGCTGCTCCCGTATGGAATGGGGTCAGCACAGCCATGGATACGGCCGGCAGGCTATGTGATGCATCCAAAGACGGGATCCAGGAGGTAAGTCCCAAGCCCGGTGACAGTCGGCCCGAGGGGCTCGGGCGTGCCGAGCCCAGCGTCTGTGTTTCAGGTGGGGCCTGCCTGGGTCCGGGTCGCCGGCATGGCTGTGTCGGTCCGCACAACAAGGCCGGGGCAGCGATGCTGGAAGGATGGGAGGATCCACTGCGTCTCGAGAGGCAGCGGCAGAGGTGCTGCAGCCGGTCTCCTCAACCCCTTGGGAGAAGGGAAAAGATGAAGGCGGATGAGGGCTCTAACCTTCTCTCTTTCTTTCCTAGGTGACGAAGCGGAAACGGAAGTAGAAGCAGACAATGGCCGACAGTGAGATGAATCGCATTGCCGTCGTCGTCGAAGAACTCCAGGCACTCGACAAACAGATTCAGAAACTCCTGTCCAGACGAAGGTACCTCAGAGACTTGAAGGCTCGGCTGCTGGACAAACCACACTCAACAACTGAAGTCGGCGTAACATCAACCCCACCTCGTGCCGCTCAAGTCCAAGGGCAAGTAAGCTTCACCCCCGCGCCTCGTAGGAGCAACGGCAACGCTGATGAAGACCTCGACGGGTTTCAGCTTTGCAGGCGGGGGTTCAAGGCTAGAATACCTCCATCGGCACAGGTGAGCATTCCAATCCAGAACCGATTCGACCCTCTCCGCGTCCCCAGTCTGCCTTCAACCCCGGGTGATGTAATCGTGGTAGGTGATTCGATTGTACGAAACCTGAATATCACGTGCCCTAATCGAAAATCCTTTGTTTCTTGTTTTCCCGGTGCTCGAGTTCGAGATGTGATAAGGCGGGCGCCGTCATTCTACGAGAAACACAAGAGGGCAATTGGATCCATTATTCTACACGCCGGCGTAAACGACATAAGGCAGAGAGAGTCGGAGGTTCTCAAGGCTGACTTCGCAGCATTAGTTGAAGACACGAAGGAGAGGACCCCATCCGCAAAAATCTTCATCTCGGGTCCACTACCTCTCGTCAGACGATCGAATGAATACTACAGTCGTCTGCTGGGTTTAAACAACTGGCTGAGAGGCTTCTGCGAGACTCAAGACATCGGGTTTATAGACAACTGGGATCTTTTTTTGGGAAAGGCCGCGCTTCTACAAGCGGGATGGGCTGCATCCGAATAGATTTGGCGCCCGGGTCCTCTCCGAAAACATCGCTAAGGTAATTCGTCTATCTTGACTGTCTACTTCTACTTTTAACCCCTTCTGTAATGCTACTGCTTTGATAGGACATAATGGCTTAACAGAGTCTTCCGTTAAAGTGCACAACATTAATAATCTAATAGCAAATCTTAATGCACGTAAAAAATCTAGGTAGTGCGGCATAAACACCAATAATTTAATTGAAATTACTACTTCAGATCAACACTGCATTAAGACTATAAAAACGGATTGTAGATAACATAAAAAATACACACAGAGCGGCGTTAACAAAAATAACTTAATTTTTGTTCCGATTACCAATAACACGCATAAAATTCAGCTCTGCCCTTCAGAAACATTAAATATGGCACTATTAAATGTTAGAGCTTTAACTAACAAGACATTTTTTATAAACGATCTTATTAGTGATAGAAAGATTGATTTTATTGCACTAAATGAAACATGGCTTAACTCAAATGGCGCGACTGTTTTAATCGAATCTGCGCCTCCGGATTACAGTTTTACTCGTGCAGACCGCCAGGGGAAAAAGGGGGGCGGATTGGCAAACATTTACTCGAGCCGGTTAAAATGTAAAGATGTCAGTTTTGGTAAATTTAAGTCCTTTGAGTATCTCGCCGTTGTTATTAATGGAGATTCTCACGTTCTAGTATTATCCGTGTATAGACCTCCTAAATATAACGCGTCTTTCTTTGAGGAATTCTCTGACTTAATGTCAATTTTAATTACAAACTATGACGCACTCTTAATAATCGGCGACTTCAACTTTCATATCGACAATCAGTGTGACCAAAAGGTAAAGGAATTCATGAACCTCCTGGACTCTTTTGATTTGAGACAGCTCGTTAATCAGCCTACACATAAAGCAGGTCATACGTTAGACTTAGTGATTGCTAAAGGGCTTAAAGTTGATTTAAAGCAGGTCATTGATATTGGTCTATCAGACCATTTCCTTCTACTATTTAATATAGAAATAAAGATAGATAACACTCATGAGAAGCATTTTGTTAAAAAACGCTTCTTTGACTCATCAGCAGCTTTAAAGCTTACAACTATTGTAAGCAATCAGTCCGTTTATAATGCCAACTATAATAGCGAGGATAATGTAAATAGTAAAGTGGAAAACTTTAATTCTAAAGTAAGAGCTGCTGTTGACATAGTTGCACCTGAAAATACAGTTAAAAAATCTTCTAGTATTGTTATTCCATGGAAGACCCAAAGAGTGTCTGATTTAAAAAGAACATGCCGTAGAGCTGAGCCTAATTGGAGGAAAACTAAACTAACTATCCATTATGAGATATTGAAGGCTAAAATAACAGAATATAATAACACTGTCCGTCTTGAGAGGCGCTGCTATTTCTCTAATATTATAAATAACAATGCTAGTAATCCCAGAGTCTTATTTTCTACAATTGATTGTCTGTTAAACCCAGGTAACACAAAGGAATGCCCCCAGAATACTTCCAGTGAAACCTGTGAGAACATTGCTGTATTTTTCAATCAAAAAATGAATCATATGATAACATAGTATATCTCCCCAACACTGCAGAACCTCCAAAGCCCCGGTACTCCATTATAAACAAATTAAATGCTTTCACCAGGATAGATTTACCTGAAGTACATAGTATAATCTCTCAACTGAAACCCTCCACCTGCGTCCTTGACCCATTACCAACAAGGTTTTTCAAAGAAATATCAGGCGTGCTAATTGACAATATTCTGGACATAGTTAATTCGTCATTAGATACGGGGGTCTTTCCAGACTGTCTTAAGACTGCTGTAGTTAAACCCCTGCTCAAGAAAAATAATCTTGACCCCTCTGCCTTTGAAAATTTTAGACCCATCTCTAACCTGCCCTTCTTAAGTAAAATTCTAGAGAAGGCAGTCATTTTGCAATTAAATGACCACCTCAATAAACATGCTATTCTTGATAAATTTCAGTCAGGCTTCAGAAAAAGTCACAGCACAGAAACTGCACTTGTTAAAGTAGTAAATGACTTGCGGGTAAATGCAGACAGAGGCCCTTTATCTGTTCTCATCCTCTTAGATCTGTGCTGAGTGCTGCATTTGACACCATTGATCACAATATTCTTAGAAATCGCCTTAGTCAATGGGTGGGCCTCTCTGGCAGTGTCTTAAATTGGTTTGAATCCTACCTGGCAGGTAGAAAATTCTTTGTGAGTTGTGGTAATCAAATCTCAAAGACACATGATATCCGATATGGTGTTCCACAAGGCTCTATCCTGGGTCCGCTGCTTTTCTCAATCTATATGCTTCCGTTAGGTCAGATTATCTCAGGTTACAATGTGAGTTACCACAGCTATGCTGATGACACACAGCTGTACTTATCAATAGCACCTGATGACTCCGACTCTTTCGATACACTAACACAATGTCTTACTGGTATTTCTGAATGGATGAATAGTAATTTTCTCAAACTAAATAAAGAGAAAACTGAAATTTTAGTAATTGGCAATAATGGATTCAATGAGGTTATCAGAAATAAACTTGATGCACTAGGATTAAAAGTTAAGACGGAAGTAAAAAACTTAGGGGTAACCGTTGACTGTAATCTGAATTTTAAATCGCATATTCATCAGACCACTAGGACAGCATTTTTTCACTTAAGAAACATAGCAAAAGTTAGACCTCTTATATCATTGAAAGATGCTGAGAAATTAATTCACGCTTTTGTTTTCAGTAGATTAGATTACTGTAACGCAGTCCTCTCAGGACTACCCAAAAAAGACATAAATCACTTGTAACGAGTGCAGAATGCAGCTGCTAGAATCCTAACTAGGAAAAGAAAATCCGAACACATTTCTCCAGTTTTGATGTCACTACACTGGTTCCCTGTGTCATTCAGGATTGACTTTAAAATACTGCTTATGGTTTATAAAGCCTTAAATAATCTCGCTCCATCTTATATATCGGAATGCTTGACACGTTATATTCCAAATCGTAACCTTAGATCTTCAAATGAGTGTCTCCTTATAATTCCAAAAGCTAAACTTAAAAGAAGTGGTGAGGCGGCCTTCTGCTGTTATGCACCTAAAATCTGGAATAGCCTGCCAATAGGAATTCGCCAGGCTAATACAGTAGAGCACTTTAAAACACTGCTGAAAACACATTACTTTAACATGGCCTTTTTATAACTTCACTTTAACGTAATACTGATACTCTGTATGTTCAATTCCTCATAATAACTATTTACAGTGGATCCAAAAACCATACTGACCCCTACTCCCTCTTCTGCTTCTTTTTCCGGTTTCTTTGTGGTGGCGGCCTGCGCCACCACCACCTACTCAAAGCATCATGATGCACCAACATTGATGGACTGAAAGCCAGAAGTCTACGTGACCATCATCATCAGGTCCTTCCTTGAAAACCCTAAATACAAAGAGGACTGTTTGATTTATGTTAGGTAGATTGCCCAGAGGGGACTGGGCGGTCTCTTGGTCTGGAACCCCTACAGATTTTATTTTTTTTTCTCCAGCTTTTGGAGTTTTTTTTTGTTTTTTCTGTCCACCCTGGCCATCGGACCTTACTTATCCTATGTTAATTAATGTTGACTTATGTTTATTTTTTATTGTGTCTTTTATTTTTCTATTCATTTTGTAAAGCACTTTGAGCTACATTTTTTTGTATGAAAATGTGCTATATAAATAAATGTTGATTGATTGATTGATTGATTGACCTGAAGTCCCTCCCCGTGACAGGCAAGGGATTGGAAGACGTGTCTTGTGAGCCCGCTGCTGATTGGAGAGAGGCGGGACCAAGGAACGTCCATCTCGAGCAAGGGGAAGGCAGAGGACAACCCGGAAGAGAGCTCCACAGGGTGAAGCCAGCCGATTTACCGGTAAGTCACGTGTCGGCTAATGCCCTGTTTGTGTCTGTGGCTCGGCGTGATCCGGAGGATTCCCTTCAACGCGCCGAGTCACTGTTACAGATTGTACATGACCTCCAAGACGGCTTAGTCGAGCTGAAGAGGACGGCAATCGTGCCAAGTCAGGGGGAGAAGCAACGCGCCGCTGGAATCTTTGGCCGGAGGCTCGTGGCGACACAGGTGAGTGAGACTTGCGCCGTAAATAAAAAAGGACAAGCGAGCGACTGTTTCCCGGTATCATGCAGTCCACTATGCTCCTCCCTCTTCTTAAAATGCGTATTCACCACAGCCATATCCTTCCTTTTTGCAAAATCCACTACTACCTGACTTTTTGCAATCCCCCCCTTGACACCATACCTACCTATTACATTCTCATCTCCTCTGTTCCCTTCACCAACATATTCATTGAAATCTGCTCCAATCACCACTCTCCTCAAAACCACTTCATCCAACTCACTCCAGAAATCTTCTTTTTCATCCGTCGCACACTCAATTTGGGGGTCATATACACTAACAACATTCATCATCACACCTTCAATTTCCAAATTATTAATTATCACTCTGTCAAACACTCTTTACATCTCCTGTTCCTTCAGGATAACCCCTACCCCGTCTCTCCTCCCATCCACACCATGATAGAGCAATATAAATGCACTTCTGATCCATCTGGCCTTACTTCCCTTCCATTTAGTCTTGCACGCACAATATAGCAACCTTCCTTTTGTATATCATATCAGCTAACTCTCTCCCCTTACCAGTCATACTGCCAGCGTTCAATGCTCCGACCCTCATCTCCACCTTCTTTATCTTCCTCCTCTCCTCCTGTCTCTGAACACACCTTCCTCCTCTTTTTCTTCTTCTTTGGCCAACAGTAGTCCAGTTTCTGCCAGCACCATGGTGGCTAATAGTACTGGGCTTCAGCCAAACCGGTATGGAAATTCTGTATTGTAGTCCGAATATTGATCTGGCAAAAGTTAACACCAGATGCCCTTCCTGATGTACCTCTCCCCATTTATCCAGGCTTGGGACCAGCACGAAGAAACACACTGGTTTGTGCATCCCCTGTGACTAGGTTGGTTCTGCAATTAGCCAATGGACAGATATTGTTGTTTTTCCTTTATATTAATTAGTTTCTACTTTTTTCTTAATGTATTTGAACAAATCAACATCCCTATGTGTAATAGTTCTGCATTTAGTGAATGGTATAATCTTTTCTTGCATTTTGTCTTGAGAGTTGTCATGGCGCACTGAGCTTGGACTTGGTGTGAAGCAGTGTGCAAGAACAAAGCAGTTTCTAGTATTCCTCAGGAGGCAATGATAGATTGTCTATCTAGCTCTGTGAAGAGGATTACTTGTGTTCTGTTTTGACAAACATTGCATACTCAAGCTATCGGGAAGGGGGGGGTGGGGGTATCATTGGATTGCCTTTTCCAAGATTTCTTCCTTTTTTTTTACCTCTAAGGTTTTTTTTTTGTTGCTTTATTTTTCTTATCTTCTTAGGAAATCAATAATGGGAGGGTTGTCACAACACAGGGCCTGTTAAAGCCCATTGAGGAATTCTTTGTGTGATTTTGGATAAACAAGAAGTAAATTCCTGATTCATTCCAAAGTTGAGAATGGAGTTTTATTTTCTTTTATTGATTTAAAACTGTATCTTTGGGCAGTATGTCATTGGAGTTGTCCACCCCTTACTTTTCCTTCATGATTGTTAAGAGTTAAATAGTGTGTTCCTAAGTTATCTCTCCACTCTTGCTTTTTATACAAATAATCCCAATTCTCAAATTTCAAAAAGGGGCACTTTAACCACTTATGCTCTAGGAATATCACGGCATAAGGTGTAGAGGCATCTTGGCCCTTGCCCAACATGGCACTCTTATATTCCATAACTCTGTTTCACATATTGGTGGTGATCCTATTGCTTTCTTGCCTTGGGCCTGTAGATGATTCATGCTCTTGGTGATGTATTTGGGTACTCAGGTCTTCAAGCCTTCCAGTTGCTGCAGTCGTCTTTCTCTGATCCTACTTCCTTTTTCTACTATAGCAAAATTAAATGTTTTCAAACATGTGATATTCTAATTGCATCTGCTGTTGTATCCCCTTAATTATATAAATTCTCATTTGCACTATTCCCTAGTTGTAAACCTGTGAAAATCCTTGCATGGTTATTGGCAAGGAGGAAAGTTTGGATGGCAGAGGTGTTATCTAAAATGGAAATCAATATGGATAATACAAGTTTACAATGGATGTTGCTCACATTTGATGAAACTCCCAACTTTACTCATTGTAATAGCAGAACATAAATTAGTCTGTTGAGACTTAACAAATAAGCACATTGCTGTTAATAACTACAGGGGGGAAAATAAGTAATGACATTTGTATCAGTAAATATATTTCTAATGGGGCTATACATGAAATTTTCACCGGATGTCGGTAACAACCCAAGTAATCCAAACATATAAACATATCAAAACAAAAAACTCCATAAATTAAGTTATGTGTAATAAAGTGGAATGACACAGGGAAAAAGTATTGAACACATGAATTAAAGGAGGTGGAAAAAGGCATGGAAAGCCAAGAAACCAGCTGAAATCTGTCAGTATTTAGAATACAATCCCGCCCCCTATCAGTGCAAATCAATATCAGCTGGTTTAGTCCTAACTGATGGCCTGTAAAAAGGTTTTTTATTACCAAGGTGTCACACAAGAAGCTTCACATGATAGGTAAAAGCAAAGAGCTCTCTCAAAACCTTTCCAACCTTATTGTTGCAAAACATACTGATATCATTGGTTACAGGCTAAACTTCTGAATGTTCCAGTGAGTATAGTAAGGGCCGTAATCTGGAAGTAAAAAGAACTTCATTTCACCATAAACCGGCTACGACCAAGTGCTCCTTGCAAAATTTCTGACAGAGGAGTCAAAAGAATAATCAGAAGAGTTGTCCAAGAGCCAAGGACCATTAGCAGAGAGCTTTAGAAAGACCTGGGATTACTTGTTTCAAAGAAAACAATAAGTAATGCACTCAACTACCATGGCATCTAAGCATGCTCACAGTGCAAGTCTCCACTGCTGAAGAAAAAGCTAGTTGAAGCTTGTTTAAAGTTAACTGCACAATATTCAGACAAGCCAATGAAATACTGGGAGAATATAGTCTGGTTAGATGAGACCAAAATTCAGCTCTTGTGGTGGTTGACCGGGACACAGACAGACAGACATGTTCATTGTCTCCCCAAACACACGTTTATTTTTATTTTGAGCACCACAAAACCCCCAAAGTCCTGGCCACACAATGCCTTTCTCTCACTCTCTTCAGGCCACCTCCTTGCCTTCTCAGCTCCAGCTCAGTCCTCTCCGCTCCCGACTCTCGCCCTGAATGAAGGGAGGCGGCCCCTTTTATCCGCACCCGGATGAGCTCCAGGTGCTCCCCGGCAATCTCCCACTGACACGCCCCAGTGTGGCGGATGTGCCGGCTGTTCTCCCAGAAGCTCTCCAGGTGTCCCTGCTTCTCCTCCCCCCAGCACTTCCTGGTGTGGCGGAAGTGCTGAGGTCCAGGGTCCCCAAGGCATTGGGGCGCCTCCTGGCGGTGACCACGGGCCCCTACAGGGTGGGGCTTCCATGCCCTGAACCCGTGGCCCCCAAAGCAACCAGGAAGGCGGCCCCCACGTGATCCCAGATGGACACACGCCCACTTCCGGTCCTCCAAGGTGTCCCGGGTGGGTCGTGGCCCCTGGCATCCCTGAATCTCTTTAGATGTCATTACACACACCATGTTTGAAGGAGAAATGGCACTGCAAAACACCATACCAACATGCTGTTTTTCAGCATATGGTACTGGCAGACTTCATGTAATTGAAGGAAGGATGAATGGAGAATTGTACCAGGACATTCTTGATAAGAATCTGCTGCCATCTACCAGGATGCTGAAGATGAAACGAGGGTGGACATTTCAGCAAGAGAATGATCCCAAGCACACAGCCAAGAAAACTCTCAATTGGTTTCAGAGAAAAAAAATAAAGTTGGTAGAATGTCCCAGTCAATCACCCAACTTCCAATTGAAAGTCTATGAAAAGAACTGAACATCAGAGTTCATAGAAGAGGCCCCTGGAACCTTCAAAATTTGAAGAAAGTTTGTGTGGAAGAATGGGCCAAAATCACATCTGAGCAATGCATGCAACTAGTTTCTCCATACAGGAGGCATCTTGAAGCTGTCATTACCAACAAAGGCTTTTCTACCAAGTATTAAATAAATTTCAGTAAGTGTGTTCAGTACTTATTCCCAGTGTTATTCCACTTTATTACACATAATTTATGGACTTATTTGTTTTGATTTCTTGGTATGAATGGATTACTTGGGTTATTACCGATATCTGGTGAAAACTTCATGTCAATAGTCCCATTAGAAATATATTTACGGATAAAAATGTTAATACGTTCAATACTTATTTTCCCCACTGTATATCATTTTAGTTGAAAAGCAATAGAATTACACATCAGCTGTGTTAAAATGACATGTAACCTCCCAAATAAAGAATCTGGAGAATGGTGTCAATTGACAACATAAACTATGTTTTATTGTTCTGCCAAATATTAGTGGTTATGATTTAAAGACAATAGCAATAACATTATACTGTAGGACAACACCTTTACTATATGAAACCTCATTATATCCATCTTTCCCAGGTGTATTCCAATTTTGAAGCACATTTTGATCCAGCCATTTGAATAAACAAACATAAATATTATGAACAAAAATTAGTGGGTGGTAAAGACAAATGCTGAGTACTATATATGTACGGAATAAAAGAACAATATTGCAGGTTCATTGATTTAATAAAAAAATCATCTGCTTTTTCTTTAATCCATTATAAGAAATGCTATTGTTGCATAAAGATAAAGTTGACTGTTGATTTGCAATGTATATAAAGAATATTATATACTAATACTAATGTTTGCCCACTAATCCAAATAATTAAGTATGACTGTTATAATATTTTAAAGACATACTAACAGTACTTGTTAATTAACTTGATACAATATCCATATTCCTACTTCCATTATACCATTCCATTGATCTGTCTCATGATTTCCTCTACCCCAATAATAAACAAAACATAAACACAAATATTCCCTTGGGGCAGATACTGTCCTCAGTCCACAGAAAGCAAGGTAAATCTTAGCAGTGAACCACTCCAGTCTGTTCCCAAGACACAAGTCAGATAAAGTCAAGGAGACAGCATCATCATCAACACCTCTATACAAACTTCAGACCTCAGTGCTTTAAATGTTTTCTTTTTGTTTGATACTTAATTGATTTCAATTAATTGTTTTGTAAACAGTATTGATTTTTTGTTGTATGAATTGAGTGTTGATCATTATTTTGTTTATTAATTTTGAGTTTATTTATACGATGTGACAGATAGGGGGCGCTATCGCTCCCTTGAACCCCTGTCCATGACTCCAGACACCAGGTAAAAGTCTAATAGTTGACTTTATTAAATTGCCACAGTGCACAAAGCACCTTCTCCTCCACTATACTCATACAAATCAATACTCAATCACAAATAAAACAATCCTTCAACTCCCAGACGCGTTGCCACCCTTCCACCCAGCTCAGCTCACCGTCTGGGAGCTCTCATAGTCCTTTCATATTCCCTGACCCGGAAGTGTTCCCAATCCCCAGTCCACGTGATCTTGTATCACTTCCGGGTCAGGTAAAAAGTCCTTTTCTTCACCCCGGAAGCACGTCATTCCCCTTGTCCATGTGACTTGGACGTACTTCTGGGGCGTAGGGTAAATAACCGTTGTTATGCAGCGTCCCCTAGCGGCCCCCATGGCATCCAGCAGGGCTGCGTATTAAAGCTGCAATGTCCATGATGCCCTGCTGGTCTTCAGGGGACCTCCATACTGCAGGGAGGGCTCCACCTGGCGGCTTGGGGGTATTGGCCGGGATAAACGGCCGGCCATACGGCCCCTTTTACTGTCTGCACCCCTTTTGTTTTATAAATTACCGGTGGCGGCATCTTTAGGGCCGCTACACTCCGGGAGTCAGCACTGTCTAGCTGCCCCGGATCAATCAGCCCTTCCCCTGACCACTCGGTTAACGAACCAGCCTCTATTGTAGGGCACGCCGTGTATTGCTACCTGCTATTCATTAGAAGCAGGCTCGGATTACACTGCGTCCCTATTACTTTCTTTACAGTACCAGCTTGACTCACCTGTACCGCCGCATCATGAAATATGGGAGGATCTCCACCAAACCGCCGCACGTAGTCTCTCACCTTCTCCAACGACGCTTTGGCTGCAGCTCCCAACTCCCAGACGATCTTCTCGATGCTCGTCAGGACCTGCAAGAAACTTAGTACAGGCTCGATCAGCTTTTCGAGTTCCTGTACGTTAACATTATTTACTTCGGCCGGCAGATGACTCACTTCTTCATTTGTTTTACCTGCCGGCCGGGAGCCAATGAGCATGCCCGCTTCTGGCACATGCTCTAATGGGTCTCGCGGAGGCTGCTGGGACATGGAATTCTCTTTGGCTGCGGTCGAGAGTCAGGTCGCTTCCTTCAGCGGACTGCAGTCTGTCTTTTTTAATTTGGTGACATCCCAAACAGCCATTTCCCGACCCTCGTTACCTTTTTTCGTGGTGAGCGGTGCTCCGCTCGCCTCCCCCTTCCCCTTCGGAAAGTCCAAGTCCGTAACTTCGGGCTCAAAGGTGCAAACAGCAGGACGCGGACCTCCTCCTTCCCAGAAAGCACCAGGTTTGCTGCCGTGTCCCTCGTCGGCTACCGTCATGCGGAAGTCTTTTCCCATGTGCTCAGGTTCCGACAGGAGCGCACCATCGTCTTCGGGGCAGTCTTCTTTTCCCTGCAGAGCCTCCAGGTGATCATCTCCAAGGTACATGCACGGAACACAGTGACTTATTACAAACGGGTTTATGATGACGTTCCCGGCACGTACCTCAGAGTGATCGTTGATCCCTGGAGGTTTCTCCGGACTTGTAAGGCTCTTCCGTGACTCCTCCCGAGCATCGGCCATTGCACACAAGGCTCTCCCGCTGGCATTGTAGCTCTGCTTGCCCTTCCTCTTCCCTATTCCAGACTTGGAAAATTCGGGTTCTGGCGATACTGTGGTGAGTCCTGACGCGGTTGTCTTTTCAGGGTTCGCTGGAGACGCTGGAGTATCCTGCCGACTACACCACTGTGACAGATAGGGGGCGCTATCGCTCCCTTGAACCCCTGTCCACAACTCCAGACACCAGGTAAAAGTCCAATAGTTGACTTTATTAAATTGCCACAGTGCACAAAGCACCCTCTCCTCCACTATACTCATACAAATCAATACTCAATCACAAATAAACAATCCTCCAACTCCCAGACGCGTTGCCACCCTTCCACACAGCTCAGCTTGCCGTCTGGGAGCTCTCATAGTCCTTTTATATTCCCTGACCCGGAAGTGTTCTCAATCCCCAGTCCACGTGATCTTGTATCACTTCCAGGTCAGGTAAAAAGTCCTTTTCTTCACCCCGGAAGCACGTCATTCCCCTTGTCCATGTGACTTGGACGTACTTCTGGGGCGTAGGGTAAATAACCGTTGTTCCCCCCTGCAGCGTCCCCTAGAGGCCCCCATGGCATCCAGCAGGGCTGCGTATAAAAACTGCAATGTCCATGATGCCCTGCTGGTCTTCGGGGGACTTCCATACTGCAGGGAGGGCTCCACCTGGCGGCTTGGGGGTATTGACCAGGATAAACGGCTGGCCATACACCACAACGATTAGTTTTGTTGTGTCTAGTTGTTTAATGGATGACCATTGTATGCATTATGTTATGTGGAGCCTGTATAGGCTACAGGAGATTTCCTGTCTTTTGATTCTGACCTTTATATTGATTTCCTGGCTTTAAACCCTCTTTCATTTGTTTTTGGGTTTTTTTTTGTTATTCTTTGGGTTTGTTTGCCTTTAACTTTTTCTCCTTTGCCAAATCCTATTTCTAGCTTCTCTATCCTGCCTTTCTTTTCCAGTGCTTTTTTGAGTGTTTAAAATAAATTCTTTAAACTTGTAAATAACCAGAGGTTTTTAAATGTTTTTTGAGATTTATTATTCAACAGTCCCAATTTTGGGTCTGTGTAAGCCAGAAGCCTGTCATCTGGGCTAGCCTGGCAGGGAAGAGGTGCCAGCTCAATGGGTCCAAAGATGTGAAGTGGGCAGCTTTGGCACTTTGTTTTTATGGCCTGCTTTCCTTTTAGTTATTTTTGAGATGCAAGAATCAAAAACAGAAGAATTGTAATATCCTATTCATGAATGTGACAAATTGAAGGTGAGATAATATGCTGTCATGCTTTGACTTTTGTTTTTAATTACTATTAATTTAATTATTATTATTACAGGTAAAATTACATTACAATGAATATCTTTACAATGAAATATTCATTACAACGAAGTATTTTTATGGTCCCGACAGTTTCCCCATATGACATGAGTCTATAGAAATCTTGTTATTATGAAAAACATTCAGCAGATACTTTCATTACAACGAAGTGACCTTGAAATGCTTGAATGAATCATCCACAGAGCAGTTAGCTTTGTGGTCGCAGCTCGGTTGTGCACAATGATCCCCAGACAGAAACACTGTAAAAAAATGTCTTTCTTCAGACTTTCCTCATACTGTTTTTTTTTTTTTGTTGTTTTTTTCGGTGGTTTTCAGTGATACCTTTTGCCTATTGCTCATCAACATTTGAACATCCATTGGAATTTAACTCATTGTCACCCTCCTATAGAAATGGCAGACACGAAAAAATAATAACAGTTCATATTAGAAAAAAAAACTTTACATTTTTGCAGCTCTCGATTGCAGAAAAAAGAAAAAAGATTCTGCCAGTGAATTCAGAATTTTGCCATCGACACTGTTAACTTCTTGAAAGGCCGAGCAAAAAAAGGAGAAAAATCTTGGGCTGCATATGTATGTGAACTGCTGCATTTAAAGACGCCGAAAAAGCAGTTTTTATGTGGTTCAGTGATGCTCGTTCAAGAAATGTTCCTATTAATGCGGCACTCATTCAAGAAAATGTGAGGTTTCTAAACTCTCTTGGGACCTCCCCCAACTAGACAGCACACCGAAGAGCATCCCGGAAGTGTGATCACCGCATCTGTGGAAGACTGTTTATCTGTTACCGGGGCAACAGCAGGCTCACAGTTCTAATGCTGCTTGGCACTGAAGCAAACAGAAAAGATCTAGATGGGTGATGCAAGGAACATTGCAAATGCAGGGAACAGTATTACTTGGCCACTAACCTGGTCACGACCCTGTCTAAATGCTGTGTCTGTATATAGGAGAGTGGCAGATCCCACTACAATAAATAACCGTACTGTTCCTCTTTCAAGCTGAATAAAGCTGGTTTTGCTAAAGTACTGAGACTCAGACTCATGTTTTGGAGTGTAAGACAGGGACTTATAGTGCACCCACAATCTTTTAGGATTTGCTTCTGTGGCGCTTCACTGCAACGCTGTGAGCCTGCTGTTGCCCTGCCCAGGCAACAGACAAACAATCTTCCACAGACACGGCAATCGTGCTTCGGGATGCACTTTGGTGTCATGTTCCTGTTGAGTGGGTGGATCCCAAAAGAGTTCAGAAACCTCACAATATGAAGAAGAAGAAAAGGATGATTCGGCTTCGGATTGATAACTGTGCTGCCCACAACATACTCCCGCATTTAGATAACGTTCACGTTGAATTCCTCCCACCCAATTGCACAGCAGTGCTTCAGACATTGGATTTGGGCATCATTTCCATCCTGAAAATGCATTATCACAAGGAAATGCTGAGAAAAATTTTCGTCAGCATAACTTGTAGACAGGAGAAGATTAAAATTAACGCGAAAGAAGCTATTGAAATTATTGCAAATGCCTGGACGCAAGTTAAAGAAAGCACTATAGCAACAAATACAGAATCTAATTACAACTAATTTTTCATTACAACAAAATATTTTTTAGGTCCCTGGCAGTTTGTTATAATGGAATTTTACCTGTATTAGGTTTTGCACAGCCTCAAAATAGTTTAAGCATTTAAAGGAATCCATTAATCTCATTATGTTTCAAAATAAATTCATTTTTACCCAAGTTTAAAATGAATACCATTATCCCATGGTGTCATTTTGGTTTCAGTGTGGTTGCTACCATTGTCTGACTTGTGTATTCTTGTGTGCAAAGTGTGATGTCATTGCCGTGATTATATAAAAAGTCTCCAATGTTTTTTTTCTATGCATTAGTTTTGTTCTCTGGTTATTTGCCCTTCTCTGTCTTTTTCACCATGTCCTTCAGCCTACATTTTGACTCATTTTGTGTACATTTCTTAGTTTTTGACATTCATTCTGTTTTTGATGAAATTGTCAGTTTAGCCATTAAAATTCAGCTGCTCAAAAATTGGCAGAGCATAAATAAAAGTATCTCAAAGGTGCCTTTTTTATATATAAGGAAAATGGGCAGTTGGTAAGACATTGTGGACAGAAACACAGCCCCAGAGGTCACCGCAGATCCACTCTCAGAGCTACACTTTTAGTTTAGACATTGTGTTGTTTCATGAGAACAGAGCGGTGGAATGATGATTCCCTGAAATTTGCCAAATACTGAGTGATCCTATTAGATGGCAAGAAGACTGCACATCCCTTGCCCAATGGTGTGCATTTTATAATTAATAATGACTAATGCCTCTTTGAATATGCAAATCAATATAAATATCCCTAAAGCTCAGTGAGAAAGAATATTTAGAATTAAGGAGTTTCAGAGTTCCTGAATAATCAAGTGTGGTGCTAATAGAATTATAAGACTATGTCACTTATGCATTAAATAAGGATGTGTTAAGCTAACCGAACAAATGTAATCTAATGCAAATACTAAAGCTATAAGAATGTAATTTCTGTGTAATTAATGTAATGTACTGAGCTAACTTTTATGTAACATTTGATATTGTATAAGCTATGTGCAAAAAATAAGAAAATAAGTATTGTCTGGTCTGCTGAAGTTGCACACACCCTGTGACAGTTAGGGGTCTTGTGTGTGTGCAGTGCTGACAGGGGCGTATTACTCAAGGCCGTGGGTATACAGTACTGATAACTACTTTATCTATAAGAAACACTGTGCGCTCCTGCACATAATAATCCAGGGTGTGACCACAAGCTATAGCAATCTATGTATGACCTCCAAATGAACTGCCACGCTTCCTCTATTTATTGAAGTAAACAAGCTGGGTATAAAAGAGGAAAACTCCCTGCTAAGTGCAGGCTGCCTGTAGCAAACTGAGCTGACAGCTGCTGCGGCCTCCTGCTCGCCAAGAATAAAGAAATTGCTTTTTACTCTACATTAGTGTCCATCTCCTGTTGTTCCTGACTTTCAGCGACCACATCAGCATTCTGTGAAAAGGCAATGGCAAAAGCACGGGGAGAAATAGAAGAATTTCAGTGAATACCAAGTGGAAGCAAGGAAAAACATACTATTTGTTGGTTTAAACAGTGGTATAAACAATAAAAGGAAGTTGATCGAGTAACATAGAGAGTCGGAGAAACTCGAAAGCTCAAGTTCACAAAGTCGCACAGTGCCAAAATAAAAAAGAAGTTGTCAGATATCAAAGTCACTGTGAAAAGGCAAGTTGTAGCACACCATCTGAATGTCATATGAAAGCTTATTAGAGTATATAGAAAAGAAAAAAAAATAGGGACACACTGAGAAAAAAGCTCAAAATGTGAACTTTTATCTCGAAATTTCCACTTTAATCACGTAGTTTATTTTGTCATTAAAGTAGAACATCATAAACCATCCATCTATCCATCCATTATCCAACCCACTATATCCTAACCACAGGGTCATGGAGGTCTGCTGGAGCCAATCCCAGCCAACACAGGGCGCAAGGCAGGAAACAAACCCCGGGCAGGGCGCCAGCCCACCACAGAACATCATAAACTTCATCTTTAAATCATTTAATTTACTAGTTTCTCAAATACCATTGTAACTAAAGTAGCACATTAAATGCTTTGTTTTGCATGTGTTCTTCTATGTGCTCTATGTGTATGAATCACTACGTGCTTCTAAAACGGTCTTTCTCTTCCTCCAAATGGACATAGAATCCATTACATTTGTGATATTACAGCTCTCTGAAAAAATACTGAGATGTATACTTGATTATGATTTTCATGATGATAGGAGTTAAAGCATGTTATGAAACATGGAAACACGGTGGCGCAGTGATAGTGATGAGCTTGCGCCCTGTCCAGAGATTTTTCCTGCCTCTTGCAAGATGCTTGCTGCGCTGTGAAATAATTTATTGCAGCAGTACTGTCTCTTTCAAACGTACTAACCTCCAATTCCTGTACTTCCTTTTCTTTCTCCAAGTAACCAATCACCACACAATCAGCTCTGTAATAGATGTTAAGCCATCTGTAAGCTTAAAATGCAGATTCTTCAAAACTTTAAAGGAACATTGAAATATCTTCGTAGTACGTTTAATTATTCCATCCATCTATCCTTCCAGTGTCGTGCCATCCCCAGCAAGAATACAGCGTGAGGCAGGAACAATCCCTGAACTAGCTAGCACTGTGGCACCGTGTCCTCACATGTTTAATTACTGTATTAACAACATAGGTTATTTAAATGATGTTAACATTTTATCTGTATAATGTAATAAATATATTTTGCTGTATTTCATCTTAAAAATGACATTGTCATCATATGTAAATATGCGCTTTATAAAGTGGCTCAGGTTGTGCAATATTATAGCTGTATCGCAAAGTGGTGCCAGGAGTGACGTCCTTAGTGGTGCCAGAACCCTATGGGATTTCCCGAGAATGGTCTGCAAGATACTGAGAGAGACAATCAGCACACTCTGCCACCCCCTGGTCTGGCATAGTATTACCGTTACTTGAGCCCTTTAGCTGCCTCCTAATCGCACGTGAGTGACAAGGCCCCACCCTCAGCCCAGACCCACCGGGTCAGGCGACCTGCACAGAGAGGTCGTGAGAACAAAAAAGAGCATTGGCATTGGAATGGAGGAAGGCAGCCCCTACGATGAACAAGTGAATACTTATATGGTTGAAGATCAAGAAACCACCTGGTGACTCGAGGATTCTATAGGGCCATCCACTTTAAGGGCGCATGATCCGTCATGAGAGTGAACTCCCGACCCAAGAGGTAGTACCTCAACTGTGTAATCGCCCATTTAATAGAAAGTGCTTCTTGTTCCACCGCTGCATACCTGGTTTCCCGTTCCAACAGTTTCCGGCTCAGGTACATGACTAGGTGTTCAACACCATTGACATATTGGCTCAGCACTGCACCCAGGCCTGTGTCCGAAGTGTCGGTCTGGAGAATGAAAGGAAGCAAAAAATTAGGAGCTTTCAACACTGGTGCTGACGTAAGGGACTGTTTTAAGTCACCAAATGCAGCCTCTGTCGTATCATTCCGTACCACATTATTCGGAGCCCTTTTCCTTGTTAAATTAGTCAAGGGCGTCACTCTCTCCGAAAACCGGGGTACCCAGCTAGTCCGAGAAAGGCTTGGACCTGCCTCTTGGTTCACGGACGGGGCCAGTGTACTATGGCTTCAATCTTCAAACACTGTGATTTAACAGAACCCCGACCCACCAGGTAGCCCAAATATTTAGCTTCCTTCAATGCAAAGAAACATTTCTTCAGATTAATCCGAAGCCCAGCTTTTCTCAGTGTCCGAAGCACTGCAGTGACCTGCTGTACGTGTTCCTTCCATGTGCTGGAGTAGATGACAATGTAATCCAGGTAGGCAGCACTATACGCATTATGGGGACGGAGCACTCTATCCACCAGACGCTGAAAAGTTGCACATGCCCCGTGCAACCCGAATGGAAGGATGCAATACTGCCAGTGTCCACTAGGGGTACTGAATGCTGTTTTGGCCTTTGCGGAGTCCGTTAAAGGAATCTGCCAATAACCCTTCGTCATGTCAGGTGTGGTCAAGAATTGTGCTTGTCCGAGACTCTCGAGGAAGTCATCTACTTGAGGCATTGGATAGCCATCAAATTGGGAAACTTGATTAAGCTGACGGAAGTCATTGCAAAACCTCCAACAGGCTTAGAAACCAATACAATAGGACTGGACCAGGGACTATAACTTTCCTCTATCACACCTAGGTCCAGCATGCATTTGATTTCAAGTTCTACCTCAACTTTCTTTGCTTTGAGTAGTCGATAGGGACGTTCTCGAACGACACCCCCAGGTTCAGACACAATATCATGCGTAATCAGAGAGGTCCGTCCCAGTTTCTCGCTCACAACCTCGTGGATGGAGAGGATAGCTGTTTCCAGCTCCCATCTCTGTCTAGAATTTAGCTCTGGCCCGAAATTAAAGATGGTAGATTGAGTAAAGAATGAGCGGGGCTGAACGGAGAAGGGATCTGGATCCCTTTCCTTCCATGGCTTCAGTAAGTTCACATTATAAATCCGCTCCCTTGGTCTACGATTGGGCTGTTTCACCAAATAATCGACGAGTCCTTTTCTCTCCTTAATTTCGTAAGGTCCTTTTCAGTGGGCAAGAAATTTGGAATGAGAGGTTGGAACCAAGGCCATGACCCGATCCCCCGGTTGGAATTCTCGGAGGGTGGTGCCACAGTCATAATATCGGGCCTGTGCTGCTTGTGCTTCCTCCATGTGACTTTTTAAGATTGGTCGATTTTTTCCAAATCTTGCGTAATTGTGCGATATATTTTAATATATTGGTAGAGGGAAGAGCCTCTCCTTCCCATCCTTCTTTTAAAATATCCAATATTCCCCTAGATTGTCATCCATATAATAATTCAAATGGTGAGAATCCTGTAGAGGCTTGTGGGACTTCCTGATATGCAAAGAGGACGAGGGGGAGAGAGCTGACCCCAGTTTCTCCCATCCCCGCTGACCACCTTGCGAAGCATTTGTTTGAGAGTCTGATTACAACTCTCTACGAGACCGTCGGTTTGAGGATGATATATCGCGGTCCTTAAGTGTTTTATTCTAAGTAATTTGGCAGTTTCCCTGAATATTTCCAAGGTGAAAGGCGTCCCTTGATCCGTAAGGATTTCTTTAGGAATGCCAACACTTGCGAATACCCCCACTAATTCCCGTGCGATTGACCTCAAGGGCCAGAGCATCATCCGGCTCGTCGAGGCGTAAGTAGATGGCGTATCTGCTTATGACGGTGCGGGAATCTCCCTGCCCCTTTCTTGGGGTTCCATACCTCTCTCCGCCAGCTGATTACACACCGTGGAGACAGCTTGAGTAGGGTCATCCCCGTCTATAACTAGGCCTAAGCTTCGATCAGGAGTAGTCAAAAGCATACCGCATTTATTTTCAGACCAGTCCCGCCCCAGAATCACTGGAAAAGGTGGCGAAGGGAGGACCGCAACAGGGATTTTTCTCAGCAATCCTCCCTGACAGATGAAACACCGGGCAGTTTTGTATTTTCGGATTTCTCTGTGTATACATTTAATACTGGTCTTTCCCTTTATCCACTGTCACGGTAATACATATTGGCAATCAACAATGGAGATGTTGCTGCCCGAGTCAAAAAGGGGCTTGACTTTAAATCCATTAACGACTACAATGCCCGTATGGGATAGCATCAGGGGGTTGGTAAGTGCACATAAACCGTCCCTCCCCCTCCCCCTCCCCATTCCACCTCCTCTCCAGGCAGGTTGTGTGTCCGACAGCCCGGGAACTGCAAAACAGGCTTCAGAGCATATGAAAGGGACCTATTAAGTGGGATATAATCCCTACAGAATCCACTAGGGAACCGTTCTGCTCTTCCAGATTGTGAAGTCGATTTTATTTGTTCGAGGAGCCCAAGGAGCTTACTCATGCTGCAGAATTTTTCCCAGACCGGCTGGGCTAAGTTAGCGGGGAGGCTCTTTAATAGTAAAAAGCAGACCGCCAGCTGCACTATTTGGAAAGTGTTCAGCTCAAATGACCTTAGCCATTGTGCCACCTGCTCCCACAGAGCCTCTGCCTGTTCTTGGAGTTTCTTTTGGGAATTATAGTCCCAAGTCATTCATTTTCTAGCCTGCTGGTCCGGGGACAACCCATTTTTCTCTGAGGTCTTAACCTCAACGGGCGACTCAGCTCTCTTCTCCAAGAGAACATAATGAGCCCCCTTCATTTCATCCCCAGGGATCAGCCCACGTCTGTTAGTCTCCTCCATATTCCCCTTGTGGTTATATTTTAGCCCGGGTTTATATATAGGGAGTGATGCCTGCTCTGAGTTACACCCGACCGCCAGACTAGCTCCCCACCCAGAAATTCGACCCCGGTACTTTCCCACCTGGGTTTTTTTAAGGTCCTGTCCCATTTTCTTCAGGGTATACTGCATCCTGCCGACTATGCCACTATAACAAAATTGTCATCCAGGCAGTCACAAAGGTTTGGGGCAGCCTCCCGTAAAATATGTTCCTGGCTGCAAAAGGTTTTAAAAATTTGAGATGTTTACAAGACAGAGTCCAAAACAGAACTGATCAAGAGGTGGTAAGATGGCGGTCTTAAAGGTTGGGAGAGGAAATGAGGTCATCCAGGCTGGACCCGGAGGTGACGTCTTCAAGACCGGAAGTAACATCAGTGCCACCGGAACCGGAAGTTATGTCATCGGTGGTGCCGGAAGTGACGTCCTCAGTGGTGCCAGAACTCGATGGGATTTCCCAAGAATGGTCTGCAAGATACTGAGAGAAACAGTCAGCACATTCTGCCACCCCCGGTCTGGCATAGTATTACCGTTACTTGAGCCCTTTAGCTGCCTCCTAATCGCACGTGTGTGACACTGTTAAAATGCCTTGAGTGGTTTTTGGTAGTCTAATCCCAAAAACAAAGAATAAATTATTTTTTCTTATTTAATAATTTTTTCATGTAAAGAAATGATTAAATATGTTTTAATTTCTAAAAATCTCATAAATGAGCACACCAATAAAGTCAATTTGCGCAAGACGAACGTATTTTCGTCCGACAAATATTATACCGCTGTTAGTTGTATCATGAAAATAACCCAATACGCAGTAAATTATTTAACTCAATTTGGCAATATTGGCTACGCTGCCAATGTGGTGCAGTCACGCTGCATTATCACCTGATCTACTGTTACTCGAATGTTTGCAACAGATACCGATACGTCACGAACTGGATTGAAAATACGTGGCTATAAAAGCAGCAGCAGCGTTGCCACTCGTCAGTTAGTCATTAGATCTATGCCTTAGAAATGTTTTATTTTAATTTTAGTTATAATGCATTCGTTGTGATTATATGCTTGCCAATTTAAATTTGAAATAAAAATGAAAAAAATTAATTTTGATGTCTTGTTCATTTATTCGATGCCCCCCTTGTACAGCTTCAGCGCCCCCCCAGGGGGGCCCACCCCACAGTTTGAGAACAGCTGTCTTAGATGATTATCACCTTGTGCATTGACTGGCTCTGACTTCAATCTCATTTAAAACAGAAGCTCTGTTTTTACTGTTCATCAAAAACAAGGAAAAACATTTTTTCTCAAGAAACTTTTATTAATAAAAGTTGAATATTTGAATAAAAATGCCTGCAGCTCAGAGTGTGTTTTAGCCATTTCACATTCTTTAGTTGATCTTCTTTTAAGAAACTAGCATTTCTTAAAATTTCTTAACAGTTGTTTTTTCACCTTCTCTTTGCTTGATCACCTGCTGGCTTGCTGCTGCTGCCATGCCGCATTATCTGCATTTTGTGCGGTACATCGAACATTTAAAAGCCTGTACAGCAGCTATCCTGTTTTCTCACTGCCTTGTCTCTTTTCTCCCCCAGACATCCTCAAACACTATTTGATTTTTTTCAATGTTCCGTTATTTCACTGAGTAATATTTTCCATTTGGTTGCGCTAATGCGATCTTTACTCTCATTTTTTTGGTACATTCAAATTTTCCTACCTCCATTATCTCTAACCTGCTCTGCATGTGTATCACGGAACTTGCTTCCAAAGGTTGTAAGTATGACATGACTTGACCCTCTCACGGGACATGAAAGTGTCTCTCTGTCTCTCTTCAAACGATCACGTCTCGCCGCAGGATAAAAGTCTTGCATCGTCCCAAGATTTATTTTTATAATAGAGAGATACACTTTAAAAAAATTACTATAAAAAAACAAAGTCAGGTTATGCATTTTTTACATGGTATATTTACACATAACTAACCTGCTAATTAAATAATTTGCCAAATTATTAATATTTTCATATAACCTACGCACATCCTCAGGTACAATCAAGTGACATGTCACTTTTCAAATCATGTAAGATTTTTATTTTCTTGTGAAGAGATATCACTTTATGCTTACTCATAGCTTTTGGGGAATTGTTTTGACCACTTAATTGTTTCTGGAGCCATTTTGTCACAGAAACAAAGGGTGCACATGTAACCCCATTTTCTTTTACATGGTCCCTCAATTCCTGGTATCTGCCATAATAAAAGTCAAGTGCACATGCTTATAAACTCCAGATCACATACTCTGCGTTGTGTAACTATGTCTTAACTGGTCAAAAAAAGCCAAAAACAGATCAATCTTCAAATTCCCTTTAAAATTTATTGCCAATTAGGATCAAGAGGCTAAAAATCAATCATAATAGGCAGTTTCAGCAGTATGTCGCAAGCCATTTTACATTTCCTCCGTATCTATAGCATGGCTGTTTAAAACCTAATGATTACTCAACTGATACTCATTAAAGTATAAACAAATATAAAGCAACAACAAACACTTTTAGAAAATTGTGTAAAGAGAACAAGTCTTATGAAAGAGTTTAGTTCACCTAAAAAGCAAGCAGAAACAGCCAGAATCAAAGGCATATTGCAAACAAGTTTTGCATCTATAGTGCTGCTGCTTTCATGGAAAAAGCTTTTCTCTGGTTTTAAAGAATACAGTCATGGAGACCAGATCAGGATGTAGAACATTTTTTTATTTACACAGAGTTATGTACACATGTCTCAGTTAATGGAGTGAGCAATCAATTAAACAAAAGATCATCTTATACTTTTCTATTACCATTACTTTATCTAATACATCATGTCATCTAACTCTTAATATGCAGAACATTATCACCTTATCCAATCAACTGAAGCCACAAGATATTTCTGACTCTCCCAATTATTCTGAACACTGCTTTCTTAGACAGACTGTTTGCAGATCGTTCTATTGATGTTATCATTTCTTCATTGGAGGAGTGTTTGGGCTTTCCTAATAGTTTATGTTCACTTTCTAAAGAGGTGTTCATTACTCATTTACCAAATTTTAATCTTGGAAAATGCTGTTGGTGGTTTCTCTAAGATGAGCCAGAGACCTCACGTGTTTAACCTTTAATCTACATTTTGCTAAACTTTGACTTACATTCAGTCCATCTCCTTATGTTTAATAATTCATTCTGTTATCTATACTAATAAAAGGCAAAGCCCTCACTCACTCACTCACTCACTCACTCACTCACTGACTGACTCATCACTAATTCTCCAACTTCCCGTGTGGGTAGAAGGCTGAAATTTGGCAGGCTCGTTCCTTACAGCTTACTTACAAAAGTTGGGCAGGTTTCATTTCGAAATTCTACGCATAATGGTCATAACTAGAAGCTATTTTTCTCCATTTACTGTAATGGAGTTCAGCTGGAGGGGCGGAGTTTCGTATGACATCATCACGCCTCTCACGTAATCACGCATTACGTAGAAAGCCAGGAAGAGCTACAAAACGCGCTTTAGAAAACATGCATTATATAATTAAGAAGGCAGCGAAACAATTAGAAGCGAG
>JANRMT010062837.1:23244123-23293022 GCA_026402145.1 Polypterus bichir lapradei | reverse complement strand
AGATAGATAGAGAGAGAGAGAGAGAGAGATGACAACAACACTCATATCAATGACAAAACAATTACATTAACAATCATGTTACGTTATTTTTAAAATATTTCCTTTTCTTTTTCATAACTTCTTTAACACACTACTTTTCTGCTGCGAAGCGCGGGTATTCTGCTAGTAGTTATATATACAGTGGTACCTCAATATACGTCCTTAATCCGTTCCAGATCCTTTGACTTATACCAAACAGGACGTTTACCAAACAAATTTTTTACCATAAGAAATAAAGTGAAAATGATTAATCCGTTCCCATGAAAAAAAATCCTATTGCTATTGGCATATTATACATTGATGGGGTTGTGTAAAATAATTTATACACTGCTTAATACTAAAATACATAAATCCAAAAGCAATTAGATGAAATAAATGAAAATTTAACCTCAATTTACTTTGTAATAACATCTTTGTTTTTCACAATCGCAGACAACTTCATTCTCGGCATACGGTATGCAGCAGCCATGTCCTGGATACGCATGCCACCTTCATTCTTTTCAACAATCAATTCAAATTTACTCAAAAAAACACAAAATCATATGAAAATTCACAGAGAGTTATAGCGTAGGCTGTTCACTGAATGCTAGCAACTGGTGTACTGACGCTCGTGGGCAATCATGGCTTTGTCTCGAGAGAGGTAAACAAGGGTAGTGCGTGGGTTGTTCACTGAATGCTAGCAACTGCCGTACTGACGCTTGTGGGCAGTTGTGGCTTTGTCTCGAGAGAGGTAAACAAGGGTAGTCTAGTGTTCTCTAGATTGAAGTAGCAACACACTCAGAATAATGTTTCAAATGCTCTTTATTGTGAACCATGTTTAAGCAACTCTGCATACAGCGTGCCTTCTAAACCACACCCCTCCCTCTGGCAGTCATACGTCTCAAAAGACGCAGACCATAGTAATCAACACCCGAACATAAAGCAATGGACAAAAGCATCATTGAACAATCATATACAACAGGTAGCACGCGGGTTGTTCACTGAATGCTAGCAACTGCCATACTGATGCTCGTGGGCAGTCGTGGTTTCGTCTCGAGAGAGAGGTAAACAAGGGTAGCACACGAGTCATATTCCAAACAAAGGTCATATACCAAGCAAAATTTTTCATGTCCAAACAGGACGTATACCAAGTTGGACTTATTCCAAAGCGGACGTATACCAAGGTACTACTGTATATGGAAATCCACAAAGGGAGCAAATGAATCACGTATGTTAAAATAGTTTTTTATTCCTAAGCTTTTGATTCATACCAGGAGTCATCATCTTAGGAAAATGATTAGACTTACAGGAACCCAAGCCAATATGTCGCAAATGAGAAGGGGAGGATAGGTGGATGTGGGGGGGTGAGAATTGATGAAGTGGGATTCAGAGGGTGTTAATCACAAGGTGTTATTATTTTCATGTTCTTCTTTTCGAGCCTGCATATGCTGAGTTCATATTCAAATGTCTGTTGATGGTGTTCTCATTGGATAGCCATGTTTCAGCAAGTTCTCTAGCGCTTTCAGTATTCTCCTTGAATTTTACATGCACTGAGTCCAATTTAAATGTGTGTTCAGTCGAACTTGTATGTATGTAAATCAGAGACCATGGGTCCTTTCTTTGGACTACAGTGTGATGTTCCTGTATACATATGGCAATGATTTCTTCATTTTAGCATTAAAAAGGACTGTGCGCAGTGTGTTCATAGGCTTGTGCATTGCTTTGATGCTTGTTCTGGACAGGATATGTGCTGTATCTTCTGATACTCGTGATGATAAGGAAATGTGTTCCAGGTGGGATGATGGGTCAAGTTAGAGTTGATTGATTGCTGGGGTCTCAGGCGTTTCCTTTGTAAGCATTGTCTGATGAATGTTTTTGGGCAGCCATTTGATGTAAAAAGTTGATAAAGATAGCATCCTACATTCTTTTTGTCACCTTGGTATTACAATGGGTGTGAACTCTTTTGAACAGAGTTTTAACACACCTCTGTTTATGCAATGATGGGTGATTGCTCGCAATGTGTAATGATAAGCACTTGTAATCATGGTGGCGTCATTACTTCTTTCAATGGATAGCTCCAGGAAATGTATGCGTTAGTTTCTTTCTTTTTCCATAGTAAACTCGATCATAGGGAATATTACATTGATGTTGTTATGAAAATCATTCAGCTGGTCATTTTTTAATATAAAAAATATGTTGTCAATGTAGCATATCCAAAGTTTCGGTCTGTACTGAGTCAAAGACACTCTTTCAATCTTTTGCGGAATTCTTAGGCGGTACGACAGTTGTATTAGACAAAGAACATTATGTCACAGCAATAGAATAAATGCTCTCTTACACCTCCACTTACGAACAACTAACCAGGAACCCAACTAAAACCACCTTTAACGTAGTCAATGCTACACTGAATAAGCTCCGGAATAACAACTGCCTAAATTCACAGAAATAGTATAGAATGAAATCGAATGATGAGAGCTGTCCTGAATTCTATGGTCTCTCAAAAATACAAAAAACCCCTCTAAAATTCAGACTGGTTCTCAGCCTAAAAGGTGGTCCAACTTATAACTTATCTAAATGACTTTTTCATATGTTCACACATTCAACATATGATTCAGAATGTTCTGTTAATAGCACCAAGATGGCATTACAGCTTCTGAAAAATGTATCCATCAGTGACAATTAAATCATGGTCTTGTTTGATATCATGTTACTTTTCACCATGATTCCAATTCATCTGGCCACAGAAATTCTACAAGCAAAGCTAAATAAATATCCCACTACAACAACACATAAATTAAGCTGGCCACGAACGATATAATACATTTAGTTTCACTTTGCCTAAAACCTTACTTTCATTTTAATGGGAAATACTACAGATAAAAAGAAGATATGCCAGTGGGATCACTGTTATCAGGGCTCTTAGCAGAACTAATAATGCAGCGATTTAAAAGCGTGGCTCTAACTCAATTCAAAGTTAAACTCTGGATACGCCACATCAACAGCACATTCGTCATATTAAAAAGTAACCAGCTGAATGAATTCTACAACCACATCAACTCAGTATTCCCTGCAATCCATTTCATGATGGAAAAAGAAATAAACAGGCACATCAATTTCCTTGACATTTCTATTGAAAGAAGTAACCGTTCCAGTTTAATCGCAAGTGTTTATCGCAAGGATTGTTATGCTGAAAAAAGACCTTTTTTTCCAGCATCCACCCTTCATCAAATAAACAGAGTTGTATTAGGACTTTGTTCAAAAGGATTAACATCTATTGTAACACAATGGACAAAAAAAAAAATGTATTTTGTGTATTCACATCAAACGACTACCCAAAACATTTATTAAACAATGCCTATATAGGAGACGCCATAAACCTCAGCAAACAGTTGAATCAAACCCGTTCCCCCAATTCCTACCACACCCTACCTTATTGTTATGGTGTGTCAGAAAGTACAGCACACGTCCTGCCTAGATCTGGGATCAAAATAGCATACAAACCGGCAGACACTTTATGGACTGTCCTTTTCAATGCTAAACTCAAAAGTCGACCATGGAGACAAGAAATGCAGTTTACAGCGTTCCATGCAGTGCATGCCCGGCATTAAAGACTCACAACATGTCTACAGAAACATTGCAATGCCGTCAGAAGCAAAGACCCACGGTCTCTGATTTACACACATATAAGTTCCATTGGACACATGTTTAACTGGGACAATGTGAAAGTAAAATTCAGGGCTAATATTAAGAGTGCCAGAGAGCTGTCTGAAAACACCATAAATAGACACTTGGACTTGAACCCACATATTCTGGCTTAAAAAGAAGAACATCTAAATAATAAATAGACTTTATAATCAACACCTTCCAAACCCTGGACAGACAAACAGACAGTCACAGTAGCGTATTACATTTAAAGATTTCCTAATCTTTTGCCACAATATCCTGCACCCGTCTGTTTATTGTTGTTTTGTTGCTGGACATCCTATCATTCACAAGATTTTCTCCTAACATTCAAAAGGCATGATTGATCATTTTATTACTCATTAGGAGTCTGAGGATTTAAACAATAACATTCTATTTTTGTTTTTGGTTTTGTTTTCCTTTCATTATTTGGCTTATCATGGCTTACGATATTCTGTTACCATACCCAATAACATTAAAACCAAAGTTGTTCTGGCCATCATTTTTAACAAATTGTCAGGTGCTAATGCTAATTTAACAGAATAACCTAAGCAGAAATAAATGAAATGACTGCAACCTCAGTCCATTGCTTAAATTTCATCATGTGCCCATTTTTCGAGAGGCAAACCTCTTTCTAGTCTTGGGGTTTTTTTTTAACAATCTGGTTTAAAGTTATTTATTTTTCTTGAAATATAGAATTAAGATTTTTACATTGTCTTCTCTTTCATTTGGTTTTTTGTATTTATCTCTCTGTTCTAATTTTACCAATTCTTTGAGTTCTTAGTCTGTTAGTTCATTACAATGTAGTGATCTTGCTTTAATTTTCAGTGTGTGTTTATTTATTTATTTATTTATTTATTTATTTATTTATTTATTTTCATTGCTAATATTTCAGAATTTTAATAAATTCATTACTTTGTGGATTGCTCTCTTAGGATTTCTTGTTTTTCCCCTATAATTCTGATTTTATTCTGCAAAAAAATGAAAGTGGCATGCAATATGGTAACTAAACACCAGTTCAGAGTGTTGAAAAAGAAAACAAAGTTCAATAAGCTAACAGAGGTGAAAAACCCAAAAAATCAAAAAAATAATAATTTCCTAAGCCACATCCAAATACCAGAAATCAAACTCAAAAGAAACAAGTAGAATATCCAAACTTTCTAAACAGCTTTTTTGCAATAGCTAATGCACTAATAATGTACCATAATTCTTCATTGCATGGGCATGATTACATCAAAAGTCATCATGTAGTGATCATATTGTAATGCCAAGGTGGAAAAATAAAGAAGCACATTGAGTTTAACTTACAAAGATCAGGGGCCTTGTGTATATGGTGCGTACGCACAAAAATGTTGCGTACACCCGTTTCCACACTCACATCGCAATGTATAAAAACTAAACTTGGTGTAAAGCCACACACATTGTCACGCCAGCTCAATCCCTTGTGTACACAAGTTCACTGCTCGGTTTTGCAAACTGGCGGCACCCAGCATCAAAGCAGTGCTACTGTTTCTGTGTGGTTTCCCTTTATTTTTTAGATTCGCATCCTTAACACTGCTTTATTGAATACCATGAAATTAACTGCATATTATTTATTAGTTTAAGGCATCTGATTGTAATCAACCCGTAACCATATAATGGTTCACAGAATGGCCAAAATTCAAATACTATAGCTGCTTTAGCATTGTTACTCTTAGTGTACCACTGAGTATTTAACCCACTGTATCTAAGTGTGGAATCACAGCTTTACAGCAGCTGATTGGAAAGAGGATTATCGGGATACAGCATCTAGCACTCAATGCCTCAGCCATGCGCACTGTCTATTTCAGTTTCTCCTATACATAACGGCAAATGCTTCAGAGCCTTTCCTGCAGGGACCTTGCACTTCAGAAACAGTTTCATCCCAAGAGCTCTAAATGCACTCAATCAGTCCATCAAGTTTTCCTGGTAAAACTGTTTGTATTTATAAGTACAATCACCTCACTGTAAACTTGCACTACAACTATAATATTGCACAACCTGAGCCACTTTATAAAGCGCATATTTCCATATGATGACAACTGGCTTCTAAGTTGATTTATATTTCCAAGCGGTATCTTCTTGGAGCTCTTTATTTCATTTTTAAGTTGAAATGCAGTAAAGTATGTTTATTACATTATACAGATAAATTTTAACCTTCAATTAAAAAATGTATATTGTTAATAATTAAACATATGAGGACGCGGTGGACAGTGGTAGTGATGAGCTGGCGACCCGTTCAGGGATTGTTCCTGCCTCATGCTGCATACTTGCTGGGATTGGCACAACCCTGGATGGATAGATGGATGGAATAATTAAGCATGTACTACAAAGATATTTTAATGTTCCATAAAATTTTTGAAGAATTAGCATTCTAAGCTTACAGATGGCTTGGCATCTCTTACAGAGCTGATCGTGTGGAGATTGGTTACTTGGAGAAAGAAAAGGAAGGACAGGAATAAGAGGTTAGTTCATTTGAAAGAGACAGTACTGCTGCAATAAATTATTTCATTGAAGATCGCTCATGGTGCAGCAACATCTTGCCAGAGGCAGGCATAATCTCTGGACAGGGCGCCAGCTCTTCGCTAATACTGCGCCACCTGTTCCCATGTTTAATACATGCTTTAATTCCAATCATTATGAAAATGATATCAATTATACATCTTAATATTTAAATTGTTCAGAAAGCTGCAATATCATGAATGTAATGTATTCTGTGTCCTGTCGGCGAAGGAGAAAGCCTGTTTAAGAAGCACGTAGTGATTCACACACATAGAGTACACAAAAGAACACATACAGTAGAATGCAAACGTTCATTTAACGTGCTACTGTACTTTAGTTACGATCGGATCTGACAAAGTAGTAAATTAAACGATTTTAAGATGAAGTTTATGAAGATTCCACTTTAATGACAAAATAAACTACATGATTAAAGTGGAAATTTCAAGATTAAAGTTGACATTTGGACATTTTTTTCAACTGTGTCCCTGTTTTGTTTTTCTTTTCACTGTACCTTAATATGATTCCATATGACACTAAGACGGTGGGCTACGACTCACCTTTTCAAGGTGACTTTGATATCTGACCACTTCTTATTTAATTTGGGCACTTTGTGACTTTCTGAACTTGAACTTACAAGTTTCTCTGCCACTCTGTTACACAATTAACTTCCTTTTGTTATTTATATCACTTCTTAAACCAACAAATAGTACAGTACGTTTTTCCTTGCCTCTACTTGGTATTCGCTGAAATTCTTCTTTTTCCCCCTTGCTTTTGTCATTGTCTGTTTACAGTACACAAGACATAAGGGTCTATTTATAATGATTTTTCAAAGAGGCGTAATTCTGGGAGGAGTCTGGGTGGAGCTGCAGGCGCGTGCACTTGAGTTACTATTCATGCTGTCCAGGATTTATGTAGCGGAAAAATGTGGAAGTTGGTGTATGCACAGATTTATGCATCTAGATTTTTTTTCCACATTTTCACTTTTGTCCATACGTCATGTTTTAGTGTGAATTCTATGCATGGCATTATGCATGAGGCTCCAGGAGAGAGAATCATGTTCAGGAAGTTAGCCAAGTTTATTACTAAGAGCACCTAAGAACCTTACACCAAATCAAAATACAATGTTCTCAATCAGAGTCAAAATTGGGTGCCTAGTTCTTTGCTTTGAAACACTAAACCAAGACCAATCAGCATAAAAAAACATTTAGGGAGACTTCACAATCTCAAACAAAGTGTTGACCACCTTGTCAACATTTATAGGGTCATGCTGATAATATTATCACCCATGACATCCATGACCATGGCCCCTAGCAATGGATCACCATGACATTGTAACAAAGTGACAGTGTCCATAGGAAGGAATATCATGGGAGAATTTAAAATTAATGCTAAACAAATAAAGTATATTAAGAAAAAAATGAACAAAAAAAATTACTGCATACTAACATTTTAACTTTAACATATTGTTTTGGGAACAAAAATTGTTTTTGACTAGGAGCTTCACTTCCTTTTGTTAGAAATCTCAAGAAACAGGTAAATTTCAGGTTATTTCTCCTGGCAGACCGCAAGAAATATATTTCTCATAAGGAGATGTAGCATAATAGTGAAAACAAAAAGCATGAATATATACTGTATAGTAAAATATAAAAAGAAAAAGCAAGCAATGCAGCACAGTAATAATAATAATAGCATATATAAAAATATAGTGTATATGAAAGGATAATATTTCATAAGCAAAGTTACATGCAGTACATGAGTACAAAACTTATTTTATTCACAAACCACAGTGACATATTGAATGGTGATTGAAATTCAATTCCATTTTTAGACTCAATGTGCAGTTATTCCAATTTTAGTAGCAATATTTCCAAACAGGCAATTTCACCCCACGTTTCTTTGGAAATTTAATTCAAAAGTGTTATAACAGACCAGCAGGATTTAGGTCTTGGTTTTAACTTTACCATTGCAAATTTCTATTTTGTTTTTTTAAGTGTAATTATTTTGGATCTTTGTGTGTATAATCCAGCTGTGTTTGAACTTCATTCTAGTGTGCTTTAGTTCATTATGTGCTTGACTCAAATGTGTTTGACCTTCAGTTCATGGATGCATAGCCTGATAGTCTTCTGAATATTTCCCCATTACATAAAAAATACTATTAATGCAAATATAGCAGTACAACTTAAAAGAAATTTCTAGATTATGTCAGGATAAACAAAGCATTTTATTTCATATTTTATTGTTTTTGTATAGTATCCCAGCCACAGGGAATGCACAAACCAGTGTTTTTCTTCATGCCGGTCCCAAGCCCAGATAAAAGGGGAGGGTTAAGTCAGGAAGAACATCCGGTGTAAAATTTTGCCAGATCAATATGTGGACAATTTCAATATCGGATCAGTCGAGGCCTGGGTCAACAACGGCCTCCACCAGTACTGTTAGCCAACAGGGCACCTGGCAGAAATTGGGCTATGATTGGCCAAAGAAGGAGAAGAAGAGGGGGTAGACATGTCCAGAGGTAGGAGGAGAGCAGGAGGGTAAAGAGAGTGGAACTGATGGTAGGAACTTTGAATTGTGGTAGTATGACTGGTAAGTAGAGAGAGTTAGCTGATGTGATGGAGAGAAGGAAGGTTGATATATTACGCATGCAAGAAACTAAATGGAAGGGGAGTAAGGCCAGGTGCATCGGAGGTGAATTCAAATTGTTCTATCATTGTGTGGATGGGAGGAGAATGGGGTAGGGGTTATTCTGAAAGAACAGTATGTCAAGAGTATTTTTATTATGAAAAAAGTGTCAGAAAGAGTAATGATTATGAAGCTGGAAATTGAAGGTATGATGATGAATGTTGTATGTGCATATGCCCCACAAGTTGAGTGTGCGATAGATGAGAAAAAAGATTTCTGGAGTGAGTTGGATGAAGTGGTGGAGAGTGTACCCAAGGGAGAGAGAGTGGTGATTGGAGTAGTTTTCAATGGATATGTTGGTGAAGGGAACAGAGGAGATGAGGAGGTGATAGGTAGGAAAATAAAGAAGGTCAGATAATAGTGGATTTTGCAAAAATGATGGATATGACTGGTGAATTTCTATTTTAAGAAGAGGGAGGAACATAGGGTGACGTAGAAGAGTGGAGGAAGATGCACACAGGTAGGTTATATCCTGTGCAGGAGGGTCAATCTTAAAGAGATTGAAGACTGCAATGTGGTGGCAGGGAAAAGTCTAGTTAGGCAGCATAGGATGGTGGTCTGTGAGATTACGCTGGAGATCAGGAAGAGGAGGAGAGTGAGGGCAGAGCCAAGGATCAAATAGTGAAAGATTTTATTTTATTTATTTTTCATTGTTTCTACATCATTGTGCTGCCAGTTTCTGCTTTTTTCTCAGGACCCAACAGTTTTTGTGACTATTTTATTGTGTTTCCAGTCACTATGATGCTGCATAGAGGACTTAAAGACAGTCTAAGGAAATGATCAAAAAGACTAATAAGATGTTAGGTTATATAACACAATGTGCAGAGTACAACTCAAGGGAGGTTATGTTTAAGTTATACTATACTAGTAAAGCCTCATATGGAGTACTGTGCATGGTTTTCAGATCCACATTACAAAAAATTGACTTAGCAGTGCTAGATAAAGTCCTTGCAAAGAGTGACTACGTAGATTCTACGACTGAGAGGTATGAGTTGTGAGGGACTGGAGTTGAACCTTTTCAGTTTAAACAAATTGAGATTAAGAGGTGTTAAGCTCAAAATGTATCACATTTTGAAGGGAATTAGTACAATGGATCCCAGCTGCTACTTTAAAATATATTCTTCAGTGGGTAGCACTGCTGCCTTGCAGTTAGGGGACCCAGGTTTGCTTCCCGGGTCCTCCCTGTGTGGAGTTTGTATGTTCTCCCCGTGTCTGCATGGGTTTCCTCCGTGTACTCCAGTTTCCTCCCACAGTCCAAAGACATGAAGGTTAGGTGCATTGGCGATTCTAAATTGTCCCTAGTGTGTGCTTGGTGTGTAGGTGTGTGTGTGTGTGTTCGCCCTGCGGTGGGCTGGCGCCCTGCCTGGGGTTTGTTTCCTGCCTTGCGCTCTGTGTTGGCTGGGATTGGCTCCAGCAGACCCCCATGACCCTGTGTTAGGATATAGCAGGTTGGATAATGGATGGATGGATGGATGATACCAAAGGTTTTCTTCACACAAACAACCACAGGCACGTGGAATAATTTGGAGAGAAGATGGAGAGAAGGACTTTAGGGATCTTCAAATCTCAACTATGTTATTTTGGAGAATCTAGGTGAATACAGTGGATCAGCTTTTTAGGCTGAATGGCTTGTTCTCATCACAGTTGTTCTAATGTTTGAATATTCTATATCCATGTATAAAGGTTCAAAAAATGAAAAGAGGGGAATCCAAAAAGGTCACAACAAAGATTTAGGACACATAAACACAATGTGGAGGTGATTGAGCAACATTTAATAACATTTTTTTCAATTGAGGCAATGATAATAATTAAAGGTTTACAATTAAACCAAAATAGATGAGATGATGAAAAACATAAACTTACAGAAGTATTGGAATATTTTAACTCATCTTCTGTTGTAATTTAAGAAAAATCAATATGATTTGATTGTGATATGATTGCTTAGTAATGTCTTTCCAAAGTATTATAGTTTAAATAACCAAAGGACATTGAAAAACAGATTGAAAATCAGAAGGATGATGATGATTATGACAGAAACCTTAGAAACCAAGATACAAAATACTCAGTCATCTTCAGGTAACATATATAAATGCTTGCTATACTAACAAAAAATAGTAAACCCAGTTTTGTAATTTTCAGATTGACATCAAACAACAGAAACTGGGAAATAAGAGCTTGGATGATTAATGTTGGAGTCTAATTAAAAGCAGAAGTTAATTTGGAGGAAAACACTGTTGACACAGAGATCTCCTGAGACTGAACTTGAGAACTACTTACCTAGAAAGTACCCTGTGAAACAATTTTATTTCACTATTTTGGAACTGAGGAGTTTCAGTCTATAATGCAAATATACATTACTACCCAAAATGTTACTTATGAGCTCAATATCATTGGTACTGTAATTTATTTTTACAAATGGCCATTGGTCCACACAGAATTGAAAACTATTAACAAGACTGATGAATCAAAAAGTGCCATTAACCTCTTTTTTTACAACAGCTAAATGATAGTTGACAATAAGAACATTCACAAAAGCAGTAGACAAGTGAAAATTGTCAACAGTAAACCTTTCAGTCTGATCCCACTTTACTCTGTATATCTTACAGGTTTCAAGTGAAATGGAAAACACCCTTAGCTTCCATTTAGGCTGGCATTTGATTCAAAAGAAAATGCTAGCTTTTTTTTCTTTTTCATTTTTGCTGTTTGTTGTAATTATTTTAAAAAGTTTTAGAAAATACATGAAAAAAACTCCTGTTAATGAATGTAAAAACAATGTAATTAGAAATTGAAAAATCCAACAAAAAAGGCAATTATATTAAAATGTATGTTTGTTTAAAATACATGTGATGATGAAGACCATAGTATGAACTCTTTAAATATAGCAGTTAACCAAATGCTGTAGATGCGAAACAGGCATTACAAATGTATATTTTCTACTGCTGTTTTGAATGTTTAATATGTTGATGTTTTCCTTTTTGCTCATACAGCGTTTTCAGTAATTTAAAAAATCAAATATTGTAATTGTTTAATACAAAATATTTATACAAAAATTAAATACAATAAAGTGCACTTCACATATCAATATACTAGGCACCATGTATGACAATCAGTCTTTGTGCAAATGTGGATATGAGCTTTGGGGATTTTGCCTTCTCTTCCTTGTAGACTTGCTCATCTTTTGTCGTGTCAGAAGGAAGCATTCTAGAATGGCAGTGTTCTAGTCTTTTCCACATCATCAGGAAATTCAAGTCGGAGCTTGTCTCTTACATTATAGGACAATCACCATAATGCCCTGAAGCTGAATCACTTTTGTATTAACTACTTGCTTTTTCCTAAATCCAGGATAACCCAATCCAAAGTTTTTTTTAGACTTAATCAATGTATCACTTCCTTTATTGTTCCCTAAGCCTTGTGAACCTGGACCCAGGCTGCATAACTCAAATAACTCAAAGGTTTCAAGACCAGAAAATTATGTTAAAATTGAAGATATTTTAAAAGTTATTTGGTCTTTGTGGGTCTGTCTAACTGATGGAAGCTCCTAAAGGAGAAAATAAGGATGTGTATTTTTTACCTCCTGCCAAACTATTATTATTATTATTTTTCCATTGTTTTTTCTCAACAGATTATCTTAAATGGTGGTGCTCCCTTAATCCATAGAAAAATGGAAATTTAAAATCTAACACTACAGTTTGCCTAACAATATACACCTGGAATTTCTTGCCATAATAAAAATTCTCTTTAAATCATGTACAGAAACAGAGAAAGATATACTGTATTGTATGGTGCTGTAGGCAACCGAAATAGCAGGCTGCCTGTTATCACAATCAAAGAGGGTGTGAAAGGCATTAAGTTCACTTGGAAAGAAAAAGTGTGAATATGACTGAATTAGGTCTTACTTTATAATCTGTAAGCATCTCTATATTCTTTCTGTGTCAATCATTAGTGCAGCTATACCTGGTTTCCAGTTTACACACATATTGACATTTAGCCTTTTACATTGCTTTTCTGAGATCATACATGAATTTCTTGTATGTTTCTTTAGTGCTGTCTGAAAATGCATTGCTGTATACATTCATCAATTTCCTGATGCCACCAGTTTCTTAATTGGAAAAATGTCAATTGTTTTTGTAGTCATGTCATCCATACATTTTTTATGAAACAACAACAACAACATTTATTTATATAGTACATTTTCATACAAACAGTAGCTCAAAGTGCTTACAGTAGCTCAAAGTGCTTATGAAACCTATCATGATGTTTGCATACTTATCCAGATCTGATGAGGAGTCACTCAAGCCAATGAATTATTTAGCCAAAGTGTATCGAGAAATGCTACTGGGGCTCCCTTACGCCAACTGCAACACACCTGCATATCAGAGTGCATAAGGCCTCACTCTGACTGTAACTGCCAAGTCACACATTTTTCTTCTTTCTTTTTAATAGTCTTCATTTTTAGTCATTCTTGTGTGTGTTCAGACCATAGTGTGGATGCATCTATCTATCTATCTATCTATCTATCTATCTATCTATCTATCTATCTATCTATCTATTGTCACGTATGGGCGTCGGAGGACTCCTCTACGGGCCAGGGAAAGGTAAACAATAGTCTGCCGAGACGAGAGGGGGGGCTACCGCTGATGTTGTCCTGTTCTTCCTCTTCCCCCACAGCTCCGAGAAGCCGCCTGGCAAGGGCACTTAACGCCGCCCCTTCTGGAAGTACCAGTTTGAAGGAAGCACCGACAAAGAGAAGGGCGGCTTCTGCCGGGATACCGGAACGAGCTGAACACCAGATCCCGTGACGCTGTGAGAACATTATTATTGGGAAAGAAGTCCCTGTATGCGAGAGCGCTGAAGCTCTATTTTTTCGTTACTTGCTGACTTTGTTTGGTTGGTGTCCCAACGTTCCTACTGTGGTAGTCTGTCCTTCCACTGCCTGACCACAAGTGGCGTAGTTGACAGGATTGTCGGGGGGTAAATTAATAGGATGGCCGAGCCCGTAGGCCTAGCGGAGGTCGTACAACAGTTGGCCGATCAACTCGCCCAACTGTAAGCTCACCAAGCAGAGTTCGTAAGCGCCAGTGGACACTGCGCACAACTGAGAGGACAAGGACCGGCCAAACTGCTCATTCCTATGAGGCCAAGACGTGGAGGCGTATTTAACCATTTTTGAGCGCACCGCTAGTAGACAGCTTTGGCCGCACCGGGAGTAGAGCCACATACTTGTGCCTTTTCTCGCCAGTGAAGCACAACGGGCCTATTATGATTTGGATGAAGACGTAGCCACAGACTATCCCACTTTAAAGAGAGAAATCCTTGCTCACGATGGGTTAACCCATACTTGTCAAGCTCAGCGCTGCCGGGAATGGAAGACCATCGCGGGCCCAGGCCTTCGATCTTTGGGGAAGAAAGACCCATTGGCTACGTCCCAGTAAAAACAAGCCAGAGCGCCTAGTTGAGATAGTCATGGCCGACTTCCTCGTACATGCCCTTCCTGAAAGTATGATGAGGCCAGAACGAAGATTACTCTGGGCTGATATGGAAACCCTTGTGGAAATTATTGAACGCTGCCACTCTGCCAGTCAAACCGAGCAACCAGAAGAACGGCACCGAATCCACTCCAGCCGAAACAACCGCTGTGAAAAACCAGCGCGGGACCCAGAAAACGAGAAAGGTCCCTCCTTCCACTACGTTGTTACTGCTGCGGCGAACCAGGGCACACGGTGGCCATTTGCCCCAAAGAAGATGACCAGATGGACTGTGCTTGGGCCGAGGCAGGCAGGTATTGTTATGCGGTCACATCTAACCCTCTCGCTTCTCCCTTCACAGGCCTGGCCCGACTGAACAGACACCTCGTCCGAGCACTCTATGATACAGGAAGCAATGTGACTGTCGTTGCTGCCCTGTATGTCCACTCAGGACAGTATGATAATAAAAGGACCAGCCTTACCTGTATTCACGGTGAGATTAAGGCGTACCCCACTGCGATCTGTTGCCTCCTAGTCCGTGGATATTTGGCATGACAACGGGTGGTGGTGCTCCCGAAGCCTCCATATGCCGTGATACTGGGAAGAGACTGGTCCCAAAACAACTCTGAGCGGAGAAAGCCGTGTCTGTTTGCTTCCTCAGCCCAGGATACGGATGAGAGCTGGTCGTCCCAGGAGGAGTCCCAGCCATGCAGAAGAACAGGTAAAATGTTGGCTACACAGAGCGATCCTGCAGACCTGGAGCCTGCAGAGGAGTGGCCGGAGGCCGTTGGTAACCCGCCCCCTACCTCCCACGACTCTGCTGCAGATGCTGGGTACCGCCCCCACGAATTACCTGACATAGCCGTACGGTTCCAGCCCCTTCCCTCCTCTTTTAGGCGGGAGCAGTGGAACAACAACTTATTGAAACATGCTAGAAATGCCCTCCACAGATTCCATCCCACCCATGCCTCATTTTGTCATCGAGCACAATCTCTTATAGCGGGTGGTTAAAGGCCAGAACGGGGTATGCAGCCAATTCCTGGTTCCCCGCTCTTTCCGATGGGAATTATGTGACCTGGCCCACGCTCAATTGTTGGGGGGGGGGGGGGCATTTAGGCCCTGAAAAAACCCTCGAGTGTATAACAGCACGCTTTTACTGGCCGGGTGTGCACGAGGAGGTCTGCCGATTTTGAAGGTCCTGCCCGGCATGTCAGCTCACCCACATTCCTAGGAAGGATCACGCCCCTCTAGTTCCCCTGCCCATAATTGATATCCCGTTCGAGAGAATAGGTCTAGACATTGTGGGACCCCTCGAACACTCAGCTAGGGGACATAAGTATAGTCTGGTCTTGGTTGATTACGCCGCCCGATATCCAGAAGCCATCCCACTGTGAGTGGCTACATCAAAAGTAATAGCTCGGGCGCTTATTGGGGTTTTTTTTCACGCGTGGGCATTCCCAAGGAAATCCTCATGGATCAAGGGAACCCCTTCATGTCTCAATCCTTCAAGGGGGTGGCTAAGATACTCCGACTCTGCCACCTCAGAACATCTGTATACCACACCCAAACAGATGGATTAGTCGAGCGTTTTAAACAAACGCTCAAACAGATACTGAGAAAGGTGGTCCAGACGGATGGGAAAGAGTGGAACCAGCTCCTCCCTCTAGTCCTTTTCACCTTCCGGGAGGTTCCTCAAGCCTCAACCGGGTTTTCACCCTTCAAACTCCTGTACGGGAGACAACCCAGAGGTCTCCTTGATCTCATTAGGGAGGGCTGGGAAGACGAAAACACAACCTTCTTATCGAAGTATATTGGAGCATGTAGCCGAGCTTAGGGATCGTTTTGCGCACCTACAACCGGCTGTCTGGGAGCATTTAGAAGGGCCACAGTGAGTGCAAGCCCAGTTGTACAACTGGAACTCCCTCCTCAAGGTGTTCAGCCCCGGCGACCGCGTCATGGTGCTCATCCCTACCAGCCATTCCAAGTTCCTAGCTCACTGGCAAGGGCCATATGAAGTACACGAACGGAAAGGATTGGTAGATTATCTAATTTATCAACCCAACCGGTGTCCCAAGGAGTGAATCTACCACATCAACCTACTAAAGCCATGGGTAGACCGTTCTTCCCAGGAGGAAACGATGGCTTATGCTGCTTCCTTATGTATGAACAGTGAACACTTAAATTATGGGGAAAAGCTCAATCCCAAACAAAGATGTGAGATAGTAGAAATAATAAGGTTGATAAAGGGGGTTGTCAGTACCCAGCCTGGCTGCACTTCACTCATAACCCACGATATTATCACCAAAACGGGAGCGCTGGTGCGAGAGCGTCCCTATAGACTCCCGGAGGCTAAGAGGGCAGAGGTGGAGTTAGAAATAGGTTGGATGCTGGAGTTGGGCATGGTAGAGGCCAGTCACAGCCCCTGGTCCAGCCCGATTGTATTCATTTCTAAGCCAGACGGGAGTTGGTGCTTTTGTAATGACTTCCACTGGCTTAACCAAATTTCCTGTTTTGATGCTTATCCTATCCTATCAAAACATCAATCCAGGTGGACGACATGCTAGAGCATCTGGGAGACTCCTGCTACCTCTCCACCCTGGACATGATGAAAGGATATTGGCAAATCCCCTTGACCGAGACAGCGAAGGAAAAAACTGCCTTTAGTACCCCTAGTGGCCACTGGCAGTACAGAGTTCTTCCCTTTGGGCTGCACGGGGCTCCCGCCACCTTCCAACGTCTGGTGGACCAACTGCTACGGCCCCATAATGCCTATAGTGCTGCCTATCTTGATGATATCGTCATATTTTCCTGCACCTGGGAAGAACATCTACTGCATGTGAGAGGCGTCCTTCAGGCCATACACCAGGCCGGTCTCCGGGTCAATCCACAAAAGTGTCACTTTGGATTGACCGAGCCTAAGTATCTAGGCTATGTGGTGGGCGGAGTACAGATCAAACCCCAGTGGTCCAAAATAGCTGCCATAAGCAACTGGCCCCGGCCGCTAACAAAGAGGCAAGTGCAAGCTTTCTTGGAATTAGCCGGGTACTACTGTCGGTTTGTACCCTGCTTCTCCAAGCGAGCTGCACCTCTGATGGATCTGACAAAAATGAAGGGCCCTAATTCGGTGGTATGGAATTCCATGGCTGCTGCTGCATTTAGTGACTTAAAAATGGCCCTGACTTTGGCTCCCATATTAAAATCATCTGACTTCTGTAGTCCTTTTATTCTCCAGACCGACGACTCGGATACCGGCTTGGGGGCTGTGTTAAGCCAAGTTGTCGATGGAGCCAAACACCCCATTCTGTATCTCAGCCGGAAACTGCTGGAATGGGAGAGAAGATACGGCGCGATTGAACGGGTGCTCACCATTAAATGGGCAATAACCACGTTGCGGTATTATTTGTTGGGCCGCAAATTCACCTTAGTCACTGATCACGCCCCCCTCCAGTGGCTCTCTGCTGCTTGTGACAGAAATCCGAGAATAATGAGGTGGTTCCTGAGTCTGCAACAATATAACTTTAAGGTGAGCCACTGTAAGGGCACCTTACATGCCAACGCGGACACCCTCTCCCGCATCCACGACCTCACGGTGAGATCCGCTCACCCCTCCGGGCTCAAGCTAAGGGTGGGGCCGTGTCATGCATGGGCGTTGGAGGACTCCTCTATGGGCCAGGGAAAAGTAAACAATAGCCCGCCAAGACAAGAGGAGGGGCAACCGCTGACATCCTGTTCTTCCTCTTCCCCCACAGCTCTGAGAAGCTGCCTGGCAAGGGCACTTAATGCCTCCCCTTCCGGAAGTACCGGTATAAAGGAAGCACCGACAAAGAGAAGGGTGGCTTCAGCGGGATACCAGAACAAGCTGAACGCCAGATCCCGTGATGCTGTGAAAACATTATTATTGGGAAAGAAGTCCCTGTATGCGAGATCACTGAAGCTCTATTTTTTCATTATTTGCTGAATTTGTTTGTTCGTCTCGCGACGATTAAATGAGATGACCCGGTTGGTATCCCAACGTTCCTACTGTGGCAGTCTGTCCTTCCACCACCCAACCACACTATCTATCTATCTATCTATCTATCTATCTATCTATCTATCTATCTATCTATCTATCTATCTATCTATCTATCTAATGAACTTCTGCAAAAAGCTGAATTTCTCCATGTGGACAAATAAAGCTCTAAGTTTGAATCTAGAGATCGATATTTCAATATGATCAATATCAGCTCAATATTTTCTGTGAGAAAGAGGAAGCAGACTCATAACATTTATAAAATTAAAATATGGTGCAATGTTTATTTTGATAATGTCAAGATGAAATTGCAAAGGGAAAGAAACGGCATTAGTAGAACATTAGAAATGTTTTGACGAGAACAGGCTATTTAGCCCAACAAAGTTCAGCACTCCTAGCCTATTACTTCTTCCAAAATTGCTTCAAGTCTACTTTTTAAATTCCCTTTAAGTAGTACTGTCTACCAGACTACCTGGTTACTTATTCCATGTGTCTAGTGTTCTCCATATGAAGAAAAACCTAATATTTGTGTGAAATTTACCCTTAACAATTTCCCAACTGTATCTCCATCTTCTTGTTGAACTCATTTTAAAGTAACAGTCTAGATTCACTGTGCTGATTTCTTCCATTATTTTCAACACTTTGATCATGTCTCTTTTCTCAGTCTCTTCTTAATCTCTTCTTGCTTAATCTTGTTTAATCTGAAAAAATTCAGATCCTTTAATCATTCCTCATAACTCTTACTCTGTAGTTCTGAAACATTAGAACAATATGGACGACAACAGGCCATTCAGAATAACAAAGCTCACCATTCCTATCCACTTAATTCTTTTAAAATAACATCAAGTCAAGTTTTGAAAGTCCCTAAAGTCCTACTGTCTATCACCGATCAGTGTGTGATACCCTGTCAACACCACCTAACATGCACAGGTAGGGAATGAAGGAGGACCCACTCTGCAAGCTATGTGGGGAGCGAGGCACACTGGCACATATACTGATGGGGAGCAAGATCATGCTTGGCCTGGGAAAATATAGATGGCACTATGAACAGGTTCTCAGGGCACTGGCAGATATTTTGGAGTAGGAGAGATATGAATATAGGTCCGTCCACCCAGTTCATCAGAGATGGGGAGAAGCCCCTCTCCTCCAAGAAGATCAAGAAGGGCCTCTTGCTGACCCACCTACTGGAGGATGTTGTGGTTTAGGGTTAAAACATCGAATGGAAGTTGGACGCCACCTGATAACATCTTCCCCTGGCTGAAGATGTCAGTCACAAGAGGTGATTGAAGGTTTCGGTGCTAAATGCATTCAATAGGTAACTTATTCCATGTGTCTATGGTTATCTGTGTAAAGAAAAACATCCTAATTTTTGTGTGAAATTTACTCTTAACAAGCTTCTAACAGTGCTGCCATGTTCTTGTTTAACTCATTTTAAAATAAGTCTCAATCCACTGTTCTAATTTTCTTCATAATTATAAACTCTTCAATTATATTTCCCGTTTCCTCATAATTCATCCCCAGTAGCCCCGGAATCAGCCTAGTCGCTCTTGTCTAGACTTTTTTTAGCACTGCTATGTCCTTTTTGTAGCCTGGAGACCAAAACAGTATGCAGTACTCTGGAAAGGGGCTTCACCAGTGAATTATAAAGTTTGAGCATTACCTCCACAGACTTGTAATCTACACCTCGTACTACATAATCTAACATTTTGTTAGCCTTCTTAATGGCTTATGATTAATGTCTGGAACTTGATAGTATCAAGTCCACTACAACTCCTAAATCCTTCTCATAAGGTTTACTTTTGATATTCAGATCTCCCAATGTGTATTCAAACTTATTATTTATACTTCCTACATGTAATAATTTGCATTTACTTACATTGAACTTCATCTACCATAAATCTGCCCAAGCCTGTATGCTCTTCAAGTCGATCTTTAATAATTCAATTTGATCCAGATTATCTGCCATAACCTATACCTTCTTGGTAACATTTGCAAACTGAACCAGCTTGTTACTTACAGCATATTTCTATCCAAAGCATTTATACATATTAAAAATAGCAGTGGCCTTGTGGAAAACCACTCTTAATGTAAGCCAATTCTGATAAGGTTCCTCACAAAATAATCCACTGCTTCCTGTGTCTGAGCCAATTTTGCATTCATTTGCAAACATCACCCTGAACTTCCACTTCTTTAAGTTTGATGCCCAAGATGTCAAGTGGTACCTTATCAAATGCTTTTTGAAATTCTTTGAAATTAAGCATGTTGGTAAAACTTGACCTCCCTCTTCTGAACCAATGCTGACTGTTTAGTATCACTACAGTTCTGGCCATGTGTTGCTTAGTCTTATCCTTAATAATTCCTTCCATGAATTTATCTGTCATGCATGTTAAGCTTGCTGGTCTATAGTTGCTTGGATCTACCCTTTTTATATAATGGAATAATATTTGCCATTTTCCAGTCCTTGTGAATTTCCCCAATGCGCAGTTACTTCCTAAAAATATGTCAGGAATTTATTTATGTACTCGCTAACCTCCTTAAGAACTCAAGGATAAATATTATCTGGTCCTGGTGATTTTTTTGTATTTCACCTATTTAATCTAAGCAGTTCTTCTCCCTCTACAATTTCCAAATCACTCAGTACCTCCTTTTTAGTTTCTGTTACCACTGGGAGGTTATCGACTTCCTCAACTGTGAAGACCTCAGAAAAATGCAACTTTTGAGCATCTGCTATTCCACTGTCTGTATTTTTAAATTCTCCTTTACTATTCCTCATGCACTTCACCTCCTCCTTGACTGTTCTTTTACTACTAAAATACTGAAGGAATCTCTTTGGTTTGGTTTGTCTTTCACCTTTTCTGCTATGTTCCTCTCTAACTGCCTTTTGGCCTCCTGAAATGGTTAATGGTTACCCTTATGTTCTCATATTTTCCTTTGCAGCTTCTTTTTCAACTTTTTATTACCTAACTGCAGAGTTTTTTTTTTTTAATTTCCAGCTAATTCCAAATATAGGTATGTTTCTGTCCTGCATTTTATGTAAAAAGTTTTTAAACTTTAAAGCATATCGCTTTCCAGCCTCCTTAGAATTTGCCGCATCTGCTCAAACTTTGCCCAACTAAATTTAAACTTAACAGTTTTAGTTTTAGCATCTGCACTCTTCCAAAACACTGAGAACTCTATTATATTATGGCCAGTGGACCCTAGTGGTTCTATCACCTCTATGCCCTTAATTGTATCCAGATTATTATGAAAAGTCAAGCAAAATGACACCTTTTATTGGCTAACTGAACAGATTACATTATGCAAGCTTTCGAGGCAGCTCAGACCCTTCTTCTGGCAGGTTGTATACATATGCTCCAAAGAACATCAGTGAGTCAGTTGTGTGTTAGCAATCAACAACTAAGATGGGTGGTTTAGTAGTATCTTTACTGTCTTGCAATAAGGAGGTTGTAGGTTTGTGGTGTGGGTCACAGATGATAGTGAGTGAACCAAGCTATTAAGGGGGGTCGGGCCACGTAGGTGCCTGGGGGGCGGGAGTACACTCCTAGTAAAGACATATCAAAAGTAAATAAGCATCTTGTTTCATATGTATAACAAAACAAAACATTTGACTGATGATCTCAATTGTTGTTATGGACAATGATTGTGGGTTTAAGGGTTTAAATTATTAAATACTGGGTGGCACAGGGAAACAGGAAATTTTGGAACTGGGTGTTGGTGACCCTGGGGTGTTGGTAGTTGTTTGGGACCAATGTGATCTCGTTTAGAACTCCTTGTCATTTGTTATAATGGAATGGAATGGTGTGCAATGAGAGTTCGCTGTAAAAGCCTTTTGTAAAAATGGTGATAGTGTGACTGCTGCGCAAAGACAATTTCGGCATCATTACCAGTTAGGACATCATTATTGTGTCCCATCTGCTCATGCAATTACAACATGGGTGTGTAATTTCAAAGAAACGTGTTCAGTCTTAAAGAAGAAGTCTCCAGGTGGAGCCACTCTGCATACTGCCCAAAAATCTATTCGATTATTGTTTGGAAGGCATATCATTTTACGCAATGGTGACATTCCATGGCCTTCGAGATGCCCAGCTCTCACTTTTTGTGAATTTGTTCTGCGAGGATATCTTAAAAGCCATGTGTATTGCACATGTCCTGCAAACATTGTTGGACTAAAAAGGATTGAAAAGGAAATCTCTGGCATTCCTCTTGACATGTTACGTTGAGTAATGCAGAATTTCCACAACAGGCTGTCAAAATGTGTATGGAGAAATGGACAACATCTTCAAGATGTTTTCTTAAAAACATAAAATGAATATTGAATGAATATTGATAACCATTATTAATTGCATATCCTGTACAATACTTTTCATCATTAAATGTATTTTGTAATGTGTTTATTCATGCATTGAATGTCAATTGAAAATTTCCTGTTTCCCTGTGCCACTCTGTATTAAATTAATCAGGTAAAATTTGTTCTTACTTTGATTATTAATTGGGGATGTAGATGCCACATGGACTGGACAGACATCCCAGTCAGAGATAATTTCTTACCCAGATGGGAGGCTCCTAGTAGACAGACAGACATCCCAGCCTGGGAGGAGAAGTGGATCAAACCGAGAAAGAAGGAACAGAAGGGGTACAGGGACAGCCCATCACTATCCAATCTGTGGTGCCTGCCCGATCTGCACATGCATGGGCACAAAGGCAAACTGAGCTGCGTGTGCATGCACACACATGCGCAGAACTTTACTATTACGATTGTGCCCAATCCGCGTTTTTTAATTCCTTGGTAATTTCTTGGTTTAAAGGTAAAAGTCACAGTATATTCCCTATTAAGGTTAACAGATTAATGAATGTATGTCATTATTTTCATAAGACCCTATTAGGATTTGCTGGTATGCTTTTTTAAACATTTGTCCAGATTTTTTATCTTAAAGAGTGAACAGCATGCTAATAATTAAGCAAAACAATGTAAAACCAGTGTCGAATTAGGAATAGATTCGGGTGTGCACGTCTGACACTCAACTAATGTAAAGAGTGCCCTCCAAAACCATCAGTATTTTTTTTTTATTATTTTGATATCAGATTATATCAATACAAGAGTTTATCCATAATATAGTTAACACATATATAATAATGAAGGCTAAATTACATTTGAGTAACAACAACTACATTATTGTAAGAAAGAGGGATGCAGATAATAGAATTACAAATTGTTAATAAACCAGCTCAGAATCTTTCATGTTTTAATTGCTTTAGTGTTTTTTTCTATTTATTAAAGCTATTTTAGCATATTGATGTCCATACAGAAAGATGTAACAGAGGGTCTAACATTCTGAACTTTTTTACTTATGTATATGATATTTATCAAGCAAGGAAACCACAGTTACTACATTTTCTAACATTTTGTCTTCAAAATTGCATACAGAAAAAGAACAATAATTAAACAGTGAGAGATGTTTTGTCATTCAAGACAGTAAAAGAAAGAAAAATTTCTAAAATATTTTAGAATAGGACCAGAAGGAAAATAAATTTGAGAGGGTATTTGTCTTCTTTTGTACCAAAACTACATTTTGGATATATATGTATGTCATACTTATGAATTAATGTATTAGTTGGGTACTATTTATTCATAATTTTGAAATGGATATATTTAACCTTGTTTGACAGAAAAAAAACTTCTATGGCACAGACCAGGCAATTATAAAATTTATATCCAAAGCCATTAGTGAAGTGTGGTGTGTGTCTGGTGTGGCACAATAACGGTGCTGGACACCTGCTGTTGTTACTTGTCATTAGCTTATCATTTAAGCTGTTGGTTTAGGAGGAGTTCATACATATACAGTTAACTGAAATATATTGGAGACAGATTGCTCATTAGTAATAACTTACTTCTTATTGCTGCATACAATGCCCATTTATTGTATATTTGTTCTTGACCCTACAGGATACCTGGTGGTAACCAGCCTTCCATGTGGCTGATTAGATGCCAGTGTACCTGAACTCCAAGACATAACTGGATGTCCGTTTATTCTGCTTTTAAGATTCCCAATTCAAGGTAATCTGCAGTTCATATTAGATTTGCTATTGTATTTCTAGAGGTAAGACTACTTAGGCTTTCAGTTTTAGAAGTAATTTGTGCACAATTCCTGCTTAGACTTGCCATATTTATTAATTGATATGCAATATTTTGCTGGCTTGAATACTATCATCAATGTTTGCTTAATTTGTCCAGTAACTAACACACCGGCTTTTTAATTTTAGACAGGAAAGCATCAGTGTGTGAATCCTCACAAACACAGAGACCGAGGCACATCAGAACCAGCAATCACAAAATGGTAATGTTGATCAATGTTGCAAAAATAACATTAATTTTCTTAAGTTAGTGTGCTTTGTTTTAGCCTAAAACAAAACTAAGACAGGAGAGAAAAACAAAGATATGTTTATGTAAGTAACAACACCTGAACACAACACATTAGAAGTTCAGATGTACGAAGATTGTAAGACAATGTCTACTCTATGAGTAATGTAAAAAAAATGATGCTACATATAATGACAATTAAGTCTGGGGTCTTTCAAAATCCAACAACAAATCACAGTAATTTAAAAAATATTATTAGTTAGACTTTACTCTAAGCAGACCTTTATCTATTGTGATGGTACCTCTATTGAAATAGTGGGTGGCCCTCCTGCCTGGCACCTCTTAATCCTCCATCTAAATCTCTGGTCTGGATCTACTGTGCCTTTGCCAAGTGGTCAGGAGGTATTGGCCTGTTTTTTTTCTCCAAATTCTGAAAAGTGTCTCAGTCTCATTACACTGGCTGCCTGTCTCATGTTGGATTGATTTTAAGTTTCTATTAAATATATAGAAGGCTTTGAGTATTTTAGACCCTGCCTGTATTTTGGTGTGTCTGTTCCCAACACTTCTCTTCTCAAGCATTGCTTTGCTTTTTATTCCAAGATCAAGTATAAAAACTGGCAGCTTTCTGTACTCATGCAAAAAAATCTGTAATGCTTTGCCAATAAAAAATGTCAGACTACTAATGTCAAGCATTTCAAAAAACTTCAACATGCCCACTTTTCTAATTTGGCTTTTTCTTAATAACTTGCAGTGGTTGTAATAAATTAGAAATGGTACTGTGTACAGTTTGTAAGATTTGCACTGGGCAGTAACTTCTGCTGTTTTTCTGCTTTCATGTTTCAGTTTACTGCAGTGGTGCCCTGCGTCTCTGCCATCTCTTAGGTCAACTCAAACTGCCTGTGATGCTGGAGAGAAGAAAAGTTCACAAGATGTCCTGAAATGGAATTGAAATTGGACTAAGATGGCCACATTTATATGTATGCTGGGATGTGGAGAGGGGGCTGAGCGGGCTTTGGCCTCAGACCCCCAAGAGGTTTACTATGTCCAGCATCCTTCAAGGCTGCAATTTTGTCTTTCCTCCTTTCCATTTGACCATGTAGTGAATTACAAAGGACAAGGCCCCATCCATTTGCTTCTTATTTACTTTTATAATACTTTCAATTTTCTTTGTAACTGTATATTTTTGTAGAGCAATTTGAGCTGCATTGTAAGCAAATGTGATATAGAAATATTATTTCTGAACAAATTTTAAGGGACAAATCAGGAAAAATGTCAGTTTAAATATAACTAAATTCTTATATAATATTGCTGGATGATAACTCTTTGACTCTGAGTATTATCTTGTTCATAAAGCTTGTAAAAGAATCAGTCTAAACACACAAGAAAGGTTTAGGGCAGCCACCCGTACATTGTCCCTGGCTGCCAAAGGGTTCGAAAATAGGCACTGATGTGCATTGAGTTGACTGACCTGATTTGAGTGGGGAAATGATGGCGGCTTTAAACGCCAAAACCAAAAGTGATGTCATCTAAGGCCAGACTGGAAGTAACATTGTTCTAGGCACCGGAACCGGAAGTGACGACAGTCTTGGCTTCGTCACCGGAAGTGACGTCCGTCTTGGTCCCAGAACCGGAAGTGATGTCTTTGATGTTGAATCAGATAGGTTTTCCCATATTTGGCCTGCAGAGACAACAGAAGTAGATTTATCGCACCCCGCCACACCCTGGCCTGGCAGGTAATTACCTCCACTTGGTTTACTCAGCTTCTTCCTAATCGCATGTGTGTCTCAGCCCAGAGGTCCGTGTGTTTGTGAGGTTGTGGCTTCGGGAAAGGGCATCGGCTTGTAATACTCCTTGATGATAAATGACCAAAAACCTGTAAGGCTGTAGGTCTACAAATCACCTCGTGACTCATGGGTTTGAGTCCCTGTGTAATGCCAACCATTACGCCTCAAGGGGTGTAGATTTCATTCCAAGTTAGAGCAGCGCTTGAAGATGATGTATCTCGCTGCGATGGCCTAGGCGTCTACATGTCATCATTACAGGCCGATTTCTGACAAGACCTAGTGCCCTTTTGGGATTAGCAAGTGTTATGACGCAGTTATTGTCTGATAAATTTCTACACAGTACCATGGGGAATGGAGGATTTTTGAATACTGCCACCTCCATTTTTCTCAAGATACCATTGTGGCAGATGTAACAGATGGCAGACTCATAAGATCGGATGTCTCCGTGAATATAGGTTAGACTGGTCTTAACTTATAGCCATTGTTGTGGCAACACTAAATAGCGAGCAACAATGGAAATGTTACTGCCAGTATCAAACAAAGAAGCCACCTTGTATCCATTGACTAGTGCTACTCTTGTATGTAAATAGGCCAGAAGATTAATGAGAGCACACTGCTTATTTATCCACAGACCCCTTTGTCAACTTGCGGAGCCCTTCACTGCATATCAAAGTTCACTAAAGCATGCTCCGCAACGTAGGAATGGGACACAAATCAGTCCAGGTTCACAGGGATTCTGTTCAGGATCTCCCAAGTAGGTTTCTGACAAAAAATTTTCAATGATCCCCAGTAATGAGATCATCGTAGGACTGTCCCCAAGTCAGCTGGGCAAGCTTAGGAGGAAGGGCATTTATTAGTCGGAACATGCTCCAGATTCCTCCACAACACACCTACTTACCTCAGCTCAGCGACGCAGGACTGGTACTCTCCTACCTGATTATTCTTAGGCTGTTTGAGGCAAGGGTGTGTTGAGACTATGTTTCTGGTTGTCTTTGGGTTACAAAAGGAGGCCATAATCCTGCTGACTTTGCTACTGTAAAAGGATCAGCCTTAACACACGAAAATGGTGTTTCCACTGAGTTCTAGACTGAACTGATTTGAGAGGAGAAATGATGACAGCTTTAAAAGTCATCGTCGGAATATACAAAGTCAGTGCTGCAATATCCATCCATTTCCCAACCCGTTGAATCTGACCACAGGATCACGGGGGTCTGCTGGAGCCAATCCCAGCCAACACTGGGTGCAAGGCAGGAACCAATCCTGGGCAGGGAAAATGCATCATTTTCAAAACATTAACCGAACAGTGTTTTTTTAATTTATTTTTCTGAATACGTTTTTGTTAACTTACTTCAGTTCAGAGTCGTTTCAATCAATATATTTTGACTTTGAGTTTATATATTCAGGAATGAGTTTATATACTCCGATGTTGACTATATATAATCAGGAATGACTTTATAAATTCCGACGCTGACTTTATATATTCAGGTTTTCACTTTATATATTCCAGCGCTGACTTTATATATTCTGACGCTGACTTTATATATTCAAGTTTTGAATTTATATATTCCAGCGATGACTTTATATATTCAAGTTTTGACTTTATATATTCCAACGGTGACTTTATTTATTCAAGTTTTGACTTTATATATTTAGAAAAAAGTTTTGACTTTATATATACCGACGCTGACTTTATGTATTCAAGTTTTGACTTTATATATTCCGACAGTGACTTTATATATTCGGGAATGACTTTATATATTCAAGTTTTGACTTTATATATTCTGACGCCGACTTTATATATTCAGAAAATCAATGTATTTGCCTGTTTCGCACCCCATAGTATATGTGTGTGTGTATATATGTACACATGTATGTATATATATATATATATATATGCCAGCAGCACTCATGACAATGACAAAACAATTACGTTGTCAATCATGTTACGTTATTATTAAAATGTTTCCTTTTCTTTTTACTTCTCCGCTGCCAAGCGTGGGTATTTTGCTATATATATATATATATATATATAGATAGATAGATATAGATATATAGATATATATAAATATGACAACAACACTCATGTCAATGGCAAAACAATTACATTAACAATCATGTTACGTTATTTTTAAAATTTTTCCTTTTCTTTTTCATAACTTCTTTTATACACTACTTCTCCGCTGCGAAGCGCGGGTATTCTGCTAGTCATACATAAAACTTAGACTCACATCTATATTTGACTAATGATTGTTTCAAGTGATAACAGTTCATTTACTTAATTTAAGTCTGTGAATGTAAAGTTGAACTTTTCTGTAAGATTAATAGCTGTTGGAATAAAGGAGGATTTGAACCTGTGGGTTTATACTCTTGATTCCTTCAGCATCTGACCTGATAGCAACAACTGAGAATGGATTAAAGAATCTTAACAAGTGGACAGTTAAACCCAGCCACAGGGGATGCACAAACCAGTGTGTTTCTTCATGCCGGTCCCAAGCCCGGATAAATGGGGAGGGTTACGTCATGAAGGGCATTCGATGTAAATTTTTGTCAAATCAATATGCGGACAACAATACAAATTTCCATGCCGGATTGGTCGAGCCCCAGGTTAACAACGACCTCCACCAGTACTGTTAGTCAACAGGGTGCTGATCGGAAATTGGGCTACTGTTGGCCGAAGAAGAAAAAGGAGAAGAAGAGGGGGGGAGATGGAGGAAGGTAAAGAGAGTGGAACTGAGGGTAGGAACTTTGAATATTGGCAGTATTACTAGGAAGGGGAGAAAGTTAGCAGATATGATGGAGAGAAGGAAGGTTGATATATTGTGCGTCCAAGAGGCTAAATGGAAAGAGAGTAAGGCCAGGTGGATCGGAGGTGGATTTAAATTGTTCTATCATGTTGTGGATAGGAGGAGAAATGGAGTAGGGGTTATTCTGAAGGAACAGTATGTCAAGAGTGATTTGGAGGTTAAAAAAGTGTCAGACAGAGTAATGATTAAGAAACTGGAAATTGAAGGTGTGATGATGAATGTTATTAGTGCAAATGTCTGGGTGTGTGATGGAGGAGAAAGAAGATTTCTGGAGTGAGTTGGATGAAGTGATGAACAGTGTACCCAAGGGACAGAAAGTGGTGATTGGAGCAGATTTCAATGGACATGTTGGTGAAGGGTACAGAGGAGACGAGGAGGTGATGGGTAGGTATGGTGTCAAGGAGAGGAATTAAAAAGGTCAGAGGATAGTGGGTTTTGCCAAAAGGATGGACATGGCTGTAGTGCATACATATTTTAAGAAGAGGGAGGAACATAGGGTTCTGTACAAGAGTGGAGGAAGATGCACAAAGTTAGATTACATCCTATGCAGAAGAGTCAATCTGAAGGAGATTGAAGACTGCAAAGTGGTAGTAGGGGAAAGTGTAGTTAAACAGCTTAGGATGGTGGTCTGTAGGATGATGTTGGAGATCAAGAAGAGTAAGAGAGTGAGGGCAGAGCCATGGATCAAATGGTGGAAGAGGAGTGAGGCTGGGACTTGATTGCAGCGTTCGCAGGTTGGATCTTGCCCTGGAAACATTTTGGACAGTTTTAGGCGAGACAGATGTGCTCGATATATAATTTTGAGTTGAATAATTGTATGCTTTGCGCATATGGAGCTCGAGTGAAGTCTCTGCATTGCTAATTTCCACTCCTTTTCTGATATATTGATTAAGATATCTTTTTCCCATTTTCCCCCTTGGATCTTTGAAAGGGAGGGACTGTAAAATAATTTTATATTTTGCAGAGATGGTGTCTAACTCCTTGAAATTGAGCAATATTTTTTCCAGCATGGACAAGGGTGTAAGATGAGGAAAATCGGGTAGGTTCTGTTTAACTAAGTTCCTAATTTGAAGATAGTGAAAGAAATGTGTAGCTGGAAAGTTAAATTTGGAATTTAATTGTTCATAGGATGCAAAGATGTTGTCTATATAAAGATCTCTAAGCAATTTAATCCCAAATCTTTTCTAGATAACTGTATATGTTTGCAAGGGTTGAAAGAGGTGGTTATCTTGCAGAGATGCAACAGATAAAAGCTTCTCTGTCTTAAAATGCTTTCTACATTGGTTCCATATTCTGACTGAGTGAAGCACAATTGGGTTATTAGTATATTGCTGATAACTTGCTTTTTTTTGGGGCACAAAGCTGGGAAAATAGAAGTACTGCAGGATTTTACTTCTATTGCGGACCAGGCCTGTGTATGTTCATCTATTTTTGTCCAGGTTTTTATAGCTTGTATGTTTGCTGCCCAGTAATAAAACTGGAAGTTAGGCAGAGCCATGCCACCTTCTACCTTAGGTCTTTATAGGGTCACTCTTTGGATAAGTGGATGTTTTGAGTTCCAAATAGGTGAGGTTATTGTTGAATCTAATTGCTTAAAAAATGATTTATTAAAGTATATTGGAATGGTTTTTAATAAAAAAGAAGCTTAGGAAGAATATTCATCCTAACAATGTTAATTCTTCCAGCTAGTGTGAGATGAAGGGTTGACCATCTATGCAAGTCTTGCTTAATTTTTTCCATACAGACGGCGAAATTTTGTTGATAAAGAGCGTTGTGTTTACTAGTGATGTTAACCCCTAGGTATTTCAACTGATCTGCAATGATAAAAGGTACAGTGTCTAATCTAACATTATATGCTTGAGAATTCACTGGAAAGAGTACACTTTTATTCAGATTAATTCTGAGACCAGAGATCTTTTGAAATTCTGTAAGTGCTGTTAAGACTGTGCTGTCAGGCACAGAATTTTGTGGGTCTGATATATGCAGTACCATATCATCTGCATATACAGTAGAGAAATTTTCTGTTCTAGTCCTTCTCTGATAATTCCATTTATCTGATCAGCATTTCGACAGTGAAATGCCAGTGGTTCAATGGCGATTGCAAATAGCAGTGGTGAGAAGGGGCATCCTTGTCTGGTACCACATTCTAGTTTAAAGCAGTCTGAGCAAATGTTGTTAATACAAACTGAAGCTTCTGGATTGGTATATAGTAGTTTGATCCATGCATAAATGTTCGGGCCAAACCCAAATTTCTCTAATGTAGTGAAAAGGTATTTCCATTCAATCATGTCAAATGCTTTTTCTGTATCCAATGATAATAATATAGATGGTGTGTTTGACTTTGTTGGTGAGTATATTACATTAAACAGGCGTCGAAGATTGGAAGATAAGTGTCGACCCTTGATAAATCCAGTTTGATCTTGTGATATTACCGAAGGCAGCACTTTCTCCATCTTTCTAGCTATGATGTTTGAGAGTATCTTAACATCATTATTCAGAAGTGAAATTGGTCTGTATGATGCACATTGTAATAAGTCCATATTTCATTTAGGAAAGACGGTGATTAATGCTTGGCGAAAAGTTTGAGGAAGAATTTGATTGTCTCTAACTTCTGTAAATGTTGCTAATAGGAAGGGAGATAGCTGAGCGGAGAATTTTTTATAAAATTCTGCAGGGTAGCCATCAGGGCCTGCAGCTTTCCTGCCTTGAAGTGACTTTATAGCATTTAGTAATTCTGATAGCGCCAGAGGTTTATCCACTTCCTCCGCACTAAAAGTATCTATTTGTGGTATCTGTAATGAATCCATAAATAAATTAGATTGTGTAATGTCTTCTTTAAACTCAGTAGAATATAAGGATTTATAGTAGTCTCTAAATGTGTGCATTATATTTTTATGGTCAATGATTTCGTCTCCGTTTGTGTTGGTAATTACTTAGATTGCATTGCGAACTTCTTGCTTGTGGATTTGTTGAGCTAAAAGCTTATTAGCTTTCTCTCCATGTTCATAGTAATGATGTCTGGATTTATAAATTAGTTATTCAGTTTCTTTAGTTGTCAAGAGGTTGAGTTCTGAATGCAGAGCCTGCCTTATCCTATTAAGAGCCTCGCTTGGAAGCCTAGCATGTTCTTCATCTATTCTAGTAATTTTGCGTTTTAACTCTGATACTTTCCTGGTTTCTAATTTATTCCTGTGGGAGAGATATGAAATAATCTGTCCTCTTAAGAAGGCCTTTAGAGTTTCTCAGAGTATTCCTGCAGAAACCTCTGAGGATGTATTTGTCTCTAGGAAGAAACTGTTTTTTTTTGGAAATAAATTCTGTACAGTTCTTGTCTTCTAATAAAAGTGGGTTAAGACGCCATCTGCGAGGTGAGTGTGTAGGGCATAGTGACTTTAGCTCCAAGATCAGAGGTGCATGGTCAGAAATAACAATAGCATCGTACATGCAAGATTTAATCGTAGGAAAGAAATTATTATCTATAAAGAAATAAACTCTTCTTGAGTAGCAATGATGTACTGGTGAGTAGAAAGAATATGTTCTTGAGTTTGGGATTAGAAACCTCCAAGGGTCTGATAAGTTGTGGTCAGTTACAAACTGTGTAATTGTCTTTGCAGTGCTAGATGTCATCCCCCCTGTGACAAGAGTCCTATCTAAGAGTGGATTTAAAACACAATTGAAGTCCCCAGCCATTATAATTTTATGAGTGTTCACATTGGGAATGGATGCAAATACATTTTGTATGAATTCCTTATCATCGATATTAGGTGCATAAACATCTATCAAAATCATTTTACAGTTAAATAAGTTGCCCATTACCATCACATATCTCCCTTCAGGATCAGATACTACATCTGATGCTACAAATGAGACTATTCTATGTATGAGGATTCCCACACCTGTAGTTTTCTTTGTAAAGCTAGAATGAAACATTTGGCCAGTCTAGTCCTTTTGCAGCCAGAACTGATCCTTGCTTAGTAAGTGGGTCTCCTGTAAAAATACTATTTTAGCATTTAAACCTGTTAGGTGAGAGAGTACTTTCTTTCTCTTTAATTTGTGATTCAGGCCTTTAACATTCCAGCACAAAGTTAATTGCCCCATCATGAAGACATTGATTCTGAATTTTTGATGTCATTTTATAGTCTTAACTGGAAGTGAGACAGCTTTAACCTTAATTCCTATTTCCCCAAAAATTATTACCTTGCAGCCTATTGTTACGTTGTTAGTTATAATTATAAAGATTAAAAGGATAGATTTGATATAGCCTGCTCTCTTTCTCTCTCCCCCCCTTATCCCCCCACCCCCCCCATTTTGCCTCCCCATGTGAGGCTTGAGCCCACTTCACAAAGTCTCGGTCCTCTGACATACCTAGAGGCAGAGCACATGCAAAGCAAAATAAGCCCACACGCAGCAGCGTTTTAGGATTAAAAGTGGAGATATCTATTGCCAATATAGTCTAAATACTATATGTGTAAAATATAATCATTAACAAACTATAAGCATAAAATATAATCTTCAGAAATCTTAAACTATTCAGATAATAAACCCAGGGAATGGTATTAGAAAGTGGTCCTGGATAAGCATAGTAAGTCTTAATGTAATAATAACAATAACAATAAACCAAGGGTATGATGTTAAGCAGTCTCCTTTAGGGTAGTAAAAAAAAAAAAAGAAAAAAAAATGAGACAGCAGGTTATATACTCTGCTATATTATTATATATTACAAAAAAAGAAACGTCCCCTGACTTTCAACTGTTTTTACTTTAAGTAGACTTAATGTGTAAATATTTGTATAAACACTAAAAGAGTCAACACCATAAGACATAAACTAAAAATGTTTCACAATGTGTCCCTGAATGAAGGGAGGCTCAAAATCAAAAGTACCAGTCAGTATCTGGTGTGGCCACCAGCTGCTTGAAGTACTGCAGTGCATCTCCTCCTCATGGACTGGACCAGATTTGTCAGTTCTTGCTGTGAGATGTTACCCCACTCTTCCACCAAGGCACCTGCAAGTTCCTGGACATTTCTGGGGAGAATGGCCCTAGCCCTCACCCTGCGATCCAACAGGTCCCAGACGTGCTCAATGGGATTGAGATCTGGGCTCTTCGCTGGCCATGGCAGAACACTGACATTGCTGTCATGCAGAAACTCACGCACTTTTTGCCACTCCTGTCTGGTCCAGCGAAGGTGGGTTTGTGCCCATAGGCGGTGTTGTTGCTGGTGATGTCTGGTAAGGACCTGCCTTACAACAGGCCTGCAAGCCCTCAGTCCAGCCTCTCTCAGCCTATTGCGGGCAGTCTGAGCACTGATGGAGGGATTGTGTGTTCCTGATGTGACTCGGGCAGTTGTTGTGGCCATCCTGTACCTGTCACGCAGGTGTGATATTCGGATGTACCGATCCTGTGCAGATGTTGTTACACGTGGTCTTCCACTGCGAGGATGATCAGCTGTCCTTCCTGTCTCCCTGTAGCGCTGTCTTAGGCATCTCACAGTGTGGACATGGCAATTTATTGCCCTAGCCACATCAGCAGTCCTCATGCCTCCCTGCAGCATGCCTAATGCACGTTCACACAGATGAGCAGGGACCCTGGGCATCTTTCTTTGGGTGTTTTTCACAGTCGGTAGACAAGTCTCTTTAGTGTCCTGCATTTTTAGAACTGTGACCTTAAATGCTTACTTTCTGTAAGCTGTTAAGGTCTTAACGACCATTCCACAGGTGCATGTTAATTAATTGATTATGGTTAATTGAACATGCATGGAAAACATTGTTTAAACAATTTACAATGAAGATCTGTAAAGTTATTTGGATTTTTAAAACATTATTGTTGAAATACACAGTCCTGAAAAAGGGACGTTTCTTTTTTTGCTGAGTATATATCCTTGCCATGCCATGACAGGATGCAACTCACTATTCTGTTTCAGAATAGTGTCAGGATCAGCTTTCTTAGTTCCTTTTCTGCTTCCTCCTTGCTAGAGAAGACATAGTACTGGCCTTGAACTTCCACTTTCAGTTTGGCAGGATACAAGAGGCTGTATTTGATATCGGCTTGCCGTAACCACTTTATATTGTTGTAGAAGGCTGCACGTTTGCCAGCTGTTGCGGGAGAGAAATCAGGGAAAATATGAATGTGGTTATTTTCATATATAATCTCTTGCTTGTGTCTGAGGAGTGCCATCACATCTAGCTTACATAGTAACCTCTCGAAACGGATAATAAAAGACCTAGGTCTAAAGGTATTTGATCTGTGTATGCGATAAGCTGCTGCTATCTCGGTATCTAATTTAAAGTCCTCTCCAATTATTTTAGAGAATAGTTCAGCTGCAAATTTCACTAGGTTTGGACTTTCACGATTCTCAGGTAGACCTTTGATTCTAATACTATTCCTTCTGCTTCCATCTTCCAGAGCAGCAAGTCTGTCTCCGAGTTTTTTGCATTCGGAATTGGCAGCTGTTGCTTTTCCATCAGCGGTGGATGCTAGATTTTCGGCTGTTTCAATTCGAGACATGAATGTCTGCTTAACATCCTCCAGCTGATCGGCAAGTGTGCTCAGTTTAGACGCGTTTTCCTGAATGTGTTCCTCTGTTTTATCCAGCAGACCTTTAAAGGCCGCCTCAAAGCGAATATATACGTGTTTCTTCAAGTCTTTATTATCCTGTCGCAGCTCTTGCAGCTCCTGCCACAGCTTTTCACTTGCCTTCTAACTTAACTTCTCGCTGGCCTTTTCACTTTTCTTTATACCATTCTTTATCTCTTGCTTGAGCTCAGCGATCATCACCTTCAGTTCGGACAGATCATTTCTGCTTTCGTGCACAGTAAGTGAAGCAGCGAGCTCTATTACAGCTGATGTTGCCGGCTCACGTGGAGTAGGTGAAAGCCCAGACTGCAAGGCCTTTTCCAGTTTCAAATGATCTTCTCCAATCAACGAGCTATCTTGACCTGCATCACTCGCACATTCATTCCCCATTTCGCTCTCAACTGGACACAATGTAGCGGACCGTGGTCCCAAGGAGCCTGGGCTTTCGCCCATCTGTTCAAGGTCAGTCTCTAAAAAGGCCGTACTTTGAGCTTGAACTTGGAGTTGTTGGTCTGGTCTTGGATGTAGCTTTAGCTTTCTTTTCCATTTCTTTCTGAGCCCCTTTCTTGCCGACCATGTTTATATATGCTTGCATATACTGTAGTAGAACCCTTGGGTTGGATAAAATACAGGATATCTCAGGATAATAAGGAAATAATATAAAAAATTACACCACTGCTAACGGAGCTCCGCTCAGACGTCTATCTCTTGCAACAGACCAATTCCTCAAGTTCCAGCCTCACTGGGTCACATGTTTTGGGCCTGTAGCAAATTAACATCATTTTGGATCAAAATTTTTAACTGCCTTTCAGACAGCCTTGGTGTCATAATCCCTCCTAACCCATTAACAGCTGTATTTGTTGTTCTTCCAGATGGGTTTAAAGTGGAGAAGGACAAACTGTGATTGCATTCACTACACTTCTGGCACGCAGACTTATTTTGCTAAGCTGGAAGAATCCTAACTCTCCTCTTTTAAGTCAGTGGGAAACCGATGTTTTATACTATTTGAAACTGGAAAAAATCAAATATTCAGTAAGAGGATCTGTACAGAATTTTTTCAAAACCTGGCAGGATCTAATCAATAATATTTTAGAATATGCTCTTAAAGTACAGAGGAAGCAATTATCTCCTCATTTCTTTTTCTTCTCCATTCATCTCTATTGGTCTATTAAACTCATCAGTTTAGGGATGTTTACAAACCTTAAGTTTTACCCTGTTGGCCATGCTCTCTTTCTCAGGGGTGGGGGTCGACTTGTTTTTCAATCTCAATCCTATTTTTTGTAAAAATTGATCGATTTGTATAACAGAGAACAGAGAAGTACAGGAGAGTATACAGAGGAAGAGGATGGCAAAGAAGAAGTAGGATAGTCAGAGAGATGCAGAAAGTAGAGAGTACAAAGAGATAAGGCACAAGGTGAAGAGAGAGGTGGCGAAGGCTAAAGGAAAGGCTTATGATGAGCTGTATGAGATGTTGGACACTAAGAAGGGAGAAAAGGACCTGTACCGATTGGCTAGACAGAGGGACCAAGCTGGGAAAGATATGCAGCAGGTTAGGGTGATAAAGGATAAAGATGGAAACGTACTCACAAGCGAGGAGAGTGTGTTGAGCAGATGGAAAGAGTACTTGGAGAGGCTGATGAATGAAGAGAATGAGAGAGAGAAGAGGTTGGATGATGTGGAGATAGTGAATCAGGAAGTGCAACGGATTAGCAAGGAGGAATTAAGGACAGCTATGAAGAGGATGAAGAATGGAAAAGCTGTTGGTCCAGATGACATAGCTGTGGAAGCATGGGGGTGTTTAGGAGAGATGGCAGTGGAGTTTTTAACCAGATTGTTTAATGGAATCTTGGAAATTGAGAGGATGCCAGAGGAGTGGAAAAGAAGTGTACTGGTGCCGATATTTAAGAATAAGGGGGAAGTGCAGGACTGTAGTAACTACAGGGGAATAAAATTGATGAGCCATAGCATGAAGTTATGGGAAAGAGTAGTGGAAGCTAGGTTAAGAAGGGAGGTGATGATTAGTGAGCAGCAGTATGGTTTCATGCCAAGAAAGAGCACCACAGATGCAATGTTTGCTCTGAGGGTGTTGATGGAGAAGTATAGAGAAGGCCAGAAGGAGTTGCATTGCATCTTTGTGGACCTGGAGAAAGCATATGACAGGGTGCCTCGAGAGGAGTTGTGGTATTGTATGAGGAAGTCGGGAGTGGCAGAGAAGTATGTAAGAGTTGTACAGGATATGTACGAGGGAAGTGTGACCGTGGTGAGGTCTGCAGTAGGAGTGACGGATGCATTCAAGGTGGAGGTGAGATTACATCAGGGATCAGCTCTGAGCCCTTTCTTATTTGCAATGGTGATGGACTGATTGACAGACGAGATTAGGCAGGAGTCCCCGTGGACTATGATGTTTGCTGATGACATTGTGATCTGTAGCGATAATAGGTAGCAGGTTGAGGAGACCCTGGAGAGGTGGAGATATGCTCTAGAGAGGAGAGGAATAAAGTTTAGTAGGAACAAGACAGGATACAAGGAGTAGAGTTGGCGAAGGTGGATGAGTTTAAATACTTGGGATCAAAAGTACATAGTAATGGGGATTGTGGAAGAGAGGTGAAAAAGAGAGTGCAGGCAGGGTGGAATGGCTGGAGAAGACTGTCAGGAGTGATTTGTGACAGACGGATATCAGCAAGAGTGAAAGGGAAGGTCTACAGGACGGTAGTGAGACCAGCTATGTTAAATGGGTTGGAGACGGTGGCACTGACCAGAAAGCAGGAGGCAGAGCTGGAGGGGCAGAGTAAAAGATGCTAAGATTTGCATTGGGTGTGACAAGGGTAGATAGGATTAGAAATGAGTACATTAGAGGGTCAGCTCAAGTTGGACGGTTGGGAGACAAAGTCAGAGAGGCAAGATTGTGTTGGTTTGGGCATGTGCAGAGGAGAGATGCTGGGCATATTGGGAGAAGCATGCTAAGGATAGAGCTGTCAGGCAAGAGAAAAAGAGGAAGGCCTAAGAGAAGGTTTATGGATAAGATGAGAGAGGACATGCAGGTGATGGGTGTAACAGAACAAGATACAGAGGACAGAAAGATATGGAAGAAGATGATCCGCTGTGGTGCCCTCTAGCGGGAACAGCCGAAAGAAGAAGAGGGAGAACAAGTGGACACTTACAGTTAACACTAATGGGGACAGTCAGCACAATGCCAAGTAACACAGTGTTACATTATTTTCTTTTGTCGAAAAAGCACCATTTATTTCTATAAAACTGGTTGGCTACATTAGGTTTTGTAAACCGGATGCCTTAAGACAAATGCTAATTTTATTAATAATAATTAATATCTGAAGATATTTTTAAACAAACACAATTTTTCAATAGAGGGAACTTGCAACAATAGATCAAAATGGAAAGAGGACTTTATATAATTCATTAAGTGACTGGAAAAATAAAAAGACTACATACTTTTATATTTATGTATATATACACACAGTATATATATAGTATGTCAAACAATGCAAAGACTACACGACATGCGTTTCACCTAAATTGGGGCTCATCAGGTGTGCACACCTATGCTTCCCCTTACGGATATCGAACCATGGACGTCAGCACCTGAGGCAAAAACTCAGAGGTTGCGCCATGATTGGCTGGTTCATTTATTTTGCAGTGTGAATATTCTCTTTATGGTTAACTAATGTAGAATTAAAATTAATATATCGTACTGTCAGTTGTGAATTGGCATACACAGTTCAGATTGGGGCGTGCTGTAAAATTGATTTTTTTGTTTTTTTCATTTAGCGCATGTGGAGTGTGTCATTACCCAATCCCCGTTGCTGGCCCGATCTACTTACTCGTGCGTATTGAAAGGGTACGCCATTGCACATTTTATGGTGCTGCACAATCTATTTAACGCATACATGAACACTTTACGGCATGATAGGCTTTCAATACACATTCACGCAGAAATGAGGCAGGCACGCACATCGGGTATCAACACATTCCACTTAAGAATGAAGATCTTGCTGGGGGCCTTTTCCTTCCCCAGCATGCTAGATGGCAGCAGCCCCGGATATTGTTCTCCAGAGGGAAGCCAGCAGTGCTGCTCTGCTGGATTACATTTCCCAGCCTTGGTTAATGGGTGCCGCGAGCAGGCACTGAAGGGTAACAAGTTCCCTGTTATAATGGGCTTCCATGTGACCCGGAAGTACTCCCATCGAGCAATCACCTCTGGCACTGGAAGTACTCCCACTTCCGTAATAAAAGGGACTGCACTCCCTTATCCAGATGAGTCAGAGCTGGGAGGAAGAGAGGCAACACTCTACTGGAGGAGAGTAGTGCAGTGGTGAGAGAAACTTTTGTGAGAAAGAGAGACAAATCTGTGCTTTGAGTGACCTTTGAGTATTGTGGTGTAATAAAACACACCTGCATTTGAACCTGAGACTCTGTGTGTGTTCGTGTTTGGGGGTTTGGGGCTTGCTGATGCCCCTAGTTCCATCACAGGGGATACACGGTAAATGTGGCAGTGACTGGGATTGTGCTTCTGTAAGTGGAAGGTAACTGGTTAGGAATGGCACAGGCAGGAGAACTATCATTTTTATTTAAGGAAATGTTTTATTATTATACTGTGCTGTGACTAAGACGACTTTGTAATGATCACCTATCCAGACCTTGAAAAATGTGTTCGTGAGGGAGGGATGGTGTTGGTTTTGGAAAGCATGTCCAGATGTGTTTATCCCACTGTTCTTTGTTGCTACACCACTCCAGTGGATCTTTAATGCCAACCTCCATTGAAATTGCCGAGTTCTCTTTTCACTACAAAGGCGTCTAAAGTGATGTCCATGATTTTGTTTCTGTTTGAATTACTGTTGTAATTAGTTGTACAATACATACGTTTATTGACATCACACATTACATATACAGTACAGTAGATTTCAACTACAGAGTGTGGATCGCTTAATACTTCCAATGTTCAGCTTCAAGTGTCCCGTGTGTGTCTGTGAGACAGTGTGCCAGTGACTGATCTGCGCCGTGTATCTCAGCCTCTCTAACGTGCTCTGGATTGACACCTTTAAATTTTGGATACAGCAGAGTGAATTTAACCTAATTTGCAAAGTTGGTTTATTATCACCCTTTTCAATGGCAGGATTCATAGATGTCAAATGGCAATGAATAAAAAATGGATTATTGCAAATATGTGAGCTGCCTTCCACAAATTAGTCATTGTATTTCGATGGTGATTTTAAGTGGGAATTATTCCAGAATGGATCTCTTATGCAATCCTTCCACAGCATCTCTCACATTATTTTGTCGAATTACTTTATAAATATATTACTCCTGATCATTTTTTTTGTTTTAATTTAGGTGCCTCTTTAATCTAACTTGAACTTGGGTTTGCAGTATGCTCAGAATACAAAAAACAACAGCCTTAGTCAGTCAAGCTACAGGACAGCAGGATCAGCACTTGTGACAGATTTGACTGTGACAACGTCTTTTCTTCGTAGCAAACTTGTTCATTTTGAGCTCCACAAAATATTATAAAGTATTAATAAATGAAATTATGGATTTCATCTTCTTTCTCAAATGTACCCAGCTATATTATAGCAAAGTAGCAGGTTAAACCTTTATTTTCTGTCTACTCAGTTGTAAATAAGTCAGAACATAGAAAACATTTGAGGACAAACGACAAGGCTCATTTTCAATTCATGTCTGTTTTTTTAAACTACAACATTAGGGCCATAGAACCTCAAATGACAGTAAATTAAATGTCATCTCAAGAAAAGATGAGGGCTAATAATAATACTAATAAAAGGAGCAACAATAATGATACAATGTAAAAGGGAAATATTTATTAAAAGAGCCAATGTTCCATGAGTTAGGCATTTTATTTTATTTTAGTAAAACTCTTCCTTATCATATGGTACATTCCACCTGTCAGCATTATATATTTTTTTTAGACATCAGACACTATAATAAAAGTTTAGCAGATGCCATTGAACTTGAGCATCAGTTTGTGCAAAGTTAATGCAAATGGCTAAAATATGTCACTATAGAGTTGAGTGTCAAATGCTTTGAAGGTTCAATACAATTTCCAACACTAATACTACAAATGTTTTCATGCTTCATGAAGCTTCACTCTGCCCATCACTAGGTACAACCCTGGTAACCCGATATACTTCATGTAATGCAAAACAAAAGGAAAAACAAGCAATAATAGTGGAGATATCTTTACAAACATTAATTCAGGACATAACTTCCTTATGATGGTAGATCTTCAGGCTTTGAGACCCTCCGGTAAGAAGAGACAGGTCCAGGAGGACAGACACCAGAAGTGCCATCAGTGGTGTTACAGCCGTCAATCTTCCGGTCTGCAGAGGGAGAAGAAGCAAAGGCATTAGGACACAGCACCAACTTCAGGAGCGGTGGGAAATTACAATCACCAGAGCCCTTGACACCTTCCATTAATTTAACCAGGATGCATGTTAACCTTACTACTAGCCTAGAATTACTTGGATCCGTCTGATCACCCTTTTTATATAAAGACATATTATTTGTTATGCAGGTTTGATTAATTGGTGTTGCTAAATTGGTCCTAGATGAGTATGCATGTGGGATTGCCCTGTCATTTCCTGGTGCTTTGTCCATGTGTTGCTCCTGTCTTTTGTCCTACAATTGATGAGATAGGCACTAGCTGCCCTGTAACCTTGCCTTGGGTAAGAATGTTAGGAAAATGGATGAATATGTATTAAGCTACCTTTTTTCCATCTCTTATTCTACATTGAGCAATATGCAGTAGTATGAGATTTATATTTTTAAACAATATTTTTATACAATAACTTTAAATACTTATAGTAACTGCTATTTTGTTTTTAATGTACGCTTTCAGTGGAGTTAACTCTCTTGAGTGTATCTAAACAGTGACAATTATTATTATTTTTTTATTTTGTTGATTTTATTGTACACGATGGCGCGGTGGGTAGCGCTGGTGCCTCGCAGTTAGGAGACCTGGGTTCACTTCCCAGGTCCTCCCTGCATGGAGTTTGCATGTTCTCCCCGTGTCTGCGTGGTTTTCCTCCCACAGTCCAAAGACATGCAGGTTAGGTGCATTGGCGATCCTAAATTGTCCCTAGTGTGTGCTTGGTGTGTGTGTGTGTGTGTGCACCCTGCGGTGGGCTGGTGCTATGCCTGGGGTTTGTTTCCTGCCTTGAGCCCAGTGTTGGCTGGGACTGGCTCCAGCAGACCCCCATGACCCTGTAGTTAGGATATAGCGGGTTGGATAATGGATGGATGATTTTATTGTAATCATTTCATACAAATAGATCAATTTTTACAAAAATAGGATTGAAAACAAACCAACCCCCACCCCTGAGATAGAGAGCATGGCCAACAGTGTAAAACTTAAAGCTAGTAAAAATAAGTGAATTGATAAGTTTAATATCTGGATAAAGATAAATGAAGAAGAAAAAGAAATGGGAAGAGAATCTGCTTCCTCAGTGCTTTAAGAGCTTAATTTAAAATGTTACTGATTAGATCCTGCCAAGTTTTGAAAAAGTTCTGCACAGATCCTCTAAGTGCAAATTTTATTTTTTCCAATTTCAAATAGTATATAACATCAGTTATTCACTGACTTAAAAGAGGAGAGTTAGGATTCTTCCAGTTGAGCAAGATAAGTCTATGTACCAATAGTGTAGTAAAGGCAATCACAGTTTGTTTGTCCATCTCCACTTTAGGCCCATCTGGGAGTACACCAAGCACAGCTGTTAATGGGTTAGTAGGGATTGTGACACCAAGGCTGTCTGAAAGGCATTTAAAGATTTTGTTCCAAAATGACGTTAATTTGGTGCACGGCCAAAACATGTGATCCAGTGAGGCTGGAACTTGATAGCAGCGTTCGCAGGCTGGATCTTGCCCTGGAATCATTTTGGACAATTTTAAATGAGACAGATGTGCTCAATGAATAATTTTGGTTTGAATAATTGTATGCTTTGAGCATATGGAGCTCGAGTGAATTCTCTGCATTGCTACCTTCCACTTCTTTTCTGATACTGTATGTCGAGTGAGAGATCCTTTCCCCACTGCCCTCTTGGATATTTGAAAGGGAGGGACTGTAAAATGGTTTTATATATTGCAGAAATGCTGTCTAAGTTCCCGAAACTGAGCAATATTTTTTCCAGCATAGAGGAAGGTGGTAGATGAGGAAAATAGGGCAGGTTCTGTTTAACAAAATTTCTAATTTGAAGATAGTGAAAGAAATGTGTTGCTGGAAAGTTAAATTTGGAATGTAATTGTTCATAGGATGCAAAGACGTTGTCTATGTACAGATCTCTAAGTGATTTAATTCCAAATGTTTTCCAGATATTAAAAACTGCATATGTTTGCGAGGGTTGAAAAAGGTGGTACTCATGCAGAGGTGCCACAGACAAAAACTTCTCTATCTTAAAATGCTTCCTACATTGGTTCTATATTCTGAGTGAGTGAAGCGCAATTGGGTTGTTAGTATATTGGCGATAACTTGCATTTATAGGGGCACAAAGCAGGGAATATAAAGAACTACTGCAGGATTTTATTTCTATTGTTGACCAAGCCTGTGAATGTTCATCTATTTGTTTCCATGTCCAGGTTTTTATAGCTTGTATGTTTGCTGCCCAGTAATAAAACTGAAAGTTAGGTAGAGCCATGCCACCTTCTGCCCTAGGTCTTTGTAGAGTCGTACTTTGGATACGTGGATGTTTTAAATTCCAAATAAACAAGGTTATGGTTGAATCTAATTGCTTAAAAAATTATTTACTGATGTATATTGGAATGTTTTGAAATAAAAAAAGAAGCTTAGGAAGGATATTCATCTTAACAATGTTAATTCTTACAGTACAGCTAGAGTGAGATGAAGGGTTGACCATCTATGCAAGTCTTGCTTAATTTTTTCCATGCACACGGCAAACTTTTGTTGATAAAGAGCTTTATGTTTACTTGTGATGTTTACCCCTAGGTATTTAAACTGATCTGCGATGATAAAAGGTAAGATGTCCAATCTAATATTGTATGCTTGAGGATTTACTGGGAAGAGACCAGAAATCTTTGAAAATTCTGTAAGTGCTGTTAGGACTGCAGGCACAGTGTTTTGCGGGTCTGATATATACAGTGCCATATCATCTGCATAAAGAGAAATTTTCTGTTCAAGCCCTTCTCTGATAATCTCCTTTATCTGATAAGTGTTTCGACAGTGAACTGCCAGTGGCTCAATGGCGATTGCAAAAATTAGTGGTGACAAGGGGCATCCTTGTCTAGTACCACGTTCTAGTTTAAAGTATTCTGAATTAATACAAACTGAAGCTTCTGGATTGGTATACAGTAGTTTGATCCATGCACAGGTGTTCGGGCCAAACCCAAATTTGTCTAATGTAGTGAAAAGGTAGTTCTGTTCAATCGCATCAAATGTTTTTTCTGCATCCAACGATAATAATATCTCTGGGGTGTATGACTTTGCGAGTGAATATATTACATTAAACAGGCATCAAAGATTGGAAGCTAAGTGTCAGTCTTTAATACATCCAGTTTAATATTGTGATATTACCAAAGGCAGCACTTTCTCCATCCTTCTAGCTAGGACTTTGGAGAGTATCTTAACATCATTATTCAGAAGGGAAATTGGTCTGTATGATGCACATTGTAATAAGTCCTTATTTTGTTTAGGAAAGATTGTGATTAATGATTGGCGAAAAGTTTGAGGTAGAATTTAATTGTCTGTAGCTTCTGTGAATGTTGCTGATAAAAGAGAAGGTAGCTGAGTGGAGAATTTCTTATAAAATTCAACAGGATAGCCATCAGGGTCTGCTGCTTTCCCACTCTGAAGTGACTTTATAGCGTCTAGTAATTCTGATAGTGCCAAAGGTTTATTCAATTTCTCTGCATTAAGATTATCTATTTGTGGTATATGTAATGCACTCAGAAATGCATTAGTTTGTGTGTTGTCTTCTTTAAACTCAGTAGAATATAAGGATTCATAGTAGTCTCTAAATGTGTGCATTATATTTTTATGGTCAATGATTTCGTCTCCGTTCGTGTTGGTGATTGCTGGGAATGCTTCTTGCTTATGGATTTGTTGAGATAAGAGCTTATTCGATTTCTTTCCATGTTCATAGTAATGATGTCTTGATTTAAAAATGAATTGTTCAGTTTCAGAGCCTGTCTTTTCCTATGAAGAGCCTCACTTGGACACCTGGCATGTTCTTGATCTATTCTAGTAATTTCGATGGTTTACTCTGACACCTTATTTGTTTCTAATTTATTTCTGTGGGAAAGATATGAAATAATCTATCTTCTTAAGAAGGCCTTTGGGGTTTCCCAGAGTATTCCTGCAGAGACCCCTGAGGATGCATTGTCTCTAGTTGTCTTTGTTTTTATATAAATTCTGTACAGTTCTCATCTGCTAATAAAAGTGAGTTAAGATGCCATCTGCGAGATGAGTATGTGGGGCATACTGATTTTAGCTCCAAGATCAGAGGAAATAACAATAGCGTCATACTTGCAAGATTTAATCATAGGCAAGAAATTGTTATCTATAAAGAAATAATCAATTCTTGAGTAGCAATGATGCACTGGTGAGTAGAAGGAATATGTTCTTGAGTTTGGGTTTAGAAACCTCCAGGGGCCTGATAAGTTGTGGTCAATAACAAACTGTGTAATTGTCTTTGCAGTGTTAGATGCCATCACCCCTGTGACAGGAGATCTATCAAAGCCTGGATTTAAATCACAATTGAAGTCCCCAGCCATTATAATTTTATGAGTGTTCACATTGGGAATGGATGTAAATACATTTTGCATGAATTCCCTATCATTCACATTTGGTGCATAAACGTTTAAAATCACTTTACAGTTAAATAAATTGCCCATGACAATCACATATCTCCCTTCAGGTTCAGATACTACATCTGATACCACAAATGAGACTGTTCTATGTATAAGAATTCCCACACCTCTAGTTTTCTTTGTAAAGCTGGTATGGAACATTTGGCCAGTCCAGTCTTTTTGCAGCTGGAACTGATCCTTGCTTAATAAGTGGGTCTACTGTAAAAATACTATTTTAGCATTTAGACCTGTTAGGTGAGAGAATACTTTCTTTAATTCGTGATTCAGGCCTTTAACATTCCAGCTCACAAAGTTAATTGTCCCATTATTGAGACATTGATTCTGAATTTTTTATGTCATTTTGGAGTCTTAACTGGAAGCGTGACAGCTTTGACCTAATTTTCAATTTTTCCATGATTTATTGCCATGACGTCTATTGCTACGTTGGTAATTATAAGGATTAAAAGGATAGATTAGATTGCTTGCTCTGTTTATTTCTCCCCCCCACATTTTGCCTCCCTACATGAGGCTGGACCCACTTCAAAAAGTCCCAGTCCTCTGACATACCTAGAGACAGAGCAAGTCCAAAACAAAACAAGCCTCTCAGCAACAGTGTTTCAGGATTAAAAATTTAGATATCTATTGCTGATAAAGTCTAAATACTATAAGCATAAAATATAATCTTTAACAGTCTTGAAACATGAAGAAAGTAAACCCAGGGAATGGTGTTAAAAAGTGGCCCTGGATAAGCACAGTAAACCCTAATGCAATAATAACAATAACAATAAAACAAGGGTAAGATGTTAAACAGTCTTGTCTGGAAGCAGGAAATGCTGTGTGCCGTAGACATTTAAAATAAAAAAACCCTCAAACCTTAAAATTCACCTAAATTTCATCACAAATTGGCCCATTCTGGGCAATAAAAGTAAAAGACAAAAAGGGCCAACAGTCAGCGAAGATTTGTTTAGCACAAATGACATACAACAGCATTTCTTAACCTTTAAATATTTGTGACCCGAGTTTTCATAACAGTTTTAATCGCGCCCCCCCTAACATGTTTTTGAAATGTAGATGCATATTTTATTATGCCTACTTAACTTTTATCTACATTTATCTAACTCTATATTTATTGTTCTAGTATCAGAATGTAGTTTAAGTTAATTTGTTTTGGTTTCAACATGTTTTTTTCATATTTTTGATTCTTGTTTTCATTTTTTCACATCTTTGCGCCCCGCTTTTTGACACTTCGCGCCCCCCTAGGGGGGCCCGTCGCACAGGTTGAGAACCACTGATATACAAAATATTTTTAAAAAATTATGAAATTGTGTAAAATTGTTCATATTTAGTATCTGGTTTTGATTGTGCTTGTTTTTATCAGACAAAAACAAAACCAGATAGTAAACCATGTAGTGTAGTAAGCTTCTGCAAACATTAAATTCATATCCAAATCCATAAAGTGTACAGTTTTGTCGGACTGTGACACAAAACTAAACTTCATAGGAGCTCCATGCCATAATTACTAAAAGTAAAACTGAAACTAATATATATCCATCCATCCATTTTCCAACCCGCTGAATCCGAACACAGGGTCACAAGGGATCTGCTGGAGCCAATCCCAGCCAACACAGGGCACAAGGCAGGAACCAATCCCGGGCAGGGTGCCAACCCACCGCAGACTAATATATATATATATATATATATACTAATAAAAGGCAAAGCCCTCACTGACTCACTCACTCACTCACTCACTGACTGACTGACTGACTGACTGACTCATCACTAATTCTCCAACTTCCCGTGTAGGTAGAAGGCTGAAATTTGGCAGGCTTATTCCTTACAGCTTCCTTACAAAAGTTGGGCAGGTTTCATTTCGAAATTTTACGCGTAATGGTCATAACTGGAAGCTGTTTTTCTCCATTTACTGTAATGGAGATGAGCGTGAAACCCGTGGGGGCGGAGTTTCGTGTGACATCATCACGCCTCCCACGTAATCACGCAGTAGGTAGAAAACCAGGAAGAGGCCCAAAAAGCGCTGAAGAAAACATGCATTATATAATTGAGAAGGCAGCGAAACAATAAGAAGCGAGCGAGTGACATATACAACCATATTCATGAGTTCTGCTACTTCGGAAACAAAGCACGATGTAAACCTAAACTTTAAATTAAGTTCATAGACAGG
>JANRMT010062837.1:23228775-23239123 GCA_026402145.1 Polypterus bichir lapradei | reverse complement strand
AATAGAAATGTCTTTGTGAAATAAAAACTAAATTAAAACTAAGAATATACGATGAAGGAAAACTAAAACTAAACTGAATTTCCAAGTAAGGTCAGAAAAAATATAGAAATAAAAACTAATATAAAAAGGCCAAACTATAATAACCTTGGAACACACCACATATAGTTATCCATATGAGAAACAGCTGGATGTCAAATCATTCATTAATACACACCCACCTCTTGGGTGGTAATATCGACAATTACAAAAGACTTGAAAGTATAAAATATCAGTTTTATTGGCCGGGAGTTAATGAGGAGGTCCGATGCTTTTGCATTTCTGTCCGGAGTGTTAACTGTGACAGATTCCTAGGAAGGATTGTCCTCCTCTTATTTCCATTGAAGTGAAAGATATTCCTTTTGAGTGTACTGAGGTGGACATAGTACATCTTTTTGAATCCTCTGCCTGAGGACATAAGCACATTATGGTTCGTGTAGAATGTGCCACATGATCTCCCCTTGAGACAGGCCAATTCCAAAACCATTGCATGGGAACTGGTAGTCTTTGTTTGGGCCAGCGTTGCTAAAGAAACCCTAACGGACCAAGGGACACCGTTGATCTTGGAGAAGTTTATGGAAATTGCCAATTCCTCCACATCAAGCACCTCAAGACTTCAATATATTGATGGTCTAGTCAAGCAGTTTAATCAGACACTCAAACACTCAGACAAATGCTCCACAACATGGTCAACAAGGATGGTAGAAACTGGGATCAGTTAATGTCCCTTGTGTTATCTGCATACTGGGAAGTCACACAAGCCTCTATGATCTTTTCACCTTTTGAATTATTATATGGGCAGCAATCCCAGAATTATTGGCTATTTTAAAAGAAGGCTAGGAAAGTGAGGCACTCCCTTCCACAAATATCCTTGAATATATCAAGCATTAGTTAAGGTTAGGTAAAATCAGGCCAATATTAAGAATCAAAATGAAACATGTTCACTCAGCACAGGAACAAATCTATAACCACGGTAGTCTAGTACTTTCAGGGTAATACCTCCAGTATATACCTTGCTCTTCTGAAAGGGCTGCACCCTTGACTAATTTGACAAAGAACTGAGCTCCAAATATCACGATATAGGATGATAAAATGGAAACTGCAATTTCTGACTTAAAACAGGCCCTTATATCTTCATCCTTGTTATTGGCTCATGACTTTTCTTTGCTTTTTTTAGTCCAGACTTATGCTTTAGATAACAGCCTTGAGAGTGTCAATGGTGTAGAACATCACATCATTATCCTCAGCTGGAAACATATGGACCAGGAAAACAGGTATGCAGTGGTGGAGAGGCAAGCATTAGCAATTAAATGGGCTATCCTTCAGCTGAGATACTAACCCCATAGCTGTGAATTCACTCTAGTCACTGAACATACACCTTTACAAAGGATGGTGCTGCACAAAAAGTCAAACCCACATGTCATAAGACGGTTCTTTGACCACCGGTCATTTAAATTTAAAGTTCTGTATTGCCATTGTTCCCTCCACACCAAGGCCGATGTGCTTTTTCTGAGACATGACCTCACGGTTTCAACTGCCCAGCCCATTTGGGCTGAGGGGGACCATGTCACACACGTGTGCTTGGGAGATAACATCAAGGCTCATATAAATGTAATTACATTCCCAAGTAGGGGTTGGCACTAGGGGTTGGCACTGTTGCCTAATGCCTTTTTTCTTCCTCCCTCTGCGGAAGCAGTGATTGACAGTTGCAACACCAATGATATTCATTCCCTCACATATGAACCTGCCTCTTCCTGTCTTTCTGAGTGAAAACCGGCTCTGACATTATCTTTGAGACAGTTCAATGGAGATTCATATCTGAAAAGGCAAATTATTAATATTTTTTTTTTCCAAATCTGCCAGTTATCCGCGGTTCATCACGGTGCCCCTTTATCTGTTTTTGTGATTTATTGTTACAATAATTATGGACATTGTGGTTCCACAGTGTGCCAGGATAGTTGGCTTTCTCCCATTGCTGCATTGACAAGTTGTTTCATCAATAACCTTTTTTCTGTAAAAAAAAAAAAAACTATAGAAACTAAATAATGAATGGCCAGGGAAGAGTTGGATGACTATCTATGCCTTTACACTCCGTTGAACATTTTCTTTATTAATGGCCCACCAAGATGTTCCTTTAATCCAGGATATATGTATTGCTAACGTTTTTTTTCCCCTCTTGTCTACTAACATCAAGAATTGTAAATAATGTAACATGTTTAAGTTGTATGTGTGTTTGACTTATAATAATAATTTGATAATCTGAATGATATTTGGCTCATATGTTCAGCCGTAAAAAACATAAAGACTGTAGGCATAGTATTTCCACATTAAATCTAAACATTTCATTTTTCATTTATTAGAAATAGTTCTGCTAAACTCCAACCATTATCCTGACCTTATGAGGACTGTTTTTAAGAATGGTATGAATGGCAAATGATGAAGCAGAGAGCTAAAGAAAAGCTGGGGTGTTAACCTGGTCACTCTGTTTACTGAAAGTGTCCAGCAAATGCAACAAAAATGGGCTCATGGTGACACCACAGGAAACAGGTGTAAAAGCTGACTCTTAAGCCTAAATGGCTTCCAAAATACTCATGCCTGTTGAGTGGGTCTGTGTCTGGGAGTTTGTTTATGCGGGACATAGTTCCTCCAACTGAGAGCTCAGGGAATTAAACTGTCTTGAACAGAAGGGGCACGGCTTAAATGAGAGGGGGAATGATTGGATTGCCCTCCTTGGGTGGCTTCTTTGAGCTAAGGAGAAGAAAAGAGATGATATAGTTAGTGTTGGCACCCCCTCTTGTCTTGGTAGGTTAATGCATACCTTATCAAAGTCTTGAAGGTGATCCTCAGACGTTCATATGTGAAAATGACTTTTATCTGAGCATTATTTCAAATTTTTTTCACAAATCAATTATAGAGTTTTAAGGACAACGTTTCATGTTAGCTCAAGTTAAAACTTATATTAACCATTTGTTGACAACATTTAACTTTAGGATAAGTTTAGAAGAAAACACAATACATCTGATACCATTTTGGCATGTCATATCAATGGTTTCTTTAATTAACTAAATGTACAAATTAATTTGAAAGTGCAAAAAAAATTCTTTATATAATAATTAGTGTAAATACATAAATTTCTTATAAAAATATTTTAAATTGATTTTATCGTACATGGAAAAAGTCCAAGTGAAATTAACATTTTCTTAATGGTAAGTCCCTGCGGTGGGATGGCGCCCTGCCCAGGGTTTGTTCCTGCCTTGTGCCCTGTGTTGGATGGGATTGGCTCCAGCAGACTCCCGTGACCCTGTGTTAGGATATAGCGGGTTGGATAATGACTGACTATCTAAGTCCCAGAACACAGTCCGTAATTCTTATACTCCACTAACATTGTTGGCTTGGCTGGCCTGACATAGTGTAACATAAAAATATCATGATCTCTTCTGGTAACACCTTGTAATAGATTGAGAGTTCATGAGATGTACTTGTAAGTCAACTGCGTTAATACAAAAATCACAAGTCAGTAAGAATGTGAACATATGAAAACTAGCAGAAGTATCTGGTGTTGCCTGGGTTGAAAAAAGAAAGCAACTATTTCTGCGTTTTTTTAAATGCTAACCAATTTGTCAATACTGGTTGAAATGCAAGTGTCTCATCAGTCATCCACCCTACCTCTATGATAACTATCATTTTCCCAGCTCTCATGTAACTGCTCTTGCAATTATTAGCATATTCATCACCATCATATTATCATCTTACATGGTTCTTTTTCCCTTTCTTCAAAAAAATTATTTCACTGGTTTAACATCTTTCTCCTATCCTTAAATCCTTGACTCATGCTTCATCATTATCTTCTTCTCCTTCTTTTGGCTGCTTCTGTTAGGGGTTGCCACAGCAAATCATTTTCTTCCATATCGTCCTGTCTTCTGCATCTTGCTCTGTTACACCCACCATCTGCATGTCCTCTCTCACCACATCATAAACCTCCTCTTAAGCCTTTCTTTTTTCCTTTTGCCTGGAAGCTTTTCCAATATACCCAGCATGCGTTAAATAGATTGTGCAGCACCATAAAGTGTGCGATGGCGTAGCCTTTCAATACACACGAGTAAGTAGATCGGGCAAGCAATGGGGATCGGGTAGTGACACACTCCACATGTGCTAAATGAAAAAAACAAAAAAATCCACTTTACAGCACGCCCTGATCTAAACTGTTGTAAAAGACTCAACAATAGGCAGCAAAAAGGTTTGGGCTTTTCCGGCCCCGTATATTGTCGACAATCCACGATTCAAAAAATAAATCTAGTCAAACAGTGAAAACAAAACACGTTCATCTGCGCAACGCCATACTAGGCGTCGGCGGCCATTTTATAAAGGAGGAGCCGGAAGTGGAGGAATATTGGGAAGAAGGCGTGAGGGATGATGGGACTGCTGACGTCAAGGAAGATGGCGGAGGAAGGGTGGAAGTGGACGTACTGCGGGAAAGTTCCTTATGGCGGAGCGTCTTTAGTCCTGGAAAACAAAGGAGAAAGGTTAGTACCCCGCCACTCCCTGCCGGCGAACGTCTTTCGATGTGGTTTAAGGTCCATCTGCGGCCTCCTACTCGCGCATGCGTGACACTGTGTATGCCAATTCACAACTGACAGTACGATATATTAATTTTAGTTCCACATTAGTTAACCATAATGAGAATATTCACACCGCAAAATAAATGAACCAACCAATTGTGATGCAACCTCTGAGTTTTTGCCTCAGGTGCTGACATCCATGGTTCAATCCCCGTAAGGGGAAGCATAGGTGTACACACCTGATGAGCCCCAATTTGGGTGAAACGCATTTCGTGTAGTCTTTGTATTGCTTGACATACTATATATACTGTGTGTGTATATACATAAATATAAAAGTATGTAGTCTTTTTATTTTTCCAGTCACTTAATAAATTATATAAAGTCCTCTTTCCATTTTGATCTATTGTTGCAAGTTCCCTCTATTGAAAAATTGTGTTTGTTTAAAAATATCTTCAGATATTAATTATTATTAATAAAATTAGCATTTGTCTTAAGGCATCCGGTTTACAAAACCTAATGTAGCCAACCAGTTTTATAGAAATAAATGGTGCTTTTTCGACAAAAGAAAATAATGTAACACTGTGTTACTTGGCATTGTGCTGACTGTCCCCATTAGTGTTAACTGTGTCCACTTGTTCTTCCTCTTCTTCTTTTGGCTGTTCCCGTTAGGGGTAGCCACAGCGGATCATCTTCTTCCATATCGTTCTGTCCTCTGTATCTTGTTCTGTTACACCCATCACCTGCATGTCCTCTCTCACCTCATCCATAAACCTTCTCTTAGGCCTTTCTCTTTTACTCTTGCCTGACAGCTCTATCCTTAGCATGCTTCTCCCAATGTACTCAGCATCTCTCCTCTGCACATGTCCAAACCAGCGCAGTCTTGCCTCTCTGACTTTGTCTCCCAACCGTCCAACTTGAGCTGACCCTCTAATGTACTCATTTTTAATCCTATCCACCCTTGTCACACCCAGTGCAAATCTTAGCATCTTTAACTCTGCCCCTCCAGCTCTGCCTCCTGCTTTCTGGTCAGTGCCACCGTCTCCAACCATTTAACATAGCTGGTCTCACTACCGTCCTATAACATAATGACTTCTAATCCTGTCTATCCTCGTCACAACCAATGCAAATCTTAACATCTTTAACTCTTCCACCTCCAGTTCTATCTTCTGCTTTCTGGTCAGTGCCACCGTCTCCAACTCATATAACATAGCTGGTCTCACTACTGTCCTGTAGACCTTCCCTTTCACTCTTGCTGATACCCGTCTGTCACAAATCACTCCTGACAGTCTTCTCCAGCCATTCCACCCTGCCTGCACTCTCTTTTTCACCTGTCTTTCACAATCTCCATTACTCTGTACTGTTGATCCCAAGTATTTAAACTCAACCACCTTTGACAACTCTACTCCTTGCATCCTCACCATTTCACTGATGTCCCTATCATTTACACAGATGTATTCTGTCTTGTTCCTACTAACCTTCATTTCTCTCCTCTCTAGAGCATATCTCAACCTCTCCCAGATCTCCCCAAACTGCTCCCTACTATCGCTACAGATCACAATATCATCAGCAAACATCATAGTCCACGGGGACTCCTGTCTAATCTTGTCTGTCAACCTGTCCATCACCATTGCAAATAAGAAAGGGCTCAGAGCCGATCCCTAATGTAATCCCACCTCCACCTTGAAAGCATCTGTCACTCCTACAGCAGACCTCACCACTGTCAAACTTCCCTCGTACATATCCTGTACAAATCATACGTACTTCTCTGCCACTCCTGACTTCCTCATACAATACCACAGCTACTCTCGAGGCACCCTGCCATATGCTTTCTCCAGGTCCACAAAGACGCAATGCAACTCCTTCTGGCCTTCTCTATACTTCTCCATCAACATCCTCAGAGCAAACATTGCATCTGTGGTGCTCTTTCTTGGCATGAAACCATACTGCTAGTCACTAATCATCACTTCACTTCTTAATCCAGCTTCCACTACTCTTTCCCATAGCTTCATACTGTGGCTCATCCTCTCACTTTCCAAGATTCCATTAAACAATCTGGTTAAAAACTCCACTGTCATCTCTCCTAAACACCTCCATGCTTCCACAGGTATGTCATCTGGACCAACAACCTTTCCATTTTTCATCCTCTTCATAGCTGTCCTTGCTTACTCCTTGCTAATCCATTGCACTTCCTGATTCACTATCTCCACATCATCCAACCTCTTCTCTCTCTCTTTCTCTTGATTCATCAGCCTTTCAAAGTACTCTTTCCATCTGCTCAACACACAGATAAGTATTCACCATAGCCATGTCCATCCCTTTGGAAAAATCCACTATCATCTGACATTCTTCATTCCATACCTACCCATCACCTCCTCGTCTCCTCTGTTCCCTTCACCAACATGTCCATTAAAATCCGCTCCAATCACCACTTTCTGTCCCTTGGGAACACTGTTCATCACTTCATCCAACTCCAAAAATCTTCCAACACCCAACTTGCGAGGCATATGCACTAACAACATTCATCATCACACCTCCAATTTCCAAGCTTCATAATCATTACTCTGTCTGACACTCTTTTTACCTCCAAAACATTCTTGACATACTGTTCCTTCAGAATATCTGCTACCCCATTTCTCCTCCCATCCACACCATGATAGAACAATTTGAATCCACCTCCGATCCCCCTGGCCTTACTCCCCTTCCATTTAGTCTCTTGCACACACAACAACAACAACATTTATTTATATAGCACATTTTCATACAAATAATGTAGCTCAAAGTGCTTTACATGAAGAAAAGAGAAATAAAAAACAAAGTAAGAATTACAATAAGAAAACACTAATTAACATAGAATAAGGTATATCAACCTTCCTTCTCTTGGCTGACTCTCTTTGCTTATCAGTCATGCTGCCAACACTCAAAGTTCCTACCCTCAGTTCCACTCTCTTTGCCTTCCTCCTGTCCTTCTGCCTCCTGATACATCTCCCCACTCTTCTTTTCCTTCTTCAGCCAACAGTAGCCCAATTTCTGCCAGTACCCTGTTGGTTAACAGTACTGGTGGTGGTCATTGTTAACCCGAGCCTCCGGTATGGAAATTTGTATCATTGTCTGCATATTGATCTGGCAAAATTTTGCACCGGATGCCCTTCCTGACGTAGCCCTCCCCATTTATCTATGCTTGGGACCAGCACAAAGAAACACACTGGTTTGTGCATCCCCTGTGGCTGGGTTCATGCTTCATCATTATAAAGCTCTTTAATTGTAAAGAATGTTACTATATATTCATACGAGACAGGACTTTTCTACTAATGTTGAGATATATGGAATCACACTAAGGCGCCCTTAAAGACTTTTTTTTTTGTTGGGTGCATTGTTTTGTTGCTGCCAATCCGATAACACACCACAAGCAGCTGGATGTCAAATCACTCATTAACACTGGATGGCACCAGATGAACCATTTTACCATGGACATTTGGATTTGTGGGCCCCTCGACCCCCCATTACAACTCCTTTTCTCATTGGAACTATTAAAAGACCTTAAACTCTAAATTGTAAGTTGTATCAACAGTAATATGCAGGCAACATTTTATGAATTTTGATGCATTACTTTCCTCATTGCCATTAAACACCACTCTTAACAATGAAATTTTTGAAACACCATGTAGCCAAGATTAGAAGATGATTCAGCTTTATTATTCATGATCATTTTTGATAAGATCAACTTATTTTTGAATAATTTGGAGTTTTTGGGATTTTCCTTTGGATTACAATCCCTTCCCCAATGATTTTTTTTGAAAATCTAACAAACAAACAGACAAGATACCATTTGAAAATTAAAATGAGATCTTTTGTGTGTAACACAAATAAATAACATTAAACAAAGCCAAAAAATATGAAAGACAGACAGAGGGTCTTTCAATTTTATTTGTATACAGTCAATTTGAAAAACCTTTTTCAAAAGACATTTGCCTACAAGGATCCCATCATAAAGAGAAGCAAGCAATTTATCATTCCATTATCAAATCTATTAATATGGTTTGGAGTTGCAGACATCACAGCATATTTCCGTAGCACTGAGCACAACGGACGGATCAGCCCTAGAGTTGTGACACAGTTGCAAGCCTTAGTTATTTAACCTCCCATACTTATATGGGACAAATTCAACTTCCACACAAACTGAACTCTGGCTGATATTTTACAATAGGACTCTGAAGACAGCAAGGCTAATATCTGAACCACCAGGCTGCTCAGGACATGAGTCCTGTGATGGACATGGTATCACATCTAAGGTTTCATTGCAACAACTCCTATTGGGATAGCCTCCAACTCTTTGTGACCTAGCATAGAACTGACAGTGTTCTGAAAATTAATGAACATATTTAAAGATGTTAAATTATGTGCCCATTGAAGCCTCTGTCAAAATGGTTATGTTAGTAATAAAAAGATATTCTTGAGAGACATACATTAAAGTAAATAAGTACTGTACAGTATTTGCTAATATGATTTGTAACACTTCTAAGGATTAAACTATTTTTCCATGTTTTACAATATATAATGACATAAAAAATAAACTGTGTTGTCAGGAAAGCACTGGAACAAAAAAAGACAACAATGTATTCCTATGTCTTTTTATTATTTTATTATTATTTGTATTTATTATTTTTATTATACTTTTTATTATTTATTTTTATATTATTTATGTCTGTGCATTTATGAGTGTTCAGGGTGTGTCTTTCCTGTGAAACCAAGATATTCTGTACTCATCATGTCCTAAACAAGTAGCCAAGGAAAAGATAAGATAATTACAATTAAATATATTTTATTTTTTAAGAATTTATAAATAGGAAGCATCTCCTTAGAGATAAATGTGTGTGTCAAAGACTTTTAAATGTTAACTATTTTGGGAACTTTAGATAATATTACATAGATATAGTATATTACGATAGGATATATCATTTACCTGTGTACAGAAATTAAATAAACTTATTGTATTTTAGACCCTTGTTTTAGTAATGTGGCTATGATGAATTGATAGACTGCACTGAATCAATTCCTTTAATCCATTTTTGGGTTCATTTCACAATTTTTCTTAATTTTCTGAAAATTTTTCCTAATATTGGTTGTGCTTTATTTATGTTAATTTTCTTTGATATATATTAAATATACATGGCATACAAAATTTAACATTCTATTTAAAAAGAACAGAAAAATGTTCTACTTAGAAATATCTTTACAAATTTTGATTGTCAACTTCATTGGAATTAGCATTGCTAAGACCAAACTAGTGTATCTGAGCACAATTTCACACTTCAAACACAAGCAACATTTAATGAAAACAGTCAGAATGTACTTATGTGCTTATAATACAGTGTTCTCCAGTATTCTGTACAAATTGCAAAAAATAAAAATAAACGTTCTTTACAAATTTATAATGTGATTTTTCATATTGCTATGACACTAAAGTTAAAAATTAAGTTTTTGGGCAGTTAACTGATGAAGAAATAATTCTATAGAATGTCAATCTGAGGCCCCTGAAAAATTTGGTGGTATGATGGAAAGGGTTGATTCATGTTTTTATATGAAGCACAACTTCATTCAATGTAGCCTAGTTTCTAAATCTTCCTTAGAATGTTTTTACTATAATTACGTACTCATGCTGTTAAAGCCACTGGTCTTAGTAACTAATGTCTAATAACTACTACGTGGTAGATAGATAGATAGATAGATAGATAGATAGATAGATAGATAGATAG
>JANRMT010062837.1:23210077-23222123 GCA_026402145.1 Polypterus bichir lapradei | reverse complement strand
AGTATAGCAGTAGGCTCATTGTATACGAACGCGTTCTAATGTCTTATCAACTTTCCCCAGTAGGTTTTTATATAGAAGAAAACACTGAATCACTTAGGAATATGTACTTGTGTACAGTTTTAGATAAAACCTTGACGTATATGTGAATCCTGGTGTTTAGGGAGAGCCATTTACACTTGCATTCGTGGTTTGTGTAAAATGCTACGATGCATAGGTCAACGGTATCTTGAAGATGTGGGAGGCGGAAGGGATGGTTCAAGATTGATTCAAGAATAAGTCCTCAACACTAAAATAAACAGAATGGCTTAAAATAAAGTAATTCTTTATTTCATACTGCCGGAATGGACTGCGCCCCAACATTACCCACCCCAAAATCATTTTAGAATAAGGCAGTTCAAGAAATCGGAAGGAGTAATGGATTAGTGAAATATAGCAGCATGTATGGGTTCATATATTACAAAATATTAACATTGTTCACGATACGTATATAGGTTATGGACAATGTGCCAGCTAACCCTCTGAAACCACTAGCGATCTTCTGAAATTCTGATCAGAGGATTTTGTCACTCAGTTTTAATAATTAGTTTTCTTTGTTAACTCCCATGTTTCAAGAACATCTACTAGTTATATTACCATTACAGTTCGTGTCGATAGTGCGCCCCAAATATATTAATGTCCGGTAACTTGTCAGATTCAAATTTTGCCCAGCTTTAGTAGGATGGTAAGCGTGGACATGTGCCCCGACCTGGACGGATTTCAGCATTCTCACGCATACCAGGAAGGCCTGACGTGTGGAAGGATCTAAATATGGTGCAAACGTGTTCCACAAAAATCATTTTTGGAATGGCATCTTAAAATACCCTCAAACAGTATTTGTTGTAACAAAATCCAGCTAAAACTATGTTAAACTACACAGTTTTTACTGACACGGTTTGTTGTTACACTATAAACAGTAAGCAGCAGCACACACGAATCGCATTAAAATAACGTAAATTAAAACGCATGTAAATATGAAAATATACGTACAATATATATGGATTATTTGTGTACCGTGCAAGTATTTGTTGTTAAATAATATTTTTTCAGCATATTTTTGTATTCATCTTTACTAATTAATTATTCAGGACCAATATTCTTATCGCAGCGTTTAAAACAAAACGCAGTTTTACAAAATTAAAAAGGTTATATTCAAACATTTATCTATGTAAGATCGAAAGGTTTTCCTTCTAAAAAGCACTTTAGCATGGAAACGTCACTTCCTTTTTACTGACGAGCCAAAACTATGAAATTTGGGCGCGTTCCTGATTTTCTCGATTGCAGAAAGGCGCGCGTCTGTTCCACAGCTGATGAGCTTGGAGAAAAGTTCTTGTACCCAATGCTGATTGGCTGCATGGAGTGTCAAATAAAACAGCAGCTGGCACCCGCGCGCCTTTGGCTTGTTGCAACGCTGCAGTGGTGGTTAGGAGGAAAGATTGAAACCAAACCGTTTGTTCAGGGACTTTTTTTCTTTCTAAGGTAGGTGTTTATAAATGTTTGTTTTTCTGGATGGAATTTTGTTTTGTTAAAGAAACGACTATTGAAAATTGGTCTTTTTTTGCGAGAAAACGTTCTTTTCCTCTTTGACTGTGTCAGATGTCCTTTGTCTTTTCTCCTTTTTGAAAGTTTTCTAAATGAGCGTGAATTGAAACCTACAGATATTGATCTCGAGTGTGTGGAGCGGTTACAATGTGAGAAATGCCTCGCTTCTGGTAAAAACATGGTTTTATTTACAACTAATTGAAAATCAAAGCGTTTTGCCTTAGCGCGATACAGTTTTCCTTGTGTGTTGAGACCGATTTCGGGCAAAAGCGAATAATTGCTTTGGAAACGTTCGGGCACAAGAAAGAAAGATTTACAGTTTTTTTTTTTTTTTTTTTTTTTTTTAGTTTTCAGTTGTTTCCGCACTACATGTGGCTGCTGGTTACCGCGGTTCGTCATGCACATGTTCGGACTTCATTTTGTAGCGTTTTTAACCATTTAGTCGTTTGAGTTTGTATAGTGTACAGTTGTTTACAAGGTTGTATTATTGGCTTACTTGGTATATGTTTTGCTTTGAGAATGAGCGCTGGTTTCTATTCTTTATTTAAACGAGCCTTTAACTTTTTTTTTCCCCAAACCGTGGCCTTTGCTTTTAGTCATTGGCTGCCAAAAGTGATGGGGAAGTGGTAAATATGAATGTGTCGGAGTCCGTTTCATTTTGTCTTATTGAATGTTGTCCTGTTTTAAACCTGTACTGGCGACGATAGCGTTTGTGAATTAGTGCTTAATATGCAGCTTTAACCACCAGTGTGTCAAGGGCATGGTTGCGTAAAGCAAGACCTGAGCGATTCTGGAAACCTATTTAGTGTTCAATTCGCACGTTTAAGCAATTAACAGACAATCCGACAATCGCGGAATGAAAAGCTTTTTTGTACATTTTTTTTCCTCCCTAAAAGTTGTATTAGTGATTAGTACAGGAGTTTTGGCCTTTACAAAATGCGTGAAGGGATGTCTTCTCATTTTTGTTCTATTAAGGTAATAATTGAGCAGTGGGCGAGTCTCGGGTTAAACGTTCTGGCAGGCTTCCTTATTGACCGCAGGCGCCATTGCTTTCTAACGAGGTAATTTAACCACCTGTGCTTATGTAATAGAGTGGGCGGGTTTTTTTTTTTTTTTTTTTAAATATATAAAAGGTCTAGGTTGGGGTAGTTCAGAAGACTGACAGAAGGTAAATGCTCCTCTCAAAAATGAGATTATACAATGACAATCTGGAAAAAAGACTTTTTTTTTTTCTTAATAGTGGTACTTTTTTTTTTTTTTTTTTTTTTGTTGGTCTGCTTGAGCTTTGATATTTGTACTTGAAATCTGTTTTACAGGTAGTGCAGTTTTTAATGTTTAGATATACGTCTTCAGGTATGGTCTTGAAATATTTTTGGGCAAATTTATAAAATTAAAGATTGCTTGTAGACCGTTAAACTTTATGTACATTTGCATTAATAGTGATGTGAAATAGCATTTGATGTTGGTGGGATTGAGTTTGCGTATTAAATACTAAATATTGACCTGGTCTGAAAGCTTAGTTTACACCTTAATGTTGTCCAGGCACCAGCTTAGAGCATGAATTTTAAGAATAAGGTCGCTTCTTAACTTGGTAAGTTCGAAGTGCAAGAAGCAATTGTTTAACTTAAAATTTTAGGGTGTTGTGGTGGTTTGAAACAGGAATAAACACGTTTATGGTCTTAGGTTGTAAGAGTAAGAATTCTGTAAACTGAAATGCAGGGAAAGCTTATTTGCTCTGTCTGGGCAGTGAGTTTTCCTGGATATTTTACTTGGATTAAATTGCTGAAAGAGGCTAGATTTCAATGGGTCTTTTTTTGGTAATTTTATATCCGGGCATCTTGTATTTAACTTACTGATTGTTGCAATTTGAGTTATCTATAGTGTGTTTAAATTATGGCTGTATTTGTAGGGTGCTTTATTTTATATAGGAAATGGCCTTTGTTGTCATGCCTTAGGGATAACACAATGGATTCAGGTATATTGATAATTTGACACTGTTTTGCTGTGACAGTGCAGGTTTTGGAGTTGATCAGGATTTCTCCGTTATTGTCAAAGTTGTCAATTGGGACAGAGTACTTTTAAAGCTGTCTTAATTCATTCTTTTGCTAAGCAATCTGGTTTTGATTTTCCAAGTCAAGATCCAATTTTAGTAATTTTAAAACATGTAGTTTTAGTTTAAACCTTTTTCATCAATTTTGTGTTGTTGGTCTTGATGTATATGTGGTGGTAGTTAGAATTAAATGGCAGATTCTTGTCAAATCTTCCTCAAAACTGCAGAAGGGATTGTGTCAGACGGATGCATGCTTTCCAAATTTTACCCTTTTTTGTGTTTCTGCCTGAATGCAGAAACATTTTGAATTTGATCATTTTTTTTTTTTTTTTTTAAATGTGTAGAGCAAAAAAGGTGAAAAACTAAGATTAAATAGATTGTTCTTTTTAAAGTGTAGGAGGCACTATTGTTTGGTCAGGCTCTAACGTAATGCTTTCGTTGTTTTTTTATAGTGAATTGTGCAACAATCTTCATAATTGCACAGCGAAGATAATTAAATTTTCTTGTAATTTACAGTAATTACAGCTTCATTTATGCTAGTTCATTTGTCTAATTTCACAGATTTTTCCTGTGGTATTTAATTCTGTTGCATTGGATGGACAGATGATGCCCGTTAATGGGGGTGAGGTATAGGGCCTGTATTTTAGAGCAGTGTCGTTGTTGTTGTTATTTTTGGTTTTAAAGCAAATATTCATTCCTGCCCAAAGTGTTTTTTTGTAAATGAAAGTTGTGCTGAGGTCCTGGCTCAAATTTAAAACTGATTCATTTAGTATGTAACTCTTATAAATACTGAGATCTCCATATATAGGTAATGGTTAGGGTGTGTATGCATATAGCAAATTCCTTGCCATTCACACTTATCCTCCCACTTGATCAGTGCATGCATGAGTCTCCATGGCAGCAATGCTTTAGGAATATTCAAAATTATTGTAAAGCCTTTTTTCTCGAAGCTTAAATGGCAAATATTTTCAGTAATTTAAGCATTGTTTCCAAAAAATTACTCACCGGCTACTTGTAATGCAGCATTTTGGCTCTAGCTATCTTTGGTTAGTTTGTGCTAATCTCTTTGAACTAGGAAATGTGGCATTTTCCTCAATACTTTATTCATAGTTTTAAATGTTCTTCGGCCCTTTAGGCTAGAGGGTGCCATTGTTCCAAAAGGGTCTCTGTTATGGTGCTGCATGTTAATAAAATGTATCTGAATTACTTTGACCAAGTACTTTTTCTGTATACAGTAGTTCTCCCTCCAACCCCATTTTAAACCAAAGCTGAATATTAGAAGCTAGTGTGGTGTAGTGGTTAAGGCTTTGGATATTGGCCATCAAACCCTGAGTTTGTGGGTTCAAATCCTGCAACTAACTTGGAGACTGTGGGCAAGTCACTTAATGTGATTATGTTCCTATTGGAAAAACAGTAATCGTTTATCTCAAATGTTGAAAGTTGCCTTGGATGAAGGCATGAGCCAAATAAGTGGTATTAGGTCACAGGTGCTACTTACTGTTTAACTTGGCACATACTAGGGCTGAACTGATAGTCCGTGATATATCAATGATTGGCTGGTCTCAATTGTTTCCAAGTATTTACATAAATTTCCACAAAGTGCCAGACTGTTTTTTATGTAAATTGTGTGCCAAGGAAGCTATCTGGCACTCTTACTTGCAACAGGAGGTGCGTTGTAGCTTATTCAGCAGTAATGCACAGTAATTGAGAGAAGGCAGTCTTGGTGCGTCATGCACAAAGTTTGAATGGGAAGAGCTGCTGTGGTGCTCGCAAACTGAGTACTTCAAGGGGACCCCTTATGCCTGACTTGGCATTTGTTTCTGGCACTGGCAAGTATGAAGGTTCACGACCATGCCTGCACAAATTAATAGTGCTGAAAGAAACGGGATGAGGCTGCTGGAGTCCCTTCAACCAATGATGCTCACAGGAAAAGGGGCCCTGTGTGATTTTTTTTATATTCAAATAGGTTGAAACCATTAAATATTGAAGCAGTTTGTGGTAATTGGAAGGGTCAAGTAATTAACAGGACTGCAAAAGTACAGAAGTCACGATAGTGAATTGGCTTGCTTTAAAGCAGAATGATCGATCAGAGCAGCAGTCAGTGTATTTTTCTTATCTGTAATGGATAAACTTTTTTATTAAATTTTGCAATGCATGTTGTCCTTTCTCTTCTGACCTCATGGAGGATTGCTACAGTAGGAATGCTATTGTACTCTGTACATGAGATTATAAACTTATTATACTGTAGATCAAAGCAGTGCCTTACATTACTTTTTAAAAGCCAGTGCAATTGTCCTGCATGAGCATCATATTGCAAGCTCACAATACAAATTAACACTCCTTTGTGGCATATTTGCATGCACAAGGTAAAAAGCATATGCGCTATAGCAAAAACAAAGTACCTTTTTGTTTTTCCTCTGAGGCACACTAAGTTGCTCTTTCTGTCCAGAAGATGGTAGAATAAGAACTGAGGATATAGTTTTTGAGTGATTTAAAAGTAATTAGTAACTTCTAGTTACCTTAAGTCTCGTTGGTAGACATTTATTCAGATTCCTTTTATGATGAGGTAGATCCAATTTTAGAGTTTTGGGGCAATAGGGCGTTATGATTTATAGCAATTTTGAATGAACTTGGAACAAATCATCTTTGAATAGTCTTAACATTTACCAAATACCCATATGTGTGCAGGGTTGCAGCAGTCTGTGAAACAAAGCTACTGTGCCCCCTAGCTAAAATGCATGTGCCCAGACTCCACCCAATTTGCGATGGTGGTATATACCATCAGTGTTTTGGAATGATGTGATCTTTTAAGACCTTGCATAGCCATATTACCCTCAGTTGCCCATAATCAATTCCTGATTCTCTTAGTGTCTGTACTTTTGTTGATGGTCACTGCAAAGCGCAATTTTTGCAAGAAACTTTTCTTTTTGAATTGAAAGGGTAATCCATAGGAATACTGTGAAATTTGATGGATATTATTTAATGTTTGTGATTTTTTTTTTAATTGTATGTTTTTTTTCACTCCAGTATTTAGTTGTCTTTTGTCAGTTGTATGTGTTTTGTCTTTCAAGTCTGCAAATGTGAATGGATATGTAAAGGATTTTGGAGAGTTGGTTGGGGAAGCCCCATTCAAAGTAAAGAGACGCACATGTAAATGTAAATCATTTCGGATGTTGCTCGGAGGGGCTCCCTTTCAAAGTCCTTAAACGTAAATGTGTATTGCAATCGAGTAGTTCATGGAGGACTTAAGTTTAGACTGGCACCATTGGCTCCAGCTTGCCTTAGGTCAGAGGATACCACTTTTGCCTCTTATTTTTCTTTTTCACTTGTAGTGAAGAAACACTTACCCTTACAACCATAGGTCCTTGTACTCACAGTAGTTTTGTAACATGCTTGATAACGATGTCTGTCTTGTGTTTCATTTAACTTTCTCATCCCATTTCACACCTCACTGAACAATGCTTGCTAAAAGTGATCCCTTATCCTTTTTCCGTTTCAGGACACTGCCCTTTTCCTCCCTATTGGCTACTGCAGCTGTTCATGTTCGCTTCTGCTGTGGCCTTCATTTCCCTTAAGCCTTCCTCTCAGAACAGTGCAAAGCATGTAAGTTAGTTATAGCTATTGTACTAATATGGACAAATGAAACGTGTCAAAGCATTTTTTAGATTTTGGGGTATTTTTGTGTCTTGTGGAGGGGGTTACCCTTAAATATTGATATTGAAATGTCTGTCCTTAGCTGATATACTATCCTATATGTACAATCCTGAAATCTTTCAGCTTTACCTAAATGGGAAATGTTGCTTTTGTTGGGAGTGATTCAGTGAGCTTTTCTTTTTATATACAGTGAACCCTCGTTTATCACGGTTAATCTGTTCCAGACTCTACCGTGATAAATGAATTTTCGCGAAGTAGGATTCTTTATTTATAAATGGAATATTTTTGCAGTTAGAGTATAGAAAACCTGTTTATGACCTTCTAAATACGTTTTTTAACATTAGAGCCCACTAGACATGAAATAACACACTTTAGTCACCATTACACTCGTATTACCCAATATATTAGACAAAATAAGAGCAAATAAGACATATTAGACGTTACAAATATTACTAGGCTCACCCGCCTTTTAAGGCGACCGACTTTTATCCTCAATTTGTGTGCGCTCCATGTGTACATCAGGCGTGTAGGGAATGAGAACATAAGCAAGGGGACGATGGGAGCAGCAGAACTCTGCTCACATCGCGTCGCTTCGTGCCGCAAGTAGTAAGTCTGTGATAAGCGGAATACCGCTACGCTTTGCAATCCCAACCGCTTTTATATAGTAGATTATTGTACTGTACATTTAATTACACACACACGGTTCTTACACACAACCACTAACCTATGAAGGCACAACCTCAGTAGGAGAGTCTTCAGGTGGTGCAGTATATTCAGCAGGTGCATCGTTGTCTTCCACTGAAGGAGTACTAAGAGTAGGCAGTGGGTATCTGGGTGCGGCTGAAGAACATCTTGATAGGCAGTTGCTGGCGCTGTCTTTTCATATGCGTGAGGAGGCTTTTGTAAGGTATTGCCATCTTTGATCATATCCAAGAGTTTCACCTCCTGGATGGCAAGCATCTTTCTCCGGCACTTAGTTTTATTGTCAGAAGGCTTAGAAAAAGCAGCACGTTTATGAGCCATCGTGGGGCTTAGATAAAAGTTCTAAAAGCGCATGCGTAGTGACGTAAGCGTGTATGAGAAAAAAATCGCGATAGTGAAGCCGCGAAAGTCGAAGCGTGATATAGCAAGTGATCACTGTATACAAATTTGAGTACTGAACTATAGATCCAGATGTTTCAGATTCGCTTACATAAGCATTCTTTCAGTTGACTTTCATTCTCATTCTTTGTTTTCTTCTGAAAAAACTGATTAGCTTGGCAAAAGTCTTTTTATCCTAAGGTGTGATTTCTTTGATTTTTAAACCCATTTGTGAGTAATTTTTTACTTTGGTATTAGGGAATTTTAGTACAAGAATGTAAATGGCAGGACACATTTAATGAAACCTAGAAAATTTAAATGACTGGTAAGTTAAGGAAATGTGAATTTCATTTGTTCACAGGAATCAAACTTAAGTGCTAACTACTAGAGCATAGATGGAGAGGTAACACGTTGTCTTTTGAAGTGCATGAACAGATAAGTTCCCAGAATTCAAGATGGCCTCAAACTTGGCCTTTTGGTGTCAAACCATTTTTGTTTTTTACTGCTGTAATGTTAACCATCTAATAGATCATGATTATGACAAAATTGACAATTACTGCCTGAGATTTTTAATTTAATCTAACTGATCAGTGAAATATGCACCTTGTCTTGCCCACTTCTTATTCTAAGTTTGGTTTACACATGGTACAGGAGAACATTTGTTAGGCAGGGATCTACTTGGATTGTTAATATGAAATTGTTAAATGTTGTCCTGCACTATTCACCATTAAAAAATGTAAAATGTGGGAAAAGAAACATGGCAATTGCATGGTGCATTAAGAAAACAAAGGTTGAATGAGTGTGTTAGTGTGTTCAGGCATGCTTATACTTTCTCTCAAACAGAAATCTGTCATGCTTGTATAAAATTTTAGAACCATTTTTTATTTCTCTCGACACCTGTCTTCCTAGAATGTGTACCCATATAATTCTTCACCCTTTGACTCATGTGGATCAAATTTGACATGCAAGCTCCCTGGGAGCATATGGGAAACAGACTGCTTGGGAACCCAAAATTTTGATCCTGGAGTTCCCAGAGGGGTTTTTGTACACACTGACGCTTATGCAAGATGCATCTATATCATTGCCAGAGTGACACGAGACCAAGGCTAAGGTTTTTAATGTAGTAGAATGTCTCTTAACTGGCCGACGGATTGACTGGCCTGTTAAATTTTTTTTTTAATCCCGAGTTGTTTATTATATGTATGCACTTCTTTACAGGAAGGTGAGAGGTATTTTAAAACCAGCAAACAACAAAATTGTTCAAATTAAAGTGCAGTGTATCAAAAGTCATCTTTAAATAAATCCATTAAATTGAGTGAATTAGTGGAGGTGAAAATCCATTAGTAAAGTCCTTTTAAAAAAAACGCAAACGCGGTTAAAACAATGGCTGGAAGAAGTCTCTTAAAATCCAAAGCATGGTGCCTTCTTTCTACTTGGTGGCTCCCCTGCTTCTCCCATCGAGCTTTGCAACAGGAGTCTCCCTACCTGCAGGTGCAGCTGCCTTCCACACTGGTCCGATAGCCCTCTGATCCCTGGCTACGTCTGGCTCCATCCGGACCGAGACTTTGGTTCTTTTCCCAGCGTCCAGGGTGCTCACGCTGGGGCTAAATCAGCCCAAAGCCTTCATGACTGCTGCTCCAGTCTTCAATACCGGTCACTCCAGCTCCTTGATCACTCAGCTGGAGTGACTGCTTTCTTCAGCCTCACAGAGTGTCGGCCAAACACTCCTCTGCAGGGTTTCACCCCCCCAGCTGCCTGCCTTTGCTCCCTCGAATCTTCGCTCACTCACTCTCCTGCACTGGCTTTCCTCTACCACCTTCCTTCTCCATTAACCGCCTGTTCTCCCCCTAGCTGCCTCGTGCTTCTATTTATTATGGGGACGTGGATCAGATGTGGCAATTAGCAGTTCCCAGGAACAATTATGGATGCGGATGACTCCTCACCTGTGCACTTAAGCTAGGATCTCCTGCATCACGAATTCCCTGGGAACCAATCGGCCACACATACCATGCCGCTTCGCTAAGCCGCGAGTGCAGCGATTATTAAAAAGTGGCCTTTTTGACTTGAGCTGTGGACCCGCCACACCACACTGTCGAGTTGTTGTTCGAGGAAAAAAAAAAAAACCCATGTGCGATATCGTGGATAAAGCCTTGTGGATATGGTTTCTTCAGGAATGTCAGAGGTACAGTACATCCTTAGAAATATTTTTGTACATGAAAATAGGTATGCGTTGGATTAACTGGCCATGGGTCCAGTCCCGAGGTGGCCGGTTAAAAGGGATTGTACTGTAATAATGAAGTCTAGCTAGACACGCATGCTTATTTAGAAAGGCGTATTATTGATATACTGCATGTCCATATTTAATAAGGAAATGGTGACACATGTTAGTTCTTGCCTTGCTCTTTTCAACTGTTTCCACTTGGAGTACAGAAAGGACTAGTGCTACAGTGACATTTTGTTTTCAGAGGTAGGAAATGCTATAGTGATGATAAAATCAGCCTTTATCACCACTGATTTTTTTTTTCCCACATTTTCTTAAATTATGTTCAGGTCTTGGATGCTATCCTTGCATGTTTAGTTCATACTGGTGATTTTGTTTATAAGAATATGAAGTATTACTTGGTCATCGAGTTTTGAAGCTGTATATGGTGTCTTTCAGATCTCTGTATTAAGACTATTTTGTGTTTTGACTTTGTATGCACCCCCTGTAAAACATTAGAACAGTCTAGACGAGAACAGGCCCTTCAGTCCAACAGAGCTCGCCAGTCCTATCACTACTTTGTTCCAAAAAAAACATCCAGTCGAGTTTTGAAAGTCCCTAAAGGCTTACTGTCTACCACACTGCTTAGCAGCATATTCCAAGTGTTTATTGTTCTTTGTTTAAAGAAAAACTTCCTAATGTTGGTGGGAAATTTACCCTTAAGTTTCCATCTGTGTCCTCGTGTTCTTGATGAACTCATTTTAAAATAAGTCTTGATCCACTGTACTAATTCCCTTCATAATTTTAAACACTTCAATCATGTCACCTCTTAATCTTCTTTTGCTTAAACTGTATAGGCTCAGCTCTTTTAATCTTTCCTCATAATTCAACCCCTGTAGCCCTGGAATCCGCCTAGTCGCTCCTCTCTGGACATTTTCTAGTGCTGCTATGTCCTTTTTGTAGATTGGAGACCAAAACTGCACACAGTACTCAAGATGAGGCCTCACCAGTACATTATAAAGGTTGAGCATAACCTTCTTGGACTTGTACTCCACACACTGTGCTCTATAACCCATCATTCTGTTAGCCTTCTTAATGGCTTCTGAACACTGTCGGGAAGTCAATAGCTTAGAGTCCACTATGACTCCTAAATCCTTCTCATAACGTGTACTTTTTTTTTTTTTTTTTTTTCCCCCCCGACCGCCCATTGTTTGTTCAAACCTAACATTTTTATTTCCTATGTGTAATACTTTACATTTACTGACATTAAATTTCCTCTGCCACAAATGTGTCCAAGCTTATATGCTATCCAAGCCCTTCTGTAACGATATAACGGAGTCCAAATTATCTGCTAATCCACCTATGTTGGCATCATCTGCAAACTTAACCAGCTTGTTACTTATACAGTGGTACCTCGGTATACGTCTGCTTTGGAACAAGTCCAACTTGGTATACGCCCTGTTTGGACGCGAAAAATGTTGCTT
>JANRMT010062837.1:23183106-23197626 GCA_026402145.1 Polypterus bichir lapradei | reverse complement strand
TTTTTTTTTTTTTTTTTTTTTTTTTTTTTTTTTTTTGGCAGGAGACATTGTGGATGCCGAAAGGTCACAGTTGCTTCCTGAAAATGTGGATATGCTTGTGTTCTTAAAAATAAAAAAGATGATTGATTTCCTCGACTAAAAGGAGATTATTAAGCTGTGCTCTTATTTGCCTAGTCCAGTTATTAGATTTATTTGCACTATAATTTTTCTGGTAAAAGCTTTTGTAATTAGTTTCATGTAATAAGTAGAATATTAGCATAGTATTAAAAGTGTAGTGATTTTTATTATGCAGAAGACGTTCACTGTTACTATATTGTGTAAGTAGTGGCAAGAAAAATGCATGCATTCTAAAATGCATGGTAGAGCAGTTGTCTCAAACTTTTTAATCAGGTTTTCTTCACTCAGTTTTTATTTAAAAATTGAGATACAGTGGACCCTTGACTTACGAACTCAATTTGTTCGCGAGGGCTGGTTGTAACTCAAGTTGGTTGTAAGTCGAGACTACTTTTCCCCTAAGAAATATAAATACCATTAATGCACTCCGAACCTCCCACAGCAACACTTGCTTAACCTTTTCATAATAAAGGGTTGTATAATGTGCATAATTTACCAAAACACCAATAATTTTTCTAATGTACTAACCAAAGTTATAAAGGGCCTAGCCTACCAGAAACAACAATTTCATACTGTACTCGCCATTTAATTTGACATCTTTGGGCTGCAGGAAGGGAGGAGGAGGAGAATGAAATGGAAGGTGGTTATTGTTTAGAAGAAGCCTCCTTATGCAGATCTTTTCTTTGTAAAATTGTCGATGGTGGATTTCGACATGCTGTACATATTAGCGAGATCAGTCACACGAACAACTCTCATATTTCGGTGCAATTTTCTTCTTCGTTTCAATTGCGATCGCTGTTTCTCAAGTTAATGACAGTAGTCGAGCACTCAGTTCAAAGCTGGTCGTGCTGTGAACTGCTGTAATAACACTCCAAAGCAAGCCGGTGCTGACTCAGCCTGACAAAATCATCATGTGCCGCGCCAGCCTGCTAGCTAACATCCCTTAACAATTGCTTTCTTTACCTTCGTTACCTTCCTTAGCAATTATGCATCTTGCTTGCCATGGTCTTAGTGAATTATATATAGAGAGAGAGATAGATAAATCACTGCACTGACTAAAATTACGTCCACAAACATGTATCTGGGCTCCGACTGATGCTTACGAACGCTCTTGGCTGTTTGTTTACAATCGCACAAGTGGATACACGTGACCGCATTCAGGTCGTAACGCAAGATGTTGGTCGTAAATCAAAACAAAAATTTTGGTCGTAAATCAAATTCGCATGTCAGGCTGGTCGTATATATCAAGGGTCGACTGTATTGAATTGTGAATCATATCCCTAGTAAATAATAAAATTGGTTTAGTTTAACTGTTCAAATGATTAAAATATCTTTAGTGCTTCTGACAGCTCACGTTAACACGTTTGAAAGTTATCAACCAATTCCTGAAACAGAATTAGAAAACAAATCTCTTAACTGAGCCTGTATAAAAATTTTTGTTCATCTCATAAGGCACCCAGAGAAATGCAGTATCCCAAAGACTGTGACATAATGTTTTCAAAGCTGTGAATACCTTCTAGAAAGGTTATATGAATAAAGATAAAATTTGTGCAGGCATTAGCTAATCTTTAAAAGTTAATTTTTATAACTCTGTATATAATTAGTGTTTGATCGTTGACTCGTACGACTTGGGAAACATAAGCTAAACGTTCCAAGCTGCAGTTGCAGTAAGTAGCCAGGGACAAAACAGGATAAGAAATTAAATCGTGACTAGGGCTGCAACTAATGATTATTTTGATAATCTATTAATTTGGAGACTGTCTTGTCGATTTAATCAGTTGGTTGGACTGTGGGTGGGGGGGGAAAAGAGAAAAGAATGATAAATGAAAGACAAAAATCAATGAAATCTAACTTTTCACAAAATTTGTATAAAATTTCCAGCAGTGTTTTAATTGAAGTTTAGTTTTTTTTTATGCAACATTTATATCATACATTGAAAATCTAAATAAAACCTCTTTGCATTAAAGGCTCTTGTTGTGGAATGAACATACACATCTTCCTTAAACCCAACAGGTTTCAATAAATTAACTAAACTCACAATTTAGCTTATGTATTCCAAATCACATTAAACTAACACTTCAAAATTAAGCATGCAAGTATTTTTTATTCAGTTTCTGTGAAGGACTGCTTACTTGCTAAGCATAATGTTAATATCTGACCATCACACTGTTCCACACTTTTTTTTTTTTTTTTTTTTTTTTGGAAGTCTGCAAAAAATATTAAAGTAGTTTAGCACAACGAACATCATTGTCAAATGTTTTGGAAATATCAAGACTATTTTACATTTGCAGCAAAGCAAGTGTTTTAATTTGTGTGAAACTCCTTTCTTCCTTTATGTAATATGCAAACTTTAACTGAATTTCTTTTTTGCATCATTCTCCACTCCCTCTTTCAATCTCTGGAAACTTATCACTACAGATTCTTTGGCACATTTGCTTGCAGCAAATGCATAATTGCAGCCTGCTGTATGTCATTTGCTGTTGGGTGTATGCTGCGAAGATTTACGTGTTTGAAATAGTGTGATCCTGCCACAATTTTTTTTTTTTTTTTTTTACTAGCTAAACTAGGCCTGCTGCAGATTGCACATTCTCTTCCAGATTGCATAAAAGCCAGTTGAGGTCCAATAGCCAGCTGTTCTGGAATTTTTGCTTTTCCATCCTGCTCATACCTTCTTGACTTATAAACAAACACACTAATGTGTTGTGGGTTTACAAGTGTGTAATGCAGCAATTGATTTAGCCGAGTGACTGCGTCAAAAACACTGAAATATGACAAGTGAAAATGTGAAATGTTTACTGGATAGTGGCTAGTCCCCTATCATGAAATTGTCATATGCTAGTGTTTTATTTGCACTGTACTATGACTTGAATTACTTTTCACTTCAAACCAAAACTCATGTCTTTTACTAGCCTAACAAACATTTCATCAATCCTTATCAAGTAAAGTTGAAATAACATTTAGTTTACTAGATTGACGGTGAGTCTTCCTGTTAGAGCCTGAAGTTATAAGTTTTGTATCCATTGTGCTCTCATGCGATGTGGTCAGATAATCACATTTTGCGATTCACATCCTTACATACACTCAAACCGCCCCAACATGCATATGTTCACAGTAAAGTGCTCCCAAACTCTGGAAATCCTAAGGTCGCACTGTTGTGGCATTTGCTTGTCCTCATCTTGAAGTAGTATGATGATTACAGTACACCCCCAAAATTCGTGGGGGTTATGTTCCTAGAACACCTGTGAATTGTGAAAAACTGCAAATTTTGAATGTGGTTAATGCATATTTTCATAGTTTAAACCCTAAATATGCCCCCAAAACACTTTAATTAAATTTCAAACTTGGCTTAATACACTACCTAAAAATAATGTAAAGGTAAACCTGTATACTGTACTGCTATGTCTCCCACGGTGCTAGAATGTAAAATACCAATGTTACAGCTATATGTACTGTAGTTCATGCAAGCGCGTTTTCATTGCCAGAAGCCTTAGATGGTGCAGCTCGTTTTGGTGGCATCTTGGAGTTTAATCCCTAAACTGCCTCATTTGGGGGTTAATGCATCCCTGGACAGCATATACTTTTTTGCTGCAATTTAAATGTCACAATTAACAAAGAAAGTGAAATTTTAATGGAAGTTTTTTTTTTTTTTTTTCTTCATGCAAAGAGTGTCACAATTACTGCAACACTGATCATTTTACACACTGCTAATGAACTGTAAACTATTTAAAAAAAAAAAAAAAAAAAAAAAAAAAATTGTACAAGTGCAACTGATGCAATGGATGAAACTCAGTAAATCACTGAGCCAACTGCACTTGAACTGGCTGCACAAAGAGTTAAGCGCTGATGCTTGTAGGCTAGTCTTCGTGCAGGGGCTGAATCCCAGGGACAGTGAGGTTGCAGGGTGTCACGCTTTGGTCACAGCATTGCAAAAACACAGGAGATTGTAGAGACAGGAACTTTATTCAAACACTTCTAACGCGTCTCTTTCAGAAATAAAACGAGCTCAGTATGCAGTTATCTACTAAAGAATAGACAATCATCATAGGGGAGCACAACCCCCAACTGGAGCAGAGAATGTCTGGGGGAGGAGAGAGAAACAAAGCAATCAGCCAAAAAGGACTGGTGCTGTTCATGCTTTTAAGTAAACGGAAAACACAATAACACTCGGCTAGAGATGTATCAGTCAATCAGCAGCAAGGAGAAATGAATAATGCTGTAGCAGTCCGGTGCTGCTAAGATTCACACAGTCGAAGATGGCAATTTATTTTTATGGTGAAGATTCCAGGGACGCACCCAGCCTTGACCCGACCCACGTGCTTTCACAAACAGTCAAAAACAAAGCAAACCGGTAATCAAACAGCAAATAAAGAATGTAATGAAAACAAATGACGATTACACATTAAATACAACAAAGCACAAACAAAACACAGGAAATCATGAAAAACGGCAACAGATGAAATGTAATGATGAAAATAGTCCAGAGAGCCGCACATTGAATGGGAATGTAAAGATAGTCCTACTGGTAGTTCCTGAAATGGTGAAGACAGGTGCGAAGGGTTCAGGAGCATTCCTTTCTTTGCAGGATGGCCATGAATCCACTTACAGTCCTCATGTACACAGGCAGACAATCCAGTTTCGTGAAATGATCCAGGACAAAATGACAGGTAACCCAGCAGAAGGCAGACAGAAGGGAACTTGAAACAAAAATTACAAAAACTTTTTGCTTTTGGTCACCGGCCTCCTTTTTAAATCTATGACTCAAACAACCCCAGCACCCTCAGCAGAAGACCATTCGGAGCCACTGCAGGGACTGCTGGGAGTTGCAGTTTCAAACTCTATTGGTCTACTTTCACCATCCCAAGCCAAGTTTTCCACTACAGTTGCTTCCTTTTCTCTCTACAGTGCAGTATTGCCACGATAAAGGATATTTGCGGCTTCCGCTAACAATTAGATTCTAAGGAAAAAATCTGTGAATTACTGAGGCCGCGAACTCTGAACTGCAACTTCGCGTGGTCTACTGCAATTGTTGCAGACTTAAACACGACAGACTTTCTCGGTCATTGGGAATCTCTGTTCACCTGCTAAACAGAAATGCAAACTTAATATGAAAATGGCCAGTAATGCATTTTACAAAATAAGTAATGCATGAACTCTGAAGAAAGGAAAGCTTAAATGGAAAGGCTGTTTTTATTTCTTGTAACGTTTGTACAGTATAAAGGAGAGTGCATAAAATGAAGAGAAGGGTTATGCTGCTGTGTGGATGTTGCTTCAGGTGTGATGTGAATTAGTGTAGTTTTGAATACTTACAAAGTGTGTTCTGCTTGCAAGTTAAGTAGTGAAAGGTGTGTTGTAATCCAGTTGTCACTGCTGCTCATATGCCCCACCCCTGCTACAGTTGCATGTCCCCGTTTCTAAATGTTTCCTCTACCGATTATCACTCTATTTTGTTTCATGCTGAGCACTGCCAAGCTACGTGGGTGTAGAAACTAGAGTCTGACCAATTATTCATGTGGCAAATCTGATAAGTGCATTTGTTCTTGTTTTTGTCAATTTTGAAAAAAGTTACAAGTACAATACTATACCTTTTAACTGCTATTCTGTTTGTGTGACGTATTCACAATATTATGGTAGACCTATATTAACATTAACAACAACATCTGAAAGACAGTTGTACAAAGTGTTCTGTGGCTGTGTACATAGTCTACCAACCTTGTTCAGATAAGCAGGCCATTTTAATCGGACTTGGGGAAAGGGAGCTGGAGATGTTGAACTGTTTCAGTGTTCAGCATTAGATAGGGAATGTATTTATTGGTAGTGAAATGACTGTTAAGATTGTCTAGAGCTGTTGCATTATACAGAAGTTTTGAATACTCCTATTTAAAATAAGTAAATATTTAAATATATTCAAATGCAAGTTAAATGTTCTAAGTATTACTACATGCATGTTTGTACTCAATGTGTGTTTGAATGCTTCATTATTTTTGCTTTAATGCTTGTGGTGCATCAGGCAAAGTGTAATCTGCAAAATCACTCCTGATTAAATATGTTAAAGGCATTTATTACACTGCAACTTGTCCAGCTCATCGCCCTATTTGCTTTTCTGATCTTCTCTGTTCAGGCAGAAGTGATATTTGGGTTATCCACCTTCATCGGTGCTAAGTGTGCAGGTGTTCAATGCTATTGGAACATTTGAGGACTAGAGTTCTCTCCATGGAGTGAATGCAGAGCAGTTTAGTGCTTCCTGCATTGTTGCCCTTTATGGTACTATTTGTCCATTTTTCTCATTAGCTTCTGTTTACATTAATTGTTTGTAAATAAGGTGTGATCAAAAATACAGTGAATGTTTTAAATAACTATTACAGTTAAAGAACATTGCCATTAATCCCCCTCAAAATACTCCCACTTGCTTCAAACACACTTATCCCATTATTCTTGTCACTTTCTAATGCAGTTATGGAAGTCCTCTTCTGTAAGTTCCTTTAGTTGTGCTGTCATCACTGCCTTTATGTCCTGCATCTATTCAAAATGTTTACCTTTTATGGTCATTTTGACTTTGGGGAGTGCCAAATCCAGTGAATAAGGTGGATGTGGACACACTGTTTTTCACAGAAATTGCTGTACCTGAAGCAATGTCTGACATGGAACATTTTCATGGAGGATGAAAGTTTGCCCATTTCTCAGGTGATTTTCCACGCACAGTGTTTAACGCACTAACAACTCTCTGTAATATTCAGAGTACACCATAGTGTTCCTGGGTACAAACTCTGCTCACACAATTCCATCAAGGTCAATTGATGTTGGATTCTGATTTACTGTATATAATCATGTTTAAGTTCTCCCAGAGACAAACTGGGGCTTGTTTTTACCGTATTTCTGGTATTTTATGTGGGTCGTACAAGTTGAATGCGGAAATCTTGCGCTAATGGTCCCAGAGATTGATGTGCTAACACCCACCTGAGAGAGTAACTACAGTGCACACTTTATGCCTTTATTTTCTATGTATTGTGCTTACGTGACCACACTGTAATCCCTGAACTAAATGACGAAATGATGGTTGCACTGTTTTTTTTTTTTTTATTTTTTTTGTGCGTCGCACCCTCATACACCTTTATTGTAAAAGCATCCCTTATCTGCGATGGAGTGTTTGATCAGAAGAAAATATGAAGCTGGTTTTAAATTAAGTCATTGAAGGAGTGAAAAATTGGTAACTGCACTGCTGCAACAAAATTCGATGTGCCTGAGCAACTGGTGTAAGATTGGAGGAAGCAAGAAGTGTCACATTTTTAAATGGGTCTACAAGTTGGGGTTCGATTTTTGATTTTTTTTTTGGGTTTCAAGACCTGACTTATACGCGAGTGTATATATGGCATGCTTTTTCCCCCCACAAGACATACTGGGTGGTTTCCATTGAACTCTGAACCCTGGTCTCTGGGTTATAACCACATACCCATGTTTTATCGCCCTTAAACTAATAAACCATAATTTTAACCTTTTGTGTTTTAGCCCTGTTTTGCAGTTTGAACACCATGTTAATGTGTTTGCAATGATTTATGGCACATTAAGATGCACCTTCTCATAACTGTAGCTCACAACTAACTGACTGTACTGAACAAGCTGAAACTTGTCATACACTGTAAGGTTCAACACACTGCTTCTGGTATTTGAGATCCCTGCCTTTCCTTTGGATGGCGCCTGGCATCGGCATTTACCACTTTTTTTGTGATCATACCTCATTTCTAGTTCACAGGCTGTTGAAATTGTTTGTTGCCTTCAGTTATTTCGGAATACTGCTAATAAGCAATAATAGAACTAGGCAGAAGGGTTTGTTTGTATTATCATGTCTGATTAGTAAATATTACTACAACAGTGAGATTTTACGCAAGGGGTTCAAAGTTATGGAATGACCTATTTGCATGTGTAAAATGTTCCATCAACCTCAACATTTTAAGTCTTTACCAAAGGCCCTTACTGGCCTTCCCTGATTAGGGAAGTTGGTAATCCTCCTTATTGTAGTTCTTTTTTTCACTTAATATTTTTTTTTTTTTAAACTGTTGTTACTGAGATGTTACTGAACCTTGTATGTATTATTGTCTTGGTATCCTGCTGTGGCACTTGGTTTCACTGCTGTCAGTTTTACTTTTGCCCATGGGAACTTATTAGCAAAATTGAGATTTAGTACACAATAATGGAAGGATTTAACCTTTGTAGACTGCCCAGCACGCACTTAATACAGGCAGTCCCCAGGTTACGTACGAGATGGGGAGTGTAGGTTTGTACTTAAGTTGAATTTGTATGCAAGTCAGAACAGTTACATAAATTTAATAAATGCTATTGTTGACTGACTGTAACCAAGTGCTCTGCCAATGAATGATGAAGTTTCACCTCTCTGACCTTTTTATTTCTACTTTATTTTCAATGGTGATGGTTTTTCTCTTTACTGTATCACCAGCACTTGCATCAGGTTTGTTTCAGAGACATTGTTGAAGGTTGAAGACAAAAGATTTAAGATGAGGTCATCTGAACAGCAAAGTAAACGCTATCACAGCAGGAAGGCTCCAGTCGTCAACACGTGTACTGACAAGAGACAACTTCCTGCTATGTACGTAACAGTACAAGCAGGCTTGCTATTGAGAATGAATGGGGGCATCGATGGGCAGTTCATCACCAGCCCACCTCAGTCACCTCCACTACAGTATGCTGCCTGCAGCGTCCGCCCACCGAGAACAGACAGTGTGGCCAAAGGTGGGTAGTGAATCGCCCCCATTCAATAGGCAGCTATCTGATGCACACTACAATGCTACCCCCCACTGCCCCATTAACCCTCAATGGCCTCCGTTCAGCCACAACTGGGTCACCGCTTGCAGCATTACCAGCCGCCCACTGAGAACTAACTGGGCAGCCATGTATGGTGGGCGGGCAGTGAAACCGCTTGCCGCCGGGAGCCGCCAGAGGGACACTACACTGCGCGGGTGGCGAATTTGCCCCCCACTCCAGCCTCCGTCCAGCCACCGCTTGCAGCGTCCCCAGGCCAAAGATGGAGTGGCAGTTATTGAGGTTCATGCATTGCAGCTGTGGCCCCGTTAAGTCGTACGTCAGATGTCCGTAACCTGGGGACTACCTGTATTGTAAAATGACTAGGGAAGGAGGGGTTGGTTAGTTTAAACCTTTGTTAATTTTTCCCCAGTGGTGGATGGTATACTGGTATGATTGTGAATATTGAAGTGATGATGTGCTGCGATCAGAATTTTTGCTGTATCTTTGCTACTCTAAGCCTGGAAATTGTGAACTACTAAACATTTTTAAGACTATCAAAAGTTTAACTTGCAGAAATCCTCAATGTGATGAAAAAAAAAAATAAAAAATTGTATCACACATGACACACGTGCCAGTATTTTGAGTTGCAGCACTCTGCACTGGCAAGTGTAGAATGAAACACTCAAAGATCCATAAAAAAATGTGGCAAATAACTTGATTTTTTTTTTTTTTTCTTTGAGCATGAGTGATACAACAGACTAAAAATCGGTGACTGAATAGGGCACATGTTTAAGCTTTGAGTGTACTTTTCACCATGATGCACCAGTCTTTTGCTCTACTTAGCTTGCTTGCCTTTAACTTCTGCAGTATAGAAAATACTAGGGATGCACGATATTAGATTAATATCTGTATTGGCAGATAGTGGAATAAAATTTTATTGGCATCAGACTAATGAATAGATTTGACTGATAATTCAAACCAAATTTGATGCATTCCCTGGTATCTGGATGAGCAAGATATTTAAGAGATCCTTCGCTACAAAATGAAAATGTCTGCAGTGTGGAAACATTTCAAAGTGAGAGCGACATAATATGCCATTTGTAACATTTTTTCAAGTAATGTCTTACATGGAGGAACCAAAGTGCAAAATTTCAATACCACCAACTTAATTTCACACTTGAAGACTCGCCTTCATGACAAATGTGTAGAAATTCATCAGAGCAAAAGAGAATCCTATTCTGCCGTGCACAAAATTAAAAACTGCAGTTGCTCAGCCTGTTGATCGGTTTCTTGAAATCAAAGAAATTTGATCGATAGCCCTAAAGCTTTAAACAATTACTGCAAAGGTGATGCCATTTATTGCTCTGGACAATCAACCATTTTCTTTTGTAGAAGGTTGGGGTAAGGGTATGGCATCTCGAGCCCGATTGCCTCGTACCCAGTCATTTCTCCAACATATCTCTGGAGTATGGAAAGTCATATGCACAAACACCTTGCTGACTAGATAGATACTTTATTAATTCCAATTGGAAATTCAAATACTCCAGCAGCAGCGTACTGATAAACAATATTACATTAAAGAGTGATAATTCAGGTAAAATGGACAATAACTTTGTATAATAACGTTTAACCCCCAAACCTGGGTGGAATTGAAGAGTCGCATAGTGTGGGAGAGGAACGATCTCCTCAGTCTGTCGGTGGAGCAGGACAGTGACCGCAGTCTGTTGCTGAAGCTGCTTAGTTTAACTGCTTGGTGGATTGACTGCAATTTTGAATTGCAGAAAGCAATTTTGCATTCCTAATGCTGTGGTTCACACATGGGAGCTGCACACTCTGGCGTTTAATAATGTTTGAAACACGAAAAAATACACATGATATTTGTGTAGTACTATGAGACATGTAACATCGCAAAGGTTATGGAGGAATGTGGGATCCCAAGCTTGCCAATTATGGATCATACTTATACAACTTGCTGCGAGTGATGTTTTACTTTCCCAGTGTAGTGTCTAAGATATGTAGCGATCTACAGAAAGTCGGTCATTTTAAACATTCACAATTGGCAAACTGTCATCTCAGAACTATACAAACTGAAATTTGTATGTAGCTGAAGATGCTTTAAGGTGTTTCTAGTATATGAAATAGCACATTCTATACGCTGCAAAACTTGTTGAAGCAGAAAAGAGCTTTCGGAGCTTATGACTCCAATTTTGACTTACCTGCGGCTCTTAACGCCTTTATCAGTGGGGCTTGCTCATACTAACTTTGGAATCAAAAGCAGTAAAAACGCTTTGTTGGAGGTTGTAAACAATCATTTAATTGAGATTTACATGGAACCCATGTACTGTGTTGCCACTTTTGCTGATCCAAGATTAAAAGATTTATTTGGTTTATCTATACTAATAAAAGGCAAAGCACTCACTCACTCACTCACTCATCACTAATTCTCCAACTTCCCGTGTAGGTAGAAGGCTGAAATTTGGCAGGCTTATTCCTTACAGCTCACTTAAAGTTAAGCAGGTTTCATTTCGAAATTCTACACGTAACGGTCGATAACTGTCGACGTCCGCCATGTTGAACTTTCTTATTAATGGCACCATCTTCACGAAATTTGGTAGGCGGCTTCCCTGTGCTAACCAAAACCGATGTATGTACTTATTTCGATGGTATGACGCCATTGTCGGCCGCCATATTGAACTTTCCAACGTCACTAATTTTCCAACTTCCTGTGTAGGTAGAAGGCTGACCCCATCTTCACGAAATTTGGTAGGTGGCTTCCCTGCACTAACCAAAATCGATGTATGTACTTATTTCGGTGGTATGACGCCACTGTCTGCCGCCATATTGAATTTTCCAAACATCACTAATTCTCCAACTTCCCGTGTAGGTAGAAGGCTGAAATTTGGCAGGCTCATTCCTTACACCTTACTTACAAAAGTTAAGCAGGTTTCATTTAGAAATTCTACGCGTAACGGTCAACAATGTCCGCCATGTTGAACTTTCTTATTCATGGCCCCATCTACCCGAAATTTGGTAGGCGGCTTCCCTGCACTAACCGAAACCAATGTACATACTTATTTCGGTGGTATGACACCACTGTCAGCCGCCATATTGAACTTTTCAACAGTCTTTGTTACTTATGGGCCCATCTTCAAGAAATTTGGAACGCGTGTTCCCAACGCTAACTGAATCCTACTTACGTACATATATATGTCCATAGCCTGCAGCTCAGTCACCGTGTGAGGCGGCGTTGGGTCCCCCATCCCAACGCCTCCCACGTTGTTGGCTGCCTGCCTATATAAGGCCGTCTGTCGCTCCAGTCTCTACATTCCCTTCCTTGCGTCGCCACGGTATTCACGTCTCCCTGCTGATAACTACATCCTTTTTATTTAATCCACGGCTTCTCCGCTGTTTTATTGTTCATTTATTACGATTATAGTTATTGTATAGGTATATTAGACTTAATTTACATTGTTCAGGTACCCATTTCCTTTATCATTCCAACCGTACCCCCATTAACATGTCTATCGAGGTAATCACCATTGATCAAAGAACTGTCACTTACCAAGTGGTTTCCATGCCCGGAGATGGCACCTGCCTTTTCCATTCTCTTTGTTACATATTGCACAGCCATATCAGGCTCACTATTGATATCCGGAGGAACATTGTGTCTTATGTATTGAATGACTGGGACAGGTTCAAGGTGTGGACTGATGACGGTACAGGAGATAATTATACTACACAGGAGCACTAGAAGAGTGAAATGCTTAAGTGTACCGAAATGGCCAAATATTTTACACCTTTGGACAACCGCCAATGCCTCTTAAACATCTTAGCTTCACAGGTGACGATTTCAGTAGTGGACACTTTGATGTTTAGAAATGTTTAAACTCTCAAAAGCTGGATGTAAAGTTATCAATGAAACTGGTTGTATACTTACAACGCTTGACAGATGCCGAATGTCTCTTCAACACAAGTCCTACAAATACTGTCGTAACTGAAACCATGAAACTCAAACCGATTATGACAGCAGCAATCCAAGCTGTGAGATTTGAAACAAGATTACTGTTCACATGGCCAACTGTAAGTTGCATGCTCAAGAGTAAGCTCAGCGCACAGCTACAGCTTGGTCATATTACAACTGTAGGGCCGAACTGACAACGTGGCATACAAAGAGATCCTTAACAAATAATTATTGGTATATTTTCCCTCACTTTAAAAAGGTTTAATTTTCTTTTTAATAATTTTAAGGAAGTACTTCACCGCTGCGAAGCGCGGGTATTTAGCTAGTTTATAAATATTCTTTAAATTAAAAAAAAAAAAAAAAAAAAAAAAAAAAAACTTGGCCATACAACAAAATTAGAATCTGGGAAGTGCCACACAGTCCGCAGAGGTGCTTGTGATCTTTTTGTCATGTATTCTGTCACTCTCAGTGGATGACTGAATGGGAGAGTAACTCCTGTATATGGAGGCACCAAAATCTTAAGTGTTTAGGCCCGCTAAAGGACTGGATCTAACCCTGTGGCATCTTATAAAAGCAAGGATCAGAGAGCCAGCTAAATGTGGCTGAGCAGAAGGTAGTTTTTTTTTTTTTTAAATGATTGTAAATACAGGTAATCTGCATTACTTTAAGTCAGGGGTGCCCACACTGTTTCGGCTGGCGAGCTACTTTTAAAATGACCAGGGGCCTTCTGTATAAACAGTGCGTACGCACAGAAATGTTGCGCAAGAATGTTTCCACGTTCAAATCGCGATGTATAAAACCTAAACTTGGCGTAAAGCCACACACATTTCCACGGTACCTCATACTTTTGTCGTACACAAGTTCTGCTCTGTTTTCCAGACTGGTGGCACCTAGCGTCAAAGCAGTGCTACTGTTCTTCTGTGGTTATCCTTTCTTTAGATCAACATCCCTGATGCGGCTTTATAAATACACTGAAATTAACCACATTGTTTATTAGTTTAATGCATCTGATAGTAATTAACCTGTAACAATATTATGGTCTACAGAATGGTCAAACTATTCTAAATACAATAGCTGCTTTAGTGTTAGTCTCACTGCACCTTCTTCCAGCTGTTCCCGTTGGGGGTTGCCACAGTGGGTCATCTTTTTCCATATTACTCTGTCACACTCACATTATTTATATCACTGTATCTGAGTGGGGAATCAAAGATCTACAGAAGCTGAGAAAAAGAATTATCGGTATACAGCATCAAGCACACGCTGCCTCAGCCATGCTGTCTATTGAACTGCTTTCACACGGCACACGTTACAAAGCCTTTCCTGTACGGACCTCGCGGTTCAGAAAGAGTTTCATCCCAAGAACTATAAATGTACTCTATCAAGTGCTTCTTGTAGAACTGTCACTAATTCTCCAACTTCCCGTGTAGGTAGAAGGCTGAAATTTGGCAGGCTTATTCCTTACAGCTTCCTTACAAAAGTTGGGCAGGTTTCATTTCGAAATTCTACGCGTAATGGTCATAACTGGAAGCTGTTTTTCTCCATTTACTGTAATGGAGTTCAGATGGAGGGGCGGAGTTCGTATGACATCATCACGCCTCTCACGTAATCACGCATTACGTAGAAAGCCAGGAAGAGCTACAAAATGCGCTTTAGAAAACATGCATTATATAATTAAGAAGGCAGCGAAACAA
>JANRMT010062837.1:23102748-23170759 GCA_026402145.1 Polypterus bichir lapradei | reverse complement strand
CATTTGATAAGGTGCCACATGAGAGGTTGGGCATCAAGTTAAAAGAAGTGGGAGTTAAGGGTGATGTTTTTAGATGGGTGCAGAATTGGCTCAGACACAGGAAGCAGAGGGTAATGGTGCGAGGAACCTCATCAGAACTGGCCGATGTTAAGAGTGGTGTTCCACAGGGGTCAGTGCTAGGGCCGCTGCTATTTTTAATATATATAAATGATTTAGATAGGAATACAAGTAACAAGCTGGTTAAGTTTGCAGATGATACCAAGATAGGTGGATTAGCAGATAATTTGGAATCCGTTATATCATTACAGAAGGACTTGGATAGCATACAGGCTTGGGCAGATTTGTGGCAGATGAAATTTAATGTCAGTAAATGTAAAGTATTACACATAGGAAGTAAAAATATTGGGTTTGAATACACAATGGGCGGTCGGAAAATCGAGAGCACACCTTATGAGAAGGATTTAGGAGTCATAGTGGACTCTAAGCTATCAACTTCCCGACAATGTTCAGAAGCCATTAAGAAGGCTAACAGAATGTTAGGTTATATAGCACGATGTGTGGAGTACAAGTCCAAGGAGGTTATGCTCAACCTTTATAATGCACTAGTGAGGCCTCATCTTGAGTATTGTGTGCAGTTTTGGTCTCCAGGCTACAAAAAGGACATAGCAGCACTAGAAAAGGTCCAGAGAGGAGCGACTAGGCTGATTCCAGGACTACAGGGGTTGAATTATGAGGAAAGATTAAAAGAGCTGAGCCTTTACAGTTTAAGCAAAAGAAGATTAAGAGGTGACATGATTGAAGTGTTTAAAATTATGAAGGGAATTAGTACGGTGGATCGAGACTTGTATTTTAAAATGAGTTCATCAAGAACACGGGGACACAGTTGGAAACTTGTTAAGGGTAAATTTTGCACAAACAATAGGAAAGTTTTTCTTTACACAAAGAACGATAGACACTTGGAATAAGCTACCAAGTAGTGTGGTAGACAGTAAGACGTTAGGGACTTTCAAAACTCGACTTGATGTTTTCTTGGAGGAAACAAGTGGATAGGACTGGCGAGCTTTGTTGGGCTGAATGGCCTGTTCTCGTCTAGAATGTTCTAATGTTCTAATGTTCTAACTTCCCGTGTAGGTAGAAGGCTGAAATTTGGTACTTATTTCGGTGGTATGATGCCACTGTCGGCCGCCATATTGAACTTTCCAACGTCACTAATTCTCAAACTTCCCTTGCAGGTAGAAGGCTGAAATTTGGCAGGCTTATTCCTTACAGCTTACTTACAAAAGTTAAGCAGGTTTCATTTCGGAATTCTACGCGTAATGGTCATAATGGTCAACAATGTCCGCCATGTTGAACTTTCTTATTTATGGCCCGATCTTCTCGAAATTTTATAGGCGGCTTCCCTGCACTAACCGAAACCAATGTACATACTTATTTCGGTGGTATGATGCCACTGTCGGCCACCATATTGAACTTTTCAACAGTCTTTGTTACTTATGGGCCCATCTTCAAGAAATTTGGTACATGGGTTCCCAACGCTAACTGAACCCTACTTATGTACATATATACGTCCATAGCCTGCAGCTCAGTCACTGTGTGAGGTGGCGTTGGGTCCCCCATCCCAACGCCTCCCACGTTGTTGGCTGCCTGCCTATATAAGACCGTCCGTCGCTCCGGTCTCTACATTCCCTTCCTTGCTTCGCCACGGGATTCACGTCTCCCTACTGATGACTACAGCCTTTTTGTTTACTCCACGGCTTTTCCGCTGTTTTATTGTTTGTTTATTACAATTATAGTTATTTTATAGGTATTTTAGACTTAATTTACATTGCTCAGGTACCCATTTCCTTTATCATTCCAACCCCCATTACCATGTCTATCGAGGTGATCACTATCGATCAAAGAACTGTCACTTACTGAGTGGTTTCCATGCCCGGAGATGGCACCTACCTTTTCCATTCACTTTGTTACATATTGCACGGCCATATCAGGCTCACTCTTGATATCCGGAGGAATATTGTGTCTTATGTATTGAATGACTGGGACAGGTTCAAGGTGTGGACTGATGATGGTACAGGAGATAATTATACTACACAGGAGCACTATAAGAGTGAAATGCTTAAGCCCTTCACCTATGGTTCTGCATGTGAGTTGATGGCTGCCGCTGAATTGTTCGGTTGTTGCTTTCAAGTGTACCGAAATGGCCAAATATTTTACACCTTTCGACAAACGCCAATGCCTCTTAAACATCTTAGATTTACAGGTGACGATTTCAGTAGTGGACACTTTGATGTTTGAGTGTTTAAACTCTCAAAAGCTGGATGTGATTTTATCGATGAAACCGGTTGTGTGCTTACAATGCTTGACAGATGCCGAATGTCACTTCAACACAACAAATCCTGCAAATACTAACGTAATTGAAACAAACCATGAACCTCAAACTGATTATGACAGCAGCAATCCAAGCTGTGAGATTTGAGACAAGATTACTGTTCACATGGCCAACTGTAAGTTACATACTCAAGAGTAAGCTCAGCGCACAGCTTGGTCATGTTACAACTGGAGGGCCGAACTGACAACATGGTATACAAAGAGATCCTTAACAAATAATTATTGGCATATTTTCCCTCAGTTTAAAAAGGTTACATTTTCTTCTTAATAAAAATTTTAAGGCAGTACTTCGCCGCTGCGAAGTGCGGGTATTTTGCTAGTATGTATGTGTGTGTGTGTGTGTGTAATACGTTACTTTTCTCTAATTGTCATCCAGACAGATGATGTCATTTTCCTCTTATAAATGTGTGAATCAGAATCTTTGTATAAAGTACAGAGAGAATTACTATACCTGTGTATCCCTAGGAAATATTGGGGTGGAGAGTAAGGCCTTGTTTATACTTCATGCGATGCTTGTGCCTGTGGACTCTTCTGCTACACAAGCAGTGTACTGTTTATACTACCGAATGGCAGTACAAGATCACAGCAAGAAAATAACTCTTCGCTATTTTATATTCCCTGAAACATCCATTAAATTCATAGCACACCCCCACACTATGTCTGAAAAGGATTAATATTTAATGATTACATTCCTCAATCCTGCGATGCCAGAAAGCATCAGGTGTAAGGTAGAAACATTCCCTGGATGGGGCATCCGCTCATCATAAGGTGAATACAAGCACACACATACATTAGGGCTCATTTATACTTCACGCTCAGAACGCGTATGCGTCCTCTGAGCAGGTCCTCAGAAATTAACGCGACGTGTGCGCGAGTTGCAGTACCAGCAAAAAGTCGGGGGGCGCAGTGTGCTAAAAGTCGGAATGTGACGTCCGAGTCTTTGTTTACTATCTACATGTGACAGAAAGCTTCTATGCAGATCCTACGGGGATCGATGTGCGTGCTTTGCTGTTTGGTGAATGGTTGGATGTGCTGAAGCACAATGCTGACATACAGATGCATTCGTGGTGATTTTATATTCATGTGTCGCATATTCCCGATTTGTAATGACACGATGCATTTTAAAAGTCTCACAACATCTTTGTGCTTTTTTTTTTTTTTTTTTTTGCAACTTAACAGCAGCAACATAATGTATATCGCTGTATTTGAGCCACTGAGAAAAAAATAAAGGACACGGTGAAAACGTGTATTTTGTGATTAAAGTGCAAATTTCGGCTTTAATCTCAAATTGCCCACTTTAACCTCGTAGTTTACTTTATCATTAAAGGAAACGGTTGTAAACGTCATCCCAGTTTTTAATCGCTGCGAGCTTCTTGGACCTGACAGCTGCGGCAAGCAGCAATATTATCACCACACAGAAAAATGAAATGTATGATATTTAAACTCTCTGCACATTTAGAATCTTTAGATTTGTACTTGATATCACTTTCATGATTAAATGCATTAAAGTATGTGTTACATTTTACATATAATTTTGTTTAATGAATACTGTTAATTACACACATGGGGGTGACACGGCGGCGGAGCGATAGCACTGCTGTCTCACAGGGAGTTATGTTGCTGGTATATCCTGCTTGTATTCCACACTGTGCTCCGGTTTTCTTCCAAAGATATGCAGATTTGGGGATTTGGTGCCGCTAAAATGACGCTAGTGTATGCGAGTGCTTGTATTCACCTTGTGATGAGCGGAGACCTTGTCCAGGGATTGTTTCTCAGTCGTGCCCAATGCTTGCTGGAATGGACACATCCCTGGATTTATGGATTTAATCAATAAACATCCTTTTCAGAGATATTGCAGTAAGGTGTTATCGGAATTTAATAGGTGTTTTAGGCAATTCACAACACAGAGAAGCCGAACATGTTCTCACCGTGATATCTCGCACTGCCACCTGGTGGATTCCTCCAGATTTACGTAAAGTACGCGCGCAAGTATAAACACTACAACGCTTGCGTAGCAGGAGCATCCTCTGCAGCATGCGTCGCGTGAAGTATAACTCCGGCCTTAGCGTCATTTTGGTGTCACCAAATCCCTAAACCTGCTTGTCCTTGAATGGAAACTAGAGCACACTGTGGGGAAACCCACTAGTAAAACCTGTAAACTCCAGGCAGGGAACACCTACGAACGTGACCCCCCCCTACTGTTATGCCACTGTGCTGCCCCCACATGCATAGTTTTAAACAGTATTTAAATGAAGTTAACTATCTCTAAAATTAAACGTACGCGCTTTAACATTTCATCATGAAAGTGATATCAAGTATAAATCTAAGGATTCTAAATATGCAGAGAGCAGGAGGAAGCCCAAGAAGCACATAGCATTAACGAGTGGGTTGGTTTTAAGATGAGGTTTACGATGTTCTACGTTAATGACAAAATAAACTGCTTAAAGTCAATTTCCACTTTAATCATGAAATACTCCCCTCCCCCACTTCACTTTGTCTGTAATGCAAAAAAAATAGCACAGAAGGTGGTACAGTAATCCCTCCTCGATCGCGGGGGTTGCGTTCCAGACCCCCCGCGATAGGTGAAAATCCGCGAAGTAGAAACCATATGTTTGTATGGTTTTTTTATATATTTTAAGCCCTTATAAACTCTCCCACACTGTTTATAAATATTCCCCGCAGAGTTATACAGCATAATCCCTTTGTATTCTCTTAGATATTAGGTAAGATTCATTGAAATTATGTATATAAACACTGTTTATATACAGTAAAACCTAAATATTAAAGATATTGAGTGTCTCCGATATCACATGTTACAGCCATTACGATAGACAGGCCACCAGCAATAAATACGTACAATGCAAGAAAAATAGTATACAGTAAATGTGTGTACAGTGACACTAAACGTACGTACATGTACTAAGCACTGTAAGAAGAAAATTAATTATGGTTACTCAGCAACAATGACACGATGACTTATCCGATTAACAATGAGTTTAATTTTACTGCACAACAAAGGAGAGCGTTACAGCCCTTGTAAAGGAGCCACTTCAGGCGATTGTGTAGCACTGCCGTTGTTCTTCTTCTGGCAGTCTTCTATCCAAATCCCTAAAGCAGATTCCATCCAGACTACTGCCTTATTACATCCACTTACAACTCGTTTTGCACCCTGGTTAAAAGGACAATGCGGCCGTAGATCTTATATTCCTTTCCTACTTTTTAAATAAAAAGAATCGTAGCCTTCTAAAAATCCAAAACGTTTACCTTTTCGGCAATCGTTAACATCTTCTTCTTGCGCTTGGGCACGGCCCCTGAAGCAGTAGCAGATCATTTTGGAGCCATAATGAAGGGCTTGACTATGCACAAAGATAAACACAAAAGAGCACAACTCTTTACACAGCGAAACACGTTGATGCTGAATGAGCAAGACGAGACTTCCTGGTTAACACTGCATTCAGCACGCAGGAACTCAACTGCGTGCTCTGATTGGTTAGCTTCTCAGCCATCTGCCAATAGCGTCCCTTGTATGAAATCAACTGGGCAAACCAACTGAGGAAGCATGTACAGGAAATAAAAAGTCACATTGTCCGCAGAACCCGCGAAGCAGCGAAAAATCCACGTTATATATTTAGTTAGGCTTTCATATAAATTCCGCGATAGTGAAGCTGCGAAAGTCGAAGCGCGATATAGCGAGGGGTTACTGTATTTGATTTTAAATAAAGAGAAGCACCCCCAATACATTTGCATGTTAGCATTTGTTTGGTTCATTTGGTGAAGCATATTAATCAAACATCGAAGCATGTACATTGATCCTGTAGGATCTCCAAAGCAGCATGTTGTGACATGTTGATAGTAAACAGTCTTATGTTCCCATTTGAACACACTGTGCCTCTGAATTTTTGCTAGTACTGCAACTTGTGCAAATGTCATGCTAATTTAATAATACATTTTATTTATATAGTGCCTTTCCCATGATCAAGGCACTTGCAGAATACAAGAACGAACGGCAGGGTATACAGTATATAGCATTGTACAAACCAAATGAAGATTAAGACAGTAAATTCAGAGAAAGCCTAACAGACAGCACAATTGATGGTGTAGCACACACATACCGGTTACATGAGCATCTTGACAGAGGTAAACTGAGAGAAGGGTAATAAAGTAAAGCTTTTTTCTTTCCATATACTTGAATAGTGTGTGTGCGTGTGCTTTTACCCAACATATGTATATGAAAAATTAGCTGTGTTGGTCAAGAGGTTACCATATTGAACTTTTGATATAACGGTTGAAGGTTCTAGACCAATATAGAATACAGTAATCCCTCGCTATATCGCGCTTCGACTTTTGCGGCTTCACTCTATCGCGGATTTTAATATGAAAGCATAACTAAATATATAACGCGGATTTTTCGCTGCTTCGCGGGTTCTGCGGACAATGTCTTTTTACTTCCTGTATATGCTTTCCTCAGTTGGTTTGCCCAGTTGATTTCATACAAGGGACGCTATTGGCGGATGGCTGAGAAGCTAACCAATCGGAGCACGCAGTTGAGCTCCTGCGTGCTGAATGCAGTGTTAACCAGGAAGTCTCGTCTCAATCATTCATCATCAACGTGTTTCGCTGTGTAAAGAGTTGTGCTCTTTAGTGTTTATCTTTGTGCATAGTCAAGCCCTTCATTATGGCTCCAAAACAATCTGCTACTGCTTCAGGGGCCGTGCCCAAGCGCAAGAAGATGTTAACGATTGCCGAAAAGGTAAACGTTTTGGATTTGTTGAAGGCTACGATTCTTTTAATTTAAAAAGTAGGAAAGGAATATAAGATCTGCGGCTGCAGCGTCCTTTTAACCAGGGTGCAAAACGAGTTGTAAGTGGATGTAATAAGGCAGTATTCTGGATAGAATCTGCTTTAGGGATCTGGATTGAAGACTGCCAGAAGAACGGCAGTGCTACACAATCGCCTGAAGTGGCTCCTTTACAAGGGCTGTAACGCTCTCCTTTGTTGTGCAGTAAAATTAAACTCATTGTTATCGGACAAGTCATCGTGTCATTGTTGGTGAGTAACCATAATTAATTTTCTTCTTACAGTGCTTAGTACATGTACGTACGCTTAGTGTCACTGTACACACATTTACTGTATACTATTTTTCTTGCATTGTACGTATTTATTGCTGGTGACCTGTCTATCGTAATGGCTGTAACATATGTGATATCGGAGACAATCAATATCTTTAAAATATTTAGGTTTTACTGTATATAAAGAGTGTGTTTATATACAGAATTTCAATGAATCTTACCTAATATCTAAGAGAATACAAAGGGATTATGCTGTATAACTCTGCGGAGAATATTTTTAAACAGTGCGGGAGAGTTTATAAGGGCTTAAAATATATAAAAATAACCATACAAACATATGGTTTCTTCTTCGCGGATTTTCACCTGTTGCGGGGGGGTCTGGAACGCAACCCCTGCGATCGAGGAGGGATTACTGTAAAAAAAAGAAAATCAGATTTTTGTTTTGTCAAATTACAGTGCATCTGGAAAGTATTCACAGCGCATCACTTTTTCCACATTTTATGTTACAGCCTTCTTCCAAAATGGATTAAATTCATTTTTTTTCCTCAGAATTCTACACACAACACCCCATAATGACAATGTGAAAAAAGTTTACTTGAGGTTTTTGCAAATTTATTTAAAAACTAGCAAAATACCCGCACTTCACAGTGGCGAAGTAATGCCTTAAAATTTTTATTAAGAAGAAAATTAAACCTGTTTAAACTGAGGGAAAATATACCAATATTTTTTTTAAGGATCTCTTTGTATACCACATTGTCAGTTTGGCCCTCCGGTTGTAATATGACCAAGCTGTGCGCCGAGGTTACTCTTGAGCATGCAACGTACAGTTGGCCATGTGAAAAGTAATCTTGTTTCAAATCTCACAGCTTGGATTTCTGCTGTCATAATCGGTTTGAGTTTCATGGTTTGTTTCAATTATGACAGCATTTGCAGGACTTGTGTTGAAGTGACATTCAGCATCTGTCAAGCGTTGTAAGCATACAACTGGTTTCATCAATAACTTCACATCCAGCTTTTTAGAGTTTAAACATTCATAAACATTGTGGCAGTAGGGGGCAGTAGTGCACCTTTGAACCCTCAGGTACAACTCCAGACACTAGGTAAAAGTCCACGACCTTTTTATTTTCTTTTAACAGAGTGCACCAAGCACCTTCCACACTACTCATACAATAAACCACTATAATACACTCAACACTCTCTCCTCCTCGCCCAGACACTTTGCTCCTCTCCCACCCAGCACAGCTCACTGAAGGGAGGCGGCCCCTTATATACACTTCCCGGACGAGCACCAGGTGTTCCCGGCATTCTTCCCTTGGCCACGCCCCAGCGTGGCGGAAGTGCCGGCTGTCCTCCCGGCAGCTCTCCGGGTGTCCTCCAACGTCTTCCCCCCCAGCACTTCCTGGTGTGGCGGAAGTGCTGGGCTCTCGGGATATCCAGGCACCGGGGCGCCGCCTGGCAGTGGCCACGGGTCCCTACAGGGCTGGGCTTCTAAGCCCTTAACCCGAGGCCCCCAACATAACCAGGACGGACACCCCCTCTCGGTCTGGGGGAGGCACAAGCCCTCCTCCGGTCCTCCTGGGCATCTCGGCCGGGCTCCAGCCCCGGCCGGGGACCACAACATCAAAGTGTCCACTACTGAAATCGTCACCTGTGAATCTAAGATGTTTAAGAGGCATTGGCGGTTGTTGAAAGGTGTAAAATATTTGGCCATTTCGGTACACTTGAAAGCGACAACCGAACAATTCAGCGGCCGCCATAAAGTCACATGCAGAACCATAGGTGACGGGCTTAAGCATTTCACTCTTATAGTGCCCCCGTGTAGTATAATTATCTCCTGTACCGTCATCAGTCCACACCTTGAACCTGTCCCAGTCATTCAATACATAAGACACAATGTTCCTCTGGATATCAAGAGTTAGCCTGATATGGCCGTGCAATATGTAACAAAGAGAATGGAAAAGGTAGGTGCCATCTCCGGGCATGGAAACCACTCGGTAAGGACAGTTCTTTGATCGATGGTGATCACCTCGATAGACATGTTAATGGGGGTACGGTTGGAACGATAAAGGAAATGGGTACCTATATACCTGAACAATGTAAAGTAATTCTAAAATACCTACACAAAAACTAATTGTAATAAGCGAAGTGACGGATGGCCTTATATAGGCAGGCAGCCAGCAACGTGGGAGGCGTTGGGATGTGGGACCCAACGCCGCCTCACATGGTGACCAAGCTGCAGGCTATAGACATAAATGTACATAAGTAGGATTCATTTAGCGTTGGGAACCCGCGTAAGCAAATTTCTTGAAGATGGGCCCATAAGTAACAAAGACCGTTGGAAAGTTCAATATGGTGGCCGACAGTGGCGTCATACCACCGAAATAAGTACTTGCATTGGTTTCAGTTAGCACAGGGAAGCCGCCTACCAAATTTCGTGAAGGTGGGGCCATAAAAAAAGTTCAACATCGCAGACGTTCTCGACAGTTATGCATAGAATTTCGAAATGAAACCTGCTTAACTTTTGTAAGTAAGCTGTAAGGAATGAGCCTGCCAAATTTCAGCCTTCTAACTACACTGGAAGTTGGAGAATTAGTGACGTTGGAAAGTTCAATATGGCGGCCGACATTGGCGTCATACCACTGAAATAAGTAGGTACATCGGTTTCGGTTAGCGCCGGGGAGCCGCATACCAAATTTCGTGAAGATGGGGCCATAAATAGAGTTCAACATGGCGGACATTGTCGTCCATTATGACTGTTGCGTGTAGAAATTCAAAATGAAACCTGCCCAACTTTTGTAAGTAAGCTGTAAGGAATAAGCCTGCCAAATTTCAGCCTTCTACCTACACGGGAAGTTGGAGAATTAGTGATGAGTCTGTGAGTCAGTCAGTCAGTGAGGGCTTTGCCTTTTATTAGTATACTAGCAAAATACCCGTGCTTTGCAGTGGTGAAATACTGCCTGAATATTTTTAAGAAAAAAGTAAACATTTTTAGACAGAGGGAAAATATATAAAAAATTATTTAAGGATCTCCCTGTATACTACGTTGTCAGTTCGGCCCTCCGGTTGTAATATGACCAAGCTGTGCGCTGAGCTTACTCTTGAGCATGCAACATACAGTTGGCCATGTGAAAAGCAATCCTGCCTCAAATCAATGCCAACCTTTTTGTAGTGTTTGTCCCTGAGACTTGTCATTGCGAAGCAGAGCCTTACTGGAAATTGAACGCGTTTGAATTGAAATGGGAGATTAGATGGTATAACGGGGATGCGAGGAATAAAAACTGTCACCTGAGGCACTGCCAGTAAAAATAGTTGCTTCAGTTTGTTTTGTAGAGATGTGACCTGAAGTCTCGTGCCGTTACAAAGTTTTAGTGGCTGTAAGTTTCTCAGTAACATTATTGGTGCCCCAACCTTCAAGATGAGATTATGCTCAGGAGTGCCTGGAGGATTTAGAGTGTTGAGAAACTCTACTGGATAATGTACCGCGTCTTCTACTTCTACAACTGAATCAACAGATTGATATGTTTTTGTTTTGTGAAGGTAGTTCTTGAAGTAAAATGGGGTTTATAGTCGTAGTCATGTCGTATTTTGGTGTCAGGATAGCTCTCTCAACCATGAGACGTCATTTTGGTAGAGATTTCGTAGATCGGGGTAAACATTTTGAAGAAGGCTTTGTAAGGTATTCACGATGAGAGAGATTTGTAGGAATATTTTACGATTTTCTTGTATGAAGGTGCCATCACCTATACTCATCAGAAGAGCAGAGAACTCCTCGGCTTTTTTTTCGCCTTTCAAATGAACTCATGTTTATTTTTAAAGTAACAACATTGATTTGTGGCCATAGGTATGAAGATTTCAGAGATGCTTTAACTTCATCAGCGCGTGTTCCTCTGGGCATGACTGGTAGGGTTTGGCAGAAGTCTCCAGCCAGCAGCACTGTCAAGTCTCCCATAAGTTTGTTGGTGTTTCGGATGTCTTGGAGGGTCCTGTCTAAAGCCTCAATACCTGCTCTGTGTGCCATAGTGCATTCATCCCAGACAATAAGCTGACAATGTCGCAGCACTTCAGCCATGTTGCTCTGCTTTGATATGTTACACATGGGGGATTCAGTATGGTTGAGGTTCAGAGGCAGCTTGAAAGCTGAATGAGCAGTTCTGCCACCCTCTAGAAGAGTTGCAGCAATGTCAGAAGAAGCCACAGCTATGGCAATGTTACGTTTTGCTCAGATTTTTGCAAGGAGAAGGTTTATTAGGAATGTCTTACCAGTTCCTCCTGGAGCATCAAGGAAAAACACCGTGGCAGTGGCTGACGCAACGCTGATCATGATTTGCTCATAAACTGACTTTTGGTCACTATTTAGCAACTGCTCGTTATTTGTGACTATATTGGCCAATTGTGAAGTGTTGTAAGATGTCTTTCATGTACTCGGGGATTTGACGCAAGTTGTGCCAGTTCTGTTAAAGGTGAAGGCAAACCGTAATGATGAAGAGATTGACCACCAATAGCAATGACGTAGTTTTCAAGCAACTGTAGACACTTGTTATAGATCAAATTTAACCACTGGTGGACTTCTGTTCGTATATGATCTTTCAGTCTGTCTCCTAACATCATCTGCTATGCAGTCTTTGTTTTTCCTATAGGTTTAAGGGGTTTTCCATTTGGCAGAACACCAACATGACAGCAAACAGTTCACAGATCTTTTGAGGTGAGCGAGATAGAGCAGCTTCCTGTAGAGTCTCATCCCAGTTGATATCGTCATGTAATAGTGCCCTGCAGGGTGACTTATAGGTCGGATGTAGGACACCATTAACTGTTCTGAGACATTTGAAAGATGTGGGACCTGTGATTTTGTTGAGGAGTAGTCGAAGATGGTAGCATTCAGAGTTATTTGGGTGTACAGTGTAGACCCGTCCCAGTACATTATCCTTTTCACTCCCGAATATCCTTGTACAGGGTTGCCCTGTTTCCTTCGACAAAACATGTTGTTTGCCCACACATATGATGGAATTTCATTATAATGAAGTTGTTTAGCAAAGTCATCGTGTTTGCAAAGGTCAAAGAACGCTAAAAAGGGTAGTTTGTGGTGGATTGTGTACTTTATCGGCAACATTGCCTTCTGTGAAATAAATTTTGTCCGTTCTCAAGATGCACAGCAAGATGAACGACCGGAGGGAAACGTTCGTGAATGGGAAAACAGAAAATGCGCCAGGCTGCTTCAGAGCTACTAATGTAACGACCAACTTCGTATCGAGATACTTCGTCATTTTGATTTTGTATTGTAAATACTGCCTGGTCACTTCCCTTGTTAACATACTTGCAGATGTATTTGATGGATTTTACTGAATTGCAAAATTCGACATTTATGTGAGCATTGAAAAAGGCGGGACAGCACAGGACTATAAGGGACCACCCATCTGTTGTCGATCTACTCCTTTGATGTTAATTGTATGACCTCCATCAGCAGGTGCACGCAGGTGGTACTGAGGGTAACCATCTTCTCTGGACTGAATTTCTGAGATGAACGGACGCGGGTGGTACTTAGTGCATATTCTGTTGATCATGCAGGGTAAATTGATATGATTTCCACATAAGTAAATCATGTTGGATTTTACTATTTTGTGTGGGGCAGGGTCAGTCTGTGGATCAGGAATTTCCGCACGGATGAGTTGATTGATGAGAGCTGGTTTAATCCTATCCTTTAGCCACAATAGAATGTGTGCATGGGGAATACCTCGCTTTTGCTACTCTATGGTGTACATGTAGCAATTTGTACAGCTGAAAATGTTACTCTTCGTCAGCAAGTCTATCATTTTGCAAATCTTGAGATGAAATACACGACTGATAAGGTCGTGGCGATTGTGAGGTTTTTGACATAGGAGAATTTCAGTGATCTCGGGCCATTTAGGATTGCAAGTAAATGTGATGAATAAGTCAGGGTGGCCCTAACGACGTACATATGTCATTGCGTCTTGTGTACGCTCGTGCATATAGCGAGGTCCTCCAGTGAAGGAAGATGGTAATATCACAGCTTGACCAAGTTCTGTTAAATCAGTGTCATTTTTGTCAATAGCATCTTTTAAGTGAACTTAATTTTCAGCCCGTAGTGTGTGGGTTTTTTTTTTTTATTTGGTCTGATATTTAGTCTTTTGGATTCAATTTTTGTGTGCATATCAACTAAAAACTGATTTAATAAAATTCTGAAGAAAAGGATATTATCATGATGTCTGATCATAAGCCGGTATGAATAGAAGTTTGCTGCAGAGACGGTTTTGTTCATAGGTAACTTACTGGCAGCATGATCTTGAGGTATAGACACAATAGCCGTCTTCACCATAGCAGAACATGAGGATATTGAAGTGCATCATAGGATCTGTGGGTTTCCTTAATGCGTTTCAGTTTGTCTCTGTTTTTCAAGACAATATCTCTATTGTTGAACGTTGTCACAACAATGACAACACCAACGTGATGAACTGTGGGCTTATTAAATCTGCCTTTGTGTTCATGTAATGGTTTTTTGTCTGCGTGAATGACAACTTTGAAGTCTTTGTCATCATCTGAAATACTGTCCATTGTGGAGTGGAAGTCCTGGATGTAAGTGTTAGTCATGGAGCATTTTTTGTAATTGCTTGACCAGGGGCATGTTAAGTCCAGAAAAATTAGTGCAGCAGATTTGTGCTTCCTTTTCATCATCCCCGACGAAATACATTTGCAAAATTGTGTTCCTTACTTGGCATAGGTAAAAGACTGCCAATCAAGTGATACACTTGTCCCTGAACTTTAAATGAAGGCATAAAATTTTCCTCAAACGATTTGGTTAGCACCAAATGATGTCATTTGAAATGCGCTGTTGTACTTTCGAATGTTGTTCAAGAAATGCTCACTTTGAGAATGTTCGCCATTTAACAGGCCCTCAAGAAGGTCAGGAAGCTTACATAAATGAGTGAGAGAGACTTTACCACCGTTGCAGCACAAACCAGGAGATTTGCATTTCCACTTATTTGATTGACAATAGTCACAGTGAACATCTATGGATCCAATGTGTACTGTTTTGTCAGACTCATTAATGTATGTTTAGGTCATACACAAATCCACAATTGGCTTTTTTGAGCCAAACCTGCTGTTTTTGTATGAGCCGCTTTTCATTATTGGGATCGTATCTAGAAACAGAAGCTCTATTAACTTGTAAATTTGCCTCTGTGTATTTGACAGCGTCTCTATGAACTTGTGGATTTGCTTGCGAGTATTTAGCGACAGCGTCCCTATTAACTTGTAGATTTTTCTGCGAGTATTTGGCAGCAGCTGCACGAAGTTGATTCAGTCTAGCTGTATCAAAATCTACCATGACTTCTGATACGCCTCCTTTTTACTGTGTTCTCACAGCTTGGATTGCTGCTGTCATAATCGGCTGGATTTGTGTTGAACTGACATTCGGTATGTGTCAATTGATGTAAGCATACAACTGGCTTTATCAATAACTTCGCATCTAGCTTTTGAGAGTTGAGAGTGTCCACTACTCAAATTGTCACCTGTGAATCTAAGATTTTTAAGAGGCATTGACGGTTCTCCAAAGGTGTAAAATATTTGCCTATTTTGGTACACTTGAAAGTGACAACCAAAGAATTCAGCGGCAGCCATCAACTCGCATGCAGAACCATAGGTGAAGGGCTTAAGCATTTCAGTCTTATAGTGCTCCTGTGTACTATAATTATCTCCTGTACCATCATCAGTCCACACTTTGAACCTCTCCCAGTCATTTAATACATAAGACACAATGTCCCTGCGGATATCAAAAGTGAGCCTGATATGTCCGTGCAATATGTAACGCAGAGAATGGAAAAGGTAGACGCCATCTCCGGGCATGGACACCACTCGGTAAGTGATATTTCTTTGATGATCACCTCGATAGACATTTTAATTGGGGTACAGTTGGAAGAATAAAGGGATTGGGTACTTGATCAGTAAACAAAGTATAAAATACCTACACAATAACTAACAATCGTAATAAACGAACAATAAAACAGCGGAGAGCCCGTGGATTAAATAAAAAGGCTGTTTAGTTGGCGAAGCAAGGAAAAACGATGGCCTTATATGGCATTTGTTTATAAAACCATGGAGAAGCTGTGTAAAGGCTGCTACACAAAAAAAACAGCGGAGCGCCTTATATGGGCAGGCAGTCAGCCAAAGAAGGGAATCAATAAATAACTGTAATCGTAATAAAGGAACAAAAAAATAGCGGAGAGCCTGCGGATTAAATAAAGGAAATGGATATCTGAACAGTAAACCAAGTCTAAAATAGCTACACAATAACTATAACAATCGTAATAAACGAACAATAAAACAGTAGAGAACTGCAAAGCAAGGAGAAAGGATGGACTTATATGGCGTTCGTTTATAACACAGCGAAGAAGCTGCGTAAAGGCTGCTTCACAAAAAAAACTGCGGAGCGCCTTATATGGGGCAGGCAGTCAGGCAAAGAAGGGAAATGAAATAACTATAATCGTAATAAACGAACAAAACCGCAGAAAAGCCGTGGATTAAATAAAGGAAATGGGTACCTGAACAGTAAACCAAGTGTAAAATACCTACACAATAACTAACAATCATAACAAATGAACAATAAAACAGCGGAGAACCCGTGGATTAAATAAAAAGGCTGCTTCGTTGGCGAAGTAAGGAAAAAGGACTTTCTTATATGTCGTTCGTTTATAAAACAGTGCAGAAGCTGTGAGAAGGCTGCTTCCTTGGCGAAGCAAGGAAAGGAATGAACACACCGCAGCGAAGAATGGCCTTATATGGGCAGGCACTCAATTACGTGGGAGGCGTGCTGATTTCCACAGCAGCCGCACTTATGAATATGCTAAGCACAGTCCTTCACCCACGAGCAAGGAAAAAGGACGGCCTTGTATGTCGTTCGTTCATAAAACAGTGGAGAACCTGTGAAAAGGCTGCTTCCTTGGCGAAGCAAGGAAAGGAATGAACACACCACAGCGAAGAACGGCCTTATATGGGCAGGCATTCAATTACATGGGAGGCGTGCTGAGTTGCGCAGCAGCCTTACTTATGCTAAGCACAGTCCTTCACCCGCGATTATTTACCTTATATGGGCAGGCACTCAATTACGTGGAAGGCGTGATGATGCAAGACGCAACCGCCTCACATGGCGACCGAGCTGCCTGCCATGGCCGTATACAGTATACGAAAGTAGGTTCCAGTCATGACCGTTATGCGTAGAATTTCGAAGTGAAACCTGCCCAACTTTTGTAAGGAAGCAGTAAGGAATGAGCCTGCCAAATTTCAGCCTTCCACCCACATGGAAAGTTGGAGAATTTGAGTGAGTCAGTGAGGGCTTTGCCTTTTATTAGTATAGATAAAAAAAAAAAAATGAGAAAGCACATGTACATAAGTATTCACAGCCTTTGCCATGAAGCTCAAAATTGAGCTCAGGTGCATCCTGTTTCCCCTGATCATCGATGTTTCTGCAGCTTAATTGGAGTCCACCTGTGGTAAATTCAGTTGATTGGACATGATTTGGAAAGGAGCACACCTGTCTATATAAGGTCCCACAGTTGACAGTTCATGTCAGAGCACCAACCAAGCATGAAGTCAAAGGAATTGTCTGTAGACCTCCAAGACAGGATTGTCTCGAGGCACAAATCTGGGGAAGGTTACAGAAAAATTTCTGCTGCTTTGAAGGTCCCAATGAGCACAGTGGCCTCCATCCGTAAGTGGAAGAAGTTCGAAACCACCAGGACTCTTCCTAGAGCTGGCCGGCCATCTAAACTGAGCGATTGGGGGAAGAAGGGCCTTAGTCAGGGAGGTGACCAAGAACCTGATGGTGACTCTGTCAGAGCTCCGGTGGTCCTCTGTGGTTTTAGGAGAACCTCCCAGAAGGACCACCATCTCTTCAGCAATCCACCAATCAGGCCTGTATGGTAGAGTGGCCAGACGGAGGCCACTCCTTAGTAAAAGGCACATGGCAGCCTGCCTGGAGTTTGCCAAAAGGCACCTGCAGCGGCAGGAACTGGGAGACTAGTCAGGATAAAGGGAAAGATGACTGCAGCAATGTACAGAGACATCTTGGATGAAAACCTGCTCCAGAGCACTCTTGACCTCGGACTGGGGCAGCGATTCATCTTTCAGCAGGGCAACGACCCTAAGCACGCAGCCAAGATATCAAAGGAGTGGCTTCAGGACAACTCTGTGACTGTTCTTGAGTGGCCTAGCCAGAGCCCAGACTTGAATCCGATTGACCATCTCTGGAGAGATCTTAAAATGGCTGTGCACAGACTCTTCCCGTCCAACCTGATGGAGCTTGATGGGTGCTGCAAAGAGGAATGGGTGAAACTGGCCAAGGATAGGTGTGCCAAGCTTGTGGCATCATATTCAAAAAGACTTGAGGCTGTAATTGCTGCCAAAGGTGCATCAACAAAGTATTGAGGAAAGGCTGTAAATACTTATGTACATGTGATTTCTCAGTTTTTATTTTTAAGTTTGCAAAAACCAAGTAAACCTTTCACGTCGTCATGGGGTGTTGTGTGTAGAATTCTGTGGGGAAAAAAATGAATTTAATCTATTTTGGAATAAGGCTGTAACGTAACAATGTGGGAAAAAGTGATGCGCTGTGAATACTTTCCAGATGCACTGTACATCAATATGACAGTTAAGCAGCATTGGTCAAATGGTTAGTGTGTTGGACGTTCAATCAAATAGTTGAAGGACTGAGACCAGTGTGTACACACTTTTTTAAAATTTTTTACCAATTTGACAGCATTTTTCAAATTGGTATAAAGTATTTTCAGTGATTTGCCAATATTGTCTCAGTGGATAAAGTGTTGGGCATTTCAAAGAAAGATTGACGGTTCTATTACCCAATAAACATTTCCACTACTTACGTGCAAGGTTTCAACATGGTTAGAATTTTCTTGAAAGATAAACATGTTACATTTTACTTTAAGATCTAATTCTGTTGCTAATATTTCTGTCTAATCACCTTCCCACTCTAGTCAACGTTTTTATAACTTACTGAGGGCTGTGTGACATTAGGGTAGCTAAAAAAAAAATAAAAAACTTAAACCTTGAGCATAACTTCCTTTCACGTGTACTCGTGCTGTATGCAACTGTGTCGACGGGTCTCGTGTAAGAATTAGACCTGAGGATTACTCGGGCTGTAAGAGTGGCAGCAGCATTAGTGCCGAGCGTTGTTCGGGAAACTGTATAATCGTGTGTTGTGTAAGCGACAGGCCCGAGTGTTACCCAGGCAACAGTGTAGACACATCTTCTCCTAGCCTCATAATGGCATCTCGTAAGAAATCTTTTTCGACAGCCCAGGTGTTGCCTGCTCTTGACAGTGATCCAAGCAGTGATGACGAAGTGAATCTGTCTTCTGGCAGTGGAATTAAAACAGATCGTGAAATAGAAAGGGATTCTGATGAATCCAAAAGATGCTAGTGTCAATTGCACTTGTGCAATCTGGTGTTCAAAAGCTGATTAGTCTGGAAAGAATCTGCAAGGAATCCCACAACTGTTGTCCTGACTAACATTGGATTGTGTGTTGAACGTGCTTCAAGATATACCATACAAACATTTTCACAGTATATACGGTATTAGCATCATTTGTATCATACGTTCTATACTTCTGACTTTTAGTGTTTTTGCATCTTTTACAGTAGAAAGATGAGATTTAATTACTACATGTAACTTTTTCAAGCCAAACAAATGCAACATTTTTTCACGGAAAAACTTGTAAAAAGTAACTCAGGATTCCAGCTTCTGGACACTGAAAGTTGATAGTGGGAAGTCCACTGACTACTAAATCCAACTTTTATACCTCTCATTGTATAATAACATTTTAACCTTATGTGTAAGAGCACTTTTATGTACATTAAATTTAATCTGCCTCAAATTTAAAAATTGATCAGATTCTAGATATACCAATCCATTTAGCTTATCTGCAAACTATCTGCAAATAAACCAGTGTGTTTATTTTCCTGTCCAAATCACTTAACATTCTTTTGTTGCTTCCTCATAGAATTCCAGCATGTTGGTAATATGACCTTCCTTGTCTGAGCCCATGCTGACTATTCAGTAAAACTGCTGTTCTTATCCTTTGGTTTCTTCCATTAATCTATAATGCATTTTTTGCTTATTGGCTTGTTACTTGGATCTGCCCAATTACTTTTTTTTTTTTTTATTAATTTTATTACAATCCATACAAAGCAATCAAGTTTTTACAAAGAGAAAAATTAAGAACAGATCGATCCCCACCCCTGAGAGAGAGAGCAAGCCAAACGGCGTTAAATTTAAGGCTTGGAGACATACCTAAGTTAATAAATTCTCTGTGCCTTTTGAACTTATTTTAAAATATTACTGATTAGATCCTGCCATGTTTTGAAAAAAGTCTGTACGGATCCTCTGACTGAGTATTTGATTTATAGCATCTAGTAATTCTGGTAGCATCAGAGGTTTATCAAGTTCCTCCTCACTAAAAGCGTCTATTTGTGGTATCTGTAATGTATCCAGAAATGCATTAGATTGTGTATTGTCTTCCTTAAACTCAGTAGTATATAGGGATTTATAGTAGTCTCTGAAAGTGTGCATTATATTTTGGTGTTCGACGATTTTATCTCCGTTCGTACTAGTGATTACCGAGATTGCGTTGCGCACTTCTTGCTTGTGAATTTGTTGAGCTAAAAAGCTTATTAGCTTTCTCCCCATGTTCATAGTAATGATGTCTGGATTTGTAAATTAGTTGTTCAGTTTCTTTAGTTGTCAAGAGGTTTAATTCCGAATGTAGAGCCTGCCTTCTCCTATGTTGAGTCTCGCTTGGTAGTCTGGCATGTTCTTCATCTATTTTAGTAATTTCGCTTTTTATATCTGCTACTTTCTTGGCCTCGGATTTATTTCTGTGGGAAAGATATGAGATAATCTGTCCTCTTAAGAAGGCCTTAAGAGTTTCCCAGAGTATCCCTGCAGAGATCTTGGGGGATGTATTTGTCTCTAGAAAGAATTTGATTTGTTTGGATATAAATTCAGTACAATTCTCATCAGCTAATAGAAGCGGGTTGAGGCGCCATCTGCGGGGTGAGTGCATGGGGCTTAGTAATTTTAGCTCCAAGATCATAGGTGCATGGTCAGAAATAACAATAGCATCGTATTTGCAAGATTTAATCTTAGGCAAGAAGTTATTGTCTATAAAGAAGTAATCGATCCTTGAGTAACAATGATGTACTGGTGAGTAGAAAGAATATGTTCTTGAATTTGGGTTTAAAAACCTCCAGGGGTCTGATAAGTTGTGATCAGTTATAAACTTTGTAATTATTTTTGCAGTGTTAGATGCCGTTCCCCCTGTGGAGGAGGTCCTATCTAAAAGTGGATTCATAACACAATTAAAATCCCCAGCCATTATAACTTTGAGTGTTCAGATTGGGAATGGATGCCAACAAATTTTGTATAAATTCCTTATCATCAACATTAGGTGCATAAACATTTATCAAGATCATTTTACAGTTAGATAAGTCTCCCATAACCATTACATATCTCCCTTCAGGATCCAATACTACATCTGATGCTACAAATGGAACAGTTCTATGTATGAGAATTCCCACACCTCTAGTTTTCTTCGTAAAGCTAGAATGGAACATTTGGCCAGTCCAGTCTTTTTGCAGCCGGAACTGATCCTTGCTTATTAAGTGAGTTTCCTGTAAAAATACTATTTTAGCATTTAGACCTGTTAGGTGAGAGAGTACTTTCTTTCTCTTTAATTCGTGATTCAGGCCTTTAACATTCCAGCTTACGAAGTTAACTGTCCCATCATGGAGACACTGATTCTGAGTTTTTGATGTCATTTTATAGTCTTATTATAATTATAAAGACTGAGAGGATAGATTAGGTATAGATCAGGCCTTCTCTCTCTCCCTCCCTTAACCCCCCACCCTCCCTTTTTGCCTCCCCAAGTGAGGCTAAAACCCACTTCACACAGTCCCAATCCTCTGACATACCCAGAGACAGAGTACGTCCAAAGCAAAACAAGCTCCAATGCAGCGGCGCTTAAGGGTTAAAAGATAGAGATATCTCTAAAAAGAAAAAAAAAAGGAGTTTTACACTTAAAATATATATATAGTCTTCAGCAATTTTAGTGCATTAAGATGATACACCCAGATAATAACCCCAGGGGATGGTATTAAAAAATGTGTCCAGAAGAAGCATTACCAGTCTTAATGCAGTAATAGCAATAACAGTAAACCTAGGGTATGATATTGAACAGTCTCGTTTAGGGTAGAGATGAGAATTAGAAAAGAAAAAGAGAAAAATAAATAATTAAGCACAATAAAACATAAACAGATAGCGCCCTAGTAATACTAAGTAATAATGAGAATATATGCTGATAAAAACCCGTATTTTAAAACGAATAGATCAGACAAAAGATTATTAATCTTTGCTTCATCGTTTTAACCGCCATGACTCACTATTATGTATCAGAATAGTCCTGGGATCAGCTTTCTTAATTCTTTTTCTGCTTCTTCCTTGCTAGCGAAGACATAGAATTGACCCTGCCATTCCACTTTCAGTTTTGCCGGATACAGGAGGCTGTATTTCACACTGGCTTGCCGTAGCCGCTGTTTAATATTATAGAAGGATGCGCGTTTAGTAGCTGTTGCTGGAGAGAAGTTAGGGAAGATAAGAATGCGGTTATTTTCAAATATAATATCTTCCTTGTTTCTGAGGAGTGCCATCACCTCTAGCTTAAATGATAATCGTTCAAAACGAACTATAAAAGATCTTGGTCGGGGTCTGACGGTGTTTGGTCCGCGTACGCGGTAAGCCGCTGCTATCTCAGATTCTGCTTTAAAGTCGTCCCCGATTATTTTAGAAAAAAGTTCAGCTGCGAATTTCACAGGGTTTGAACTTTCTCGATTCTCCGGCAGACCTTCAATTCTGACATTATACCGTCTGCCCAATTACTTAAGTGAATACTTGCTTTTAATGGAGCTAGTGCTTTCATTATGCCATATTAAATCATTATGTTGTAGGTTCCTCTTTTGTGAGAATTATACAGATATGTGATCTAGGGATCTAAAACGTTTTAGGGAATTGAAAGATAAAACCCTCAGTCCTCCACCACCGGACCATCCACCCACACATGCAGAAAAGCTTATTGATTTGAAGCTGGCTGCTGATGTGACTGCACCATGGCAATCCTGAAGTATCTTTTTTTTATTATATAAAATAGGTAATGATAAGTTGCTGTATAAACTCTGCAAAGCTGAATGGCCTGTAGTATTATCACAGTGCTTAATCATCATGAACTAATAGTGCCCTAGCTCACAAAAAGATTGCTTGACTGCTTTATACTTCGAAAGTGTGAGAGTGATCAAAGTGATGCAGTCAGAAAATGAATAGTAAAAGTGATTGTGGTAGATAAGCAGCTAGGATCATGTCACAGATGCGGATTTGTGCTCTGCTCCACATATCTTGATCCAGGATGTTTTTTGCCACATAGGCAAGCAGTTACTGCTGAATTGGAGAAACTGTATGATGAATGCGCAGTCTTAACAATAACTGACTGCTGGACTTCAATAAAAACTTGCCTCTACATGGCAGTGACATGCCATTGTTAATGTTTGGGCTGTTGAATCAAAGGTGTTGGTGACGGAAAAGGTAGAGCATGTCACTGCTGAATATACAGTGGTGTGAAAAACTATTTGCCCCCTTCCTGATTTCTTATTCTTTTGCATGTTTGTCACACAAAATGTTTCTGATCATCGAACACATGTAACCATGAGTCAAATATAACACAAGTAAACACAAAATGCAGTTTTTAAATGATGGTTTTTATTATTTAGGGAGAAAAAAAATCCAAACCTACATGGCCCTGTGTGGAAAAAGTAATTGCCCCCTTGTTAAAAAATAACCTAACTGTGGTGTATCACACCTGAGTTCAATTTCCGTAGCCACCCCCAGGCCTGATTACTGCCACACCTGTTTCAATCAAGAAATCACTTAAATGGGAGGTACCTGACACAGAAGTAGACCAAAAGCACCTCAAAAGCTAGACATCATGCCAAGATCCAAAGAAATTCAGGAACAAATGAGAACAGAAGTAATTGAGATCTATCAGTCTGGTAAAGGTTATAAAGCCATTTCTAAAGCTTTGGGACTCCAGCGAACCACAGTGAGAGCCATTATCCACAAATGGCAAAAACATGGAACAGTGGTGAACCTTCCCAGGAGTGGCCGGCCGACCAAAATTACCCCAAGAGCGCAGAGACGACTCATCCGAGAGGTCACAAAAGACCCCAGGACAACGTCTAAAGAACTGCAGGCCTCACTTGCCTCAATTAAAGTCAGTGTTCACGACTCCACCATAAGAAAGAGACTGGGCAAAAACGGCCTGCATGGCAGATTTCCAAGACGCAAACCACTGTTAAGCAAAAAGAACATTAGGGCTCGTCTCAATTTTGCTAAAACATCTCAGTGATTGCCAAGACTTTTGGGAAAATACCTTGTGGACTGATGAGACAAAAGTTGAACTTTTTGGAAGGCAAATGTCCCGTTACATCTGGCGTAAAAGGAACACAGCATTTCAGAAAAAGAACATCATACCAACAGTAAAATATGGTGGTGGTAGTGTGGTGGTCTGGGGTTGTTTTGCTGCTTCAGGACCTGGAAGGCTTGCTGTGATAGATGGAACCATGAATTCTACAGTCTACCAAAAAATCCTGAAGGAGAATGTCCGGCCATTTGTTCGTCAACTCAAGCTGAAGCGATCTTGGGTGCTGCAACAGGACAATGACCCAAAACACACCAGCAAATCCACCTCTGAATGGCTGAAGAAAAAACAAAATGAAGACTTTGGAGTGGCCTAGTCAAAGTCCTGACCTGAATCCAATTGAGATGCTATGGCATGACCTTAAAAAGGCGGTTCATGCTAGAAAACCCTCAAATAAAGCTGAATTACAACAATTCTGCAAAGATGAGTGGGCCAAAATTCCTCCAGAGCGCTGTAAAAGACTCATTGCAAGTTATCGCAACGCTTGATTGCAGTTATTGCTGCTAAGGGTGGCCCAACCAGTTATTAGGTTCAGGGGGCAATTACTTTTTCACACAGGGCCATGTAGGTTTGGATTTTTTTCCCCCTAAATAATAAAAACCATTTAAAAACTGCATTTTGTGTTTACTTGTGTTATATTTGACTAATGGTTAAATGTGTTTGATCAGAAACATTTTGTGTGACAAACATGCAAAAGAATAAGAAATCAGGAAGGGGGCAAATAGTTTTTCACACCACTAGTTGGACAATGAGTGGCTACAGGCTTCCGTGGTGACTATCTTGTATGCATGATAGTTCTGCAAGCATCGTAAAAAGCCAATCAAGAGTGTTACTGGGAGTCGATGTGCTTCTTTGCATGTATGTTGCAACTGGCAATCAGCGATGGGTTTGTCTGTCCCTTGTGCTGAGTTTTTTTTATTGGAGCCTACAGCAAACTTGATATGCGTTTTCATCATAGTCAGCCTGGTGAGAACATAAGCCAGAAGAAATGTCATTGCTGCAGTGCTAAAACACTAATTCATTATTGCAAGATACGGTGGACCTCTATCACCTGTTTTCTTGCTTGGTTAAGCAGAAATGGGCTGTTGCTGCTGTGATTGCAATGTGACTCAAGCTGGTGACACACACACACACACACACACACACGTGTAATCTGGAGCTCGTATGATTATTTCAGAATACTGGTGGAAAGTAATAGAGTATTAAAATAGATTGTTATTGCTACCACGGCAGTTTGTGGTGAAGGTGCAGTCTTTGTCAATTATATATTCAGTGGGTTATAGGCTGAATATGTACCTGCAGCTATTGGACAAGTAAAGTTCCGTAGTAAATGCATTTGCAAGTGTGGCATGTGCATTGCTTCAGTTGAGATTTTGGCTTGGACAATAGACTGCATCATATCATGCCTTTGTTGCTGCAGACCTGGGGTCTCCTTTATAATGCTTCAAGTGGATTCAAGCATGAAAATACACACATGGGGAAAAATTGCATATGTCAAAAAAATCTGATTTATGAAACCAGATGTACATTTCTACAGTTTTCCCTTTATAAATTGCAGTCATCTTGTAAATGTGTAATACATGAGTGTACCTTTTAACCCCCCTCTGTTTCTACCCTCAAACAACCATACTTGGACCCTATGCTAGTCAACCTTGTACAAATGTAATTGTGATGCAGCAGACCTCCTCCTCTTGCATGGAGGAGAATAAAGCACATCTATGCCCTCTCTGAAAGACATCTATGTGCAGATTCCTTTTTATGTGGCATTATGCCAGAAAATTCCTGACTATTCAGTCTCATCTTGGCATCACAGATGACTTGTATGTTAGTATAATTGTAAGTATTTAAGTTTAACAAAAGTAGCTTGCTTGGTACCCCTCTTGCAATATGAATGCAGTAAAGTTCTTGGATTATGTAGGAAAACCAGACACTGCTGAAAATTGCCTTTTATGCTGGCAAAGGTTTACACACAGTGTTCTCCCCAGAAATTTTTCCCAGCCGGGTGGCAAGAAAACGTAGCCGGGCGGGACGGGGAAATTTGGTGGTGTGGACAATTTAAATGTGCACTCTTTTGTTTTTTTTTTTTAGATATTTTCCAAAGCTCAGTACGACTTCCTTTTTTAAGGTTTGACACTTGTGAAAGAATATTTTTATTAAATTTAAGTATCCAATTCAGGATCCTGCAACCCTAACAAATTTTAAATAACAATTGTTATGACATAAACCAAGAGGCACAAGTATTGTCGCTGTCGGTAAGAAAAATGAAAACAATGAAAAAAGTATTGGAAACCTAATGAAGAAAAATGTAAAAATTCTTCAGAGCCAACTTGCATATGCAGAAGGTGTCTTCAGTTAAATATTTATTCTTCTTCCTAGAGGCCTAGCTGTCTGAAGCTTTTCCATAATCAAAGTTCCCAGGATCTGGGCCCTCCAAGGAGATCACTCGTACACTGTCGTAGTGACTGTACTGCAGTCATCAGACAGCCATCTAGTGTCACTGGCCATTTTCAGCTTAATCTGGGGAATGTTCAGAATATTTTGATTTTCTGTTAAACCAGCCATCCTAACTGAAGAGTTTTGGAAGAAATAGAATAGCTGCCTTAAGATGTTCAGTTTTAAGGTACAGCTGCTGCTGCTTGGGCACTTGCAAGGGCCAATCGGTGGTTTTACACAGTGGCAGTTGACCAAGAGTCCAGATGTTTTATCTCTAAGCAGTTTTGCCACACCTTTGTTTCCCCAATTATAACAGCCGCTCAATCTGACCCTAGTCCAACCAGATTAGTAGTTTTCAAGCCTAGAGTGTCCATAGTCTCACTCAGTGTGTTGGTTATAGTCTCCTCTTTGCCGTCAAGCATATTGCGGGTTGATACAAAAATATCTCTAACCTTTTTATTGACCTGGCAAACATATTTAATGTAAATAATTGTTTTACATCTGAGATCTGTGGTTTCCTCACTTTTGTGTGTATATTTTTCAGTATGTTAGATTTTATTTCTGATGCTAAGACATCCAGCAGCTCTTGCATTCTTTCAGAGGTGTAATGTACAATTTTACCAACATTGAGATGTTGTAAAAAGGAACATCCTATTTCTTTAGTGTTCCAACAGCTTTTCAGACAATGTATGTGGCAACTCATTTTTTGCCAAACAATGCATGGATCTTAGAGAGATGCCTTTGTGGGAGCTTTAAGTTATTTAACACAGATACAGATCTTTCAATTTGACCAGTTCCAGTTTGCTCTAGTACATGCTTTCCTAAAAGGTCAGCAGAAGACTCAATGTGCGTTTTACTTTTTTTCATGGTCCAGCAAGTTTTTTTTTTTTGTTTTTTTCAAATTCTTGGCATGGCACATTTACTCAAAGTAATTCCTCCTTGGGGGATGTTTGAGTATTTCATGCACAGTGAGCACCACATAACATTTTCTTTGACCATTAGCCAATCAAAATCTTTAAACCATTGTTTGTTTACGCATGGATAAGCGGTGCTTAGATTTATCAATTGGCAGAGTGTGTGCTGAAGAGACTTCCTCTGATGGACCAGCCTCTGCAATGTCTGTCTGAAATTGCCACATGAGGAGTTGATGCCGTACCTTCGCTAGTTTGACACGTCTTTTCTGAAATGAGCAGTGTTTTCTGAATACCACTTTAGCTCATGTTGGTAAAACATTTGAAAAAAATTTAAAGTACCTATGAATGACTTTTTGAGTGGGAAAGGGAGAGCCTTTTGGATATTCAATTCACACTTGCACTACGGCAGGTACGCATTCTTGATATTTCCACTTTATTCTCGACATTTCTACTTTATTCTCGCAGTTTATCTTGAGATTAAATTCGACATGTTAACTTCAATCTCGTAGTCTGTCATTAATGTAGAACATTGTAAACTAAACTTCATCTTAAAATGAATGTTTAATTTACTAGATTTTCTCAAACCCCCGTCATAAGTTATGTAGCAACATGTCGACTTTATTCTCGTCATAAGCGTCAAGATTAAAGTGGAAATGTCGAGAATAAAGTCAATCTCAACTTTATTCTCGACAGTTTTTTTTTCTTCACTTTGTCTGTATTTTTTTTTCTTCACCGTGGCCCTAATACGCTTCCGTACAAAACCCTCAGCAATTCAGTGATAAAACGTTTGCTCAGGACACTGTGTGCTGCAAGGGTTTCTGCACACTTTTTGCAATATGGACGCAGGTCCAAATATGAGCAGATAAGAATGGCTGATGGGGTCACTTTAAACAGGAACCACAGTTGGTTTGCTGTGTACTCTTCAAGAATAGACTGCGCTGACACTGATATCCTGACGCCTTTTTTTTTTTTTCTGATATCTGACAGGCTAGTCTTACTAGATTTTATTTTCAGACCTCCTTTTGCCTGCCCACCTCCACATTCTCTTTGCTTGTGAACTGCCACTCTGCTTCTGCTATTAGCATGTACAGCCCCCTCTCGCCTGCCCATCTCTCCATACTCCTTGCAACTGTATTAAGCTGCTACAGCCCGCTCTCAAAATCCCACCTCCTCATACTCTTTGCTTGTGAACTCTGCTCGGCCTCGACACCCCCTATTAGCTTTAGCAGTATTTGCCCACCTGCCCGCTCGACCCTTGCCATCTCTGCAGATCATTAGATCTGCCTGTGCCTGCAGATCTGCGGCTGTCAACTCGCAATGTCATGCGAGATGACAGCTGGGCGTTCAACTAAATTAGCCAGGCGGAGCGCCTGGCTAAAAGACGCTAGGGAGAACACTGCACACACACACTATATGAAAGCTGAAGGTGTTTTAGTTGTTGTGCTAGAAACTTTCAACAATCTAAAAGACCGTGTGTCCTATTGATCACTTTTGAGGTTTAATGTTTGCAACATCAAAACACAGTGGCCTGATATAAATTACTCTGTATACAAATTATTTGGCTGGTTTGGTTGCATTTCCTTACTTGATCAATGGTGTCCTCATTTCCCAGTTTCTCAAATGTGTATGGATGGGTGAGAATTGCTGATGAGGTACACAAGTTCTTCCATAGTGTTTGTGTGTGTGTTTTTTTTTTTTTTTTTTTTTTTATATAAATCCCAACATTTGTATATAATGCTGAATATGCACATTTGAAGCCTCTTTGTGTAAATGTTTTATAAATCTGACCCCTGGATCCAAAAAATGCATTTTTGTCCAGAGATGTTAATGTTCTGTCATGTCACACAGAGGATGCTGCCCAATACAGAGAGGCAGTAACACTTGCTGAAAAGTTTAATTCCACTGTGCCAGAAGCTTAGTGAAAACAGTCATTTCTTGTTGGTATTAAGATGACCTGCACACTACCTCTGAACTGGATACATGTGTGCAACAGCCAGCCGCACAAGTTGAGTCTGATATCCTCCTATGGTGGATGCATGAGTGTACCCAACACTGTCAAAACTGGCCTGAAAATAATTTTGTATGCCAGCAACATCCAAAAGAATCGCCTTTGCTGTCTAGGTCAGGCAGTGAGCAAGTTGTGAACCAGGTGAGCTGCATAATGTCTACTGATTTCTTTATTAAATGACCAAATGTACGTATAAGAATGTAGTTTTTAATGTGCCCTTATTTTAATTTCCAGGTGTTCTGTCCCTGGTAAGCTAGTACTGCATTAGGTTGTAATAGAGCAAGAAAACTGCTATAGTTGAGCATAACTTGTGTTAAATGATTCAAGTAGTTCACATTACAGCCTTATTAGCATGTGGCTTGCTTGTTAAACTGAGCTGGACTCTAGGGATTCTCTGATCAGTTGGCCACCATCAAATTGGCAGATTTTTCACTTAATTTGAAAAAAAAAAAAATCTTGATTGGTAAATTGGCCGATCACAAAAGCCAATCTTTGGGCAGTCAACACTGAGAGCCTCCTGGCAGACCAGAGAGTTAAATACAGAGATACTAAACTTGGTTTTCATGCCACTCGAAGATCACTTATTTAGCACTTACATGATTTGACATGGACTCGATCTTATTACAGAAACATGAAATCAAAAAATAAAGCATGTAGTTTTTTTCCTCAGCTTTTCTCTGTTGCCCCAGAACTGCCATAAACCCTCTCTCCCCTGCATCTGTCAGTATGTATAAATGAAGAAAATGGACACAAGTATTGTGTATTGACATGTGGTATATCATTGTAAAGCATATAATACAAAATCTTAAACCTTTTAAATGAATTTTATTTTATACAATTTTTAAAGGTATTACTGTATATAGATATGGTACTAGATGGGTGTGTGTGTGATTTTAGTACAATAACTTTTTTGCTTTGCACCAACTCCCACCATAACCCATCGTCTATAGGGGAGAGGAGTGAGTTTTAGATTCGTCAAATTTCAATCTCTGGTTTTCAATGGATCTCGACATTTTAGGGTCCTCTGATACCTAACGCATCAATATCTTGATTATGGGTGTGATTGTGTTAGTTGCTTGAGGGTGGTCTAGAGCTGAAATGGCTGGACAGAAAGATACCAAACTCTAAACTTAACCCTGTTATAAGATGTGCTGATTAGTTTTTGTGCCAAATTGTGCAGGGGAAAACTCTAAAGGAACCATCAAATTTAATTTTTGATATCTTGAATTATGGCAAATAGTTCTGCAAAAATTGAGGAGTTGTTGTCAATTGCATCGTAATGACCTATTTTATGATTGGTAAGCTCAGCATGGAAGCGGTAAAATGTCATAGAATAGTTTGGATAACTTGGTTCTCAGGGCACACAGCCTACTGGTGCTCATGTCCACTTTTTTTTTTTTTTTTTTTTTTTTTTTTTAAATACAAATAATTTACATGACACTGCTGCCCTGACCAAAGCACTTTGCCAACCCTGGATGTGACGATATTTAATGTATTAAACAGGCTACATTAATGCAAAAATTTAATATTAACTTTCCCAGGCCTAATATTTGTTTAGAGAAATTGTGAAAACTACTTTTAGGCCTCTTAATGCTTGTTTCAGATAGGTAAATTACAGAAAAAATAAACTGACAGTTTATAATCATTTATGCCATATGTATTGATACATTTTTGCACATAAAGTACATACTAAGTAAATTTAACTTATTGTAATGGTCACTGAATAATTAGCCTACAGAATTTCATTTTGTTAATAAACAGTTAACACCCGTGGTATAAATTATTAAAATGCCAAAAGGTGAGACATTGATATAGAACATAAGGCTGGTTGTGCAAGATCTTAATGTGGAGAAAAAAAAAATTAAGGAATAAAAATCTGAATTGGCCGAACAAGTAAGTTGACATCTGTGATTGGTATCGGCCAAAAATAGTGATTTCTTATCCTTACTGGACATCCATTTGTACAGTGAAATTAGACTTGTTTCATTTTTATTCATTTAAAAATTTTTCAATAAGTTCACTAGTCAACATCTTTGAGTGCCTTTTAATTTGAAGCATCGTCGCTTCATATCTTTTGTTATAATTTTAATTCCCAGTTTAACTGTGATGAAGCATTTTTGACATTTCAGTCCAAATAGAATATGCAAATATATGCTGAAAATGAAATCTGACAATTTTCATCTACAATAATTTGACCAAGTTCTGAATTGTTTAATGCTACTTATTCTTCATGATGAATGTTTAAAGTTCCTGTTTATAGCATTTTTAATGTGAACCAGCACAGATTAGTAATTGTCTGTTTTTTATTTCAAAAGAAATGAAAGAAAAGTACTTGATGATGAAACCAGTTGTATACAGTACCAAGAAAGTTCACATGTACTACCATTAACTTACTGTGGCATCATGGTTTTTCTTTCAGTTTTCCCTTTACCTTTTTCCTATGGACTTTAAATCCTTAATTTTAATTTAACAATGACATTGGTCTGAGTTGCCTGGGAAAGCAAAACTGAAGTGTCACCAATTTTGAGACTTTCTGCTCCTTATTGAATAATCCGAACATGAGATGGTAGGGTGGAATTAAGATTTTAATATCAAAAGTTACATACACTATCCCTGACTAAGATATATGAATGCTATATTCCATTAAAATTTAGCAAATCTTGTTTTGAAATTTTATGAAATTATCAAAACCGGTAACGGTTCGTTTAATGGTAGAGGTCAAATTAATAGACGTTTTGAGTGGGACCCGCGTGAACTTGGGAACCACTGAGGTAGACTGAACTGCTGGTTCCTTGGTCATTTGCACCTCATTGTTTGCAGCACTTAAGAAAACTAATCAAAAGGCTTGAGTTTAGCTTCGTAAAGATTAATTTGATATTTCGACTTCAGTCTTCGCACATTAAACACTTAATCAGCATTTAATACATTTTATTTACTCATTGCCACCTTTCTAAACACTCAAGGACACTGAACAATAGATAATCATATAAATTAAAACTAAAATTACAAAAATAAAGTTTAAATCGGACAGAGCAATTGTAATCAAAGAGATAAAAGTAGTCTTAAACAGATGAGTTAAGTTTAGATTTGAAAAGTGAAAAAATCAATATTTAAGATCAGATGGTAATGAGTTCCAGAGCTGGTGAGCAGAGCAACTGAATGCTATGCTCCCAATAGTGGTAAGATGGGTGAAGGGGACAGTCAAGTGAATGGAGGAAGAGGATCTAAGAGTTCAGGAGGGAACAGCAACATGGAGGTCTGACAGATATGTAGGGGCAAGGTTGTGAAATAGCCTTGAATGTTAATAGAATTTTAAGATCAATGTGGAACTTAACTGGCAGCCAGTGAAGCTGCAACAAAATGGGAGTAATATGGTGAATAGAGTGAGTTCTTGTCCAGAATTCCGCTACCTGCATTATTACGAGTTGAAGCTTAGAGAGATTTGCAAGAAAAACCAAAGAGGAATTGCAGTTATTCAGACGAAGTAACAAGGCTATGTACAAGGATGGTAGTGGTGTGGGGAGTGAGGGAGGAGCGAATGAGATTTAATGTTACGCAGGTGGAAATACACAGACCAGGAGATGATGTGGGACTGAAAAGGATGACACCCCGACTCATGACCTGTGGGAAAGGGGAAACAAATTATCAATAACCTATAAATTTAATCAGTTTTGGTTAATGTTGATTTTGTACAAATGAGAACCTCAGTTTTGTCACTAATTAAGAATTTGAGGATAACCAGGATTTAATTTCTGCTGTGCAGTCAATAATTGAGGAGGGTGGGAAGGGAAAGGTAGGTTTGCTAGTAGGTGTCATCAGCGTAGCAGTGAAAATGTTAAATTTACAAAAGATTTTAGAGGGGAACGAGGTAAATGAGGGGGCGGGGGCTCCGTAACAGAGCCCTGGGGCACATCTGAAGTAACAGCGGTGGTTTTGGATGTAAAAGTTTTAAGCTGAACTGAGTGCGGTCTGAGAGAGGATCTGAACCAATCCTAGTGGAGTGTGGGTAATGCCAATCGAAGATCTATTGAGAAGTGTGGTGTGACAAATAGTGTCAAAGGCTGCACTCTGATCAAGGAGGATGAGAATAGTGACTAAACCAGAATCAGCTACCATAAGAAGGTTGTTTAATTTTGATAAGTTTAGTTTCTGTACTACGGAAGGGGCCAAAAACCAGACTGGAACTGTTCGTACAGATTATTATGAAATGGGAATGAAATTGAATAGCTGCTATTTTTGAGAATTCTGGAGATGTGGTAGGTTAAAAATGGGACGAAAATTACTGAAATTAGGATTGGCACCAGGTATTTTTCAGTATTGGGGTTATTGCAGGAGTTTTGAAAGATGAACAGTTCAAGCAGTGAGAGAGAGGAGTGAATCTTAACAGAAATAAGGGGGACCAGAGAAGGGTGGAAGGCTTTAACCAGAACTGTGGGGAAGAGGGTCCAACTGACAAGTGGATGGCTTAGATTTACAGACAATATCTGAGATTTCTGAGAAAGTAGGAAGCTGGAAAGAGGAAAATGAGCAAGTAGGTGGATGAAATTCAATTGAAGTACTGGAAAAATCTGTAATGAGATACTGGTGTATTTTTCAGGATTTTTTCATTAAGGAAGGACATTAGGGAATTACAAAAAGCAGTTGAATTAAGGCGAGATGGTAGAGAATCTGGGAGTTGTGTGATATTAAGCAGTGAAAACAGTGACTTGGTATCTTTATTGGAAGAAATTCTTTGAGTGTAATAGTTAGATTTGATTTGAGCAATACAGTCCTTGTAATATAGTATATGGTTTTTATACCTCTTTGTGAACAGAGTCCAGTTTTTTTAATGCAACCGTACAAGTTGCCGGCCTTTGGCTTTCAAAAGCCAAAGTTCAGGTGTGAACCAGGGGGGCAGAAAGACAAACTGTAGTTTTTAACAGAACGAGGGAGTTGAGAATACCAAAGAGTTTAGTGTTATAGTGTGAGACCAGTTCTTCAGAAGTGGATAGATTATAAATGTCCATGAGGGAATCAATACTAGAGGAAAGAAAATCCAAATCAATATTAATCTAATGGAAAGACCTGAGAGGGGGAAGCTTAGTAATGGAAAGAGTAAGTTTAACATTACATGAAAAGAGAAAATGGATCAGTTATGGGGAGTTCATCTGCTGTACAGTAATAGGGGGGTAACTTAAGAGCAGCCGAACAAGTCCAAGATATGTCATTTTGAGTGAGTGGGAGCATAATTGTGCTGCTGGAATCCAAAATTCTCAAGATTGGATGTAAAGTGTCTAGTAAGAAGGGTATTGATTTTATCAGTGTGTGTATTAAAATCCCCCAGCAGTATTAGGTGTGTAAGAAAAGCAGCAAAGTCATTCAAAAAGTCATTTGATTTAGAGGGGCAGTAAACAATTGCAATGATAGTAGGAATAGGGTCACTCAGTTGACACACAGTGGATTCAAAGACGCTGAAGGCAGGAGCAGACAGGACTTTCCACTCCTCCTTCCTGGCTGGACCCACGGGGTTGACAGGTGTAAACCGACCCCGTGGGAGTGGATTCATTGAGTTGAGAAAGCCATGAGGTTGTTGCCCTGTCTCAGCTAGACAAAGTCAAACTTATGACTTGGCCAATTATCAGTAGAACATGAAATTTTCTGTTCTAAACATTTCTTGCCTTGCATTTCCTGTCATCCTACATTTACATAGATCGTGTTAGACATGGAACACACCTGAAATGTATGTGTTTCAAGTGACAGCATGTTTACCCTATACAATTCAAGGCACCACACACTTGGATAACAAACTTGAGCTGGGAGAACTTTGTAGGACAAGCTGCATCAGTAGGGGGGATGGGATAGCAGGTTGCCTGCTGCCGGTGCCGATTGACACATTTGCAAAACAAAAGATGCTAATGGAGAGGTGGCCTGGGATTACAAGGTGGTGTGTTTTTTTTTTTTTTTTTTTTTTTTTTTTGTAGGCTTCAGGGATTCTAATGTTAAATTCTGGTAAATGTTTCATGCACAAGTTCTTTTGATCTTGTGACCCCTAGAGATTAATGGTCTCCAGCATCTTCCTGTCTTTCTTGGTTTTCTGACTTGAGTATTGGATTTAACATTCTAACCACTAGTTACTTGAGCAAGGATTAAATTGCCACATTTTATGGTCACTAACAGATTTTATCTTTTTTTGTATAATATTTCATTGTAAAGTACTAAGTTGCATGTTTTTAGTAATAAGTGTGCTACATAGATATTTTTGATAATTTTAATGCTGCAGACATGAAAAAGTGGTCAAGGAAGAGCATACTGGAATAAACTTCTCCCACCACCACTGCAAGTAGAGTTTCAAGTTCTAGTAACCTGCTTTCTCAAGCAGTCCTCCCAACTCATAAGTATTTTTTCTTACTGCTCCCCCCCCCCCACTGTACTTCTTGTTTGGAGATTTAGTTGAAAGGTGGTGCACAATCTAGCCAATTCCCAACCATCAAAAATCTTTTCTTGATTTCCTGATGCATATGTTCAAGATGTTAAGATTGACTATAGTCTTTGAAAATGGGACTGTTGGCACGATAGTACTGCATGCTGGCATTAAGGACATTTTTATATCGTCAACAGTTCTGAAATTGAGCTTCATCTTATTCAAGCTGTGAAGAGGTAGAACCCCAGCTATATGGATTGTTTTTTGGACTGCTGGCTATGCTGTGACAATTGGATGATGCCTACAGCTGACTCCTGGTCTTGAATGTCTAGATGAGAGGCTTCTGCAAGAGGCAGGTCATTGGCTCTGGAAAACTGCAGTATTCTCCCTAGTGTCTTTTAGCCGGACGCTCCGCCCGGCTAATTTGAGTGCCTGGCTGTCATCTCGGATAACATTGTGAGATGACAGCCGCAGATCTAATGATCTGCAGAGATGGCAAGGGACGGGGCGGGTGTTTGATCAAATATTTTAGAAGCAGGATCGCAAGTTGTGATGGGAGAGGTGTGGGACAGGATGTTGCCGATCACTCGATGCTAAAGCTAATAGTGGGGACGAGGCGGAGCAGAGTTCACAAGCAAAGAGTATGGGGAGGTGGGCGGACAAGAAGGGACTATACATGCTAATAATGGGTGTGGAGCAGCAGTTCATAGACAGAGGATGTGAAGGTAGGCAAGCGAGAGGAGGACTGATAAAATTGCATGCATACTGTCTCTATGACGTACCAAACCCCAGTTTCTATCCTTTTTCTTCCTCCACATAACCAATCACCACACGATAAATGTCTTCGTGGTTTAAGTTTATAACTAGCTTTAATTTCACAGAGTGTTCAGAGCTTTAAAAAAATCTTAGTTGTACATTTTTAATTATGCCATCCATTCAGGGTTGTGCCCATCCCAGCAAGCATCGTGTGCGAGGCAGGAAGAAATCCTGAACGGGCGCCAGCTCATTGCAGGGTGAATATGATATCAAGTATTTATCTTTGCAGTTGCCAGAGTGTAATTTGAGAAACAAATATTTTACAAGACCTCTGTTGCTTTCTTCAATAAATACACGCCAAATACCAGTGTCATCTGCAACAGAGAAGACAAATCCAGGATGCTGAAAATACACTTTTCCAGTCATTTTGTGTTCTTTGCCCATTTTAACCTTTTAATTTGCCAGTTTCACTTTTTTTTTGTTTCCTTTGAGAATCTGCCAGAAGGCCAGCATCCAGAATTGTATTTTCACTGTTTAAGATGATGCTGATGTTTGGCAAGTATTTTAAAGAATTATTCAACTGAGGACCTTTAAAGTGTGCATTTTGTCCAACTACAGATTCTGATCTTATTCTCTTCAGTTGTCCGCCTCTGCCTCCCCCTGTTTTTCTGTACTGGTTAATTCCAGTTTGCCCTCTTCTCTCAATACAATAGGCACCTTTTACATGAAGTCTTAAGTTAGTCTGTCACATGGAATAGCCTTCATTCTGTGCAAAAATGAAGCATGTTTCCTAAGAAAGTTCTTTCATTTTGTCTATTTTTGAACCCAAAACTGCATTTTAGGAATGCCAGAACCTTTTAATACAAGTGAACCGAATAGCTGGTTTTAGCACTGCTAATGCAATTTTTATAATAACCAATAACAATACAAACATGACTAAGGATAAGTTAAGGAATTGCTTCTGAAAATGGGGCTTTGCAGCCATATGCGAATAATAAATTAAAAATCTGTAATTTCAAGCAGTAATGGCCATTATACACAGTAGTAATGCCTTGGCTATTTTTTTAAATCGGTTTGAGATCTAGAATGATGCATTTTGAAAAATCTGTTTGAGAGTGAACCCAAACTGTTTTGAATTGCAGTTTGCTTTCTTTGTTGACTGAAAGTACATCCCTCCCTCCATCCATCCATTATCCAACCTGCTATGTCCTTAGTGTCATGGGGATCTGCTGGAGCCAATCTCTGCCAACACAGGGCGCAAAGCAGGAAACAAACCCTGGGCAGGGCGCCAGCCCACTGCAGCTGAAAGTACACAATAGGCAAAATACAAAGCATTTTGTCACTGCCAACATGAATCGGGCTACTTTTTAGCACCATAACCTGTAAAACTTTGGGTTTAAAGGCTGTAGTGGTACAGTGGGTGTTTTTTTTTTTTTGTTTGTTTGTTTTTTTTTTTTTTTTTTTTTATTTATCATTAAGGAAGTTACTGACATTGACTAACACTAAACAAAACAGTTTAAGAAGCTAAATCTTCTGGCATTTTGATAAAAATATATTTGAATTAGGCTAATTTGCAGCTTCATATGTATGTTTACATTAAATCAGTCTGTACATCTTCAGACTCTGCAGCCCTGTTTAGGACTCCACTCCTGCCATAACCAGACATCTTTAACAGCCCCTACTCCTAGAGAAAGGTTTTCCACTAGAGTTTGCAGTGGCTGAATGAACACATTCCCAGAAGTTCAGGACTCTGTGCAGGCCACTGGAGCTCCTCCACACAATTCGTGAAATGTCTTTTTGGAACTGGCTTTATGCAAAGGTCATAGTCCCCATGGACCAGAAAAGGTCCTCAACCAAACTGTTGAAATAGCACAATAGTCTAAAATTTCTTTGTACAATGTAGCATTAACAGCACCATTCACTGAATCCAAGGGGCCTAACTTTGAAAAACAGCCCCAGACCATTATCTCTCCTTATCCAAACTTTAAACACTATACAGTCTGGAAGTACCTTTTCCTGGCACCTACTAAAGCTGGATTTGTTAATCAGACTGCCAGACAGTGATGTGTGATTCACCGTGGCATCGTACTTTGCACTAGGGGTGTCACAAGAACCAATATTTTTATTGATAAAATTATGAAAATGTAGCTGTCTAAACTCCAGTGGTGTCTGTTTTAAAGGACAAAATAAAAAGGTCTGAATTCATTAAAGTAGCTTTTCTTGCCATTTGACTAGTTGATCAATCCCCCCTTCATTTTTACTCCACTTTAATGTCAAAGCTAATATACCAGTCGCCTTTTGTTCACTGATAAAACAAGCTTCTACTCACTGCTATGTTTACATTACAAGAAGTTTGCTTTAAGATGTGCGCTGGCTCAACTACTGTAATAACTTGCATAGAGAAGCACTGCGATCAAATTATTGTAAAGCTTAAAGCAGGGGCAGAAAAGGTTTGTCAGCCTTATCGGTTTTTGCGATCAAATTATTGTAAAGCTTAAAGCAGGGACTGAAAATGTTTGTCAGCCTTATCAGTTTTTTTTGTGAATCAGCTGACTGATCGGAGCATAATGCATGATTTAAAAACAGTAGTAAAACCTATATAAATGTGTCACTGTGGTGATACAGCATCAATGTGTCTTCAAGAAAAATAGCAATGGTCATGTCGGGAAAATGCTTTTGTCCTTGTGCAAGAGTGTTGTGTGTACTGGCTCACATTATTGCCACTTTTATTCCTTTATGGAATTGGTTCAAAAACAGAGTTGTGCTTGCTTTGAGACTGAAATGAGAGTGCTTATCAAATGTCCTACACATTGCTATTAAATGAACCTAGACTTGACATTCACTCTCTGATTGTAATGAGCACTTCTTCAGAATATCCATCAGTCCAAGCATCATTCAGTTTTCTAACAGGTACAGAATTAAACTTTGTGGGGTGTCTCACATGCATGATTGATGTAAATCTGACAACTTTGATTTCACTTGGGAGCTTTAAAGTCGGGGACAAATATATAAAAAGACAGTTGGAAAATGAATAAGCACCACAAGTTTCTCACATTAAAAGTTTGAATTAGACTAATCCATTAAATTTTACTCTTTTAGTAGTAGAGGTTTAATAAGCTAATGTATGTCTTACTATAGCAAATGCTACAATTGATTGATTCACTGACAAATCAAACTTTAAAAAGCATGTTTATATAAAACTTTAAAGATTTTGTTTAAAAATCAGAATATTCACACATTCAACAGAACATGTTTGAATTTTGATTTTTAGTATGGATTTTAAGCAGTAGTTTATAGTTACTGGACAAAAGTCAGAATAAAGTTATGTGCACATGATAGGAAATTAGTTGGTTAATAAACCGTGTCATAATTTATAAACCACATGCTAAAATCTCCCCAAGATTATAAACTCCCTATTTTTTGTTACACTGAAGGGGAATTACCATTTCTGCCACACCTTAAAATCAAGCATTGCATTGTATTTTGATACTTATGAATGTCAATACTTAGGTGTTTGAAGCACGCGCTTATATAGCTCATTGCCGCACCCACCACACGACAGACCAACTCTGAATCCAGATTAGGTCCTGAGTACAGCCATGCAACGGGTGACACCTCAGCACCACACTAGTTCAGATTGAGTGGAACAGTGTGAGGATTTTTATGGTGACTGGAGTGCCAATTCTGTCACCAGTCTCCATTTTTCCCTGCAGGTTGGAAGGCCTAATCTGCAGGGCTGGATGCAGATTAACATCCATCCAAGGACAGAGCAATTGCCGGTTAAGGGCCTTGCTCAAGGGCCTAACGGAGCAGAGTCCCTTTTTGGCATTTACGGGATTCAAACGGGCAACCTTCTGATTGCCAGTGCAGATCTGTAGCCTCCAATCCACCGCTCTGCCTACTGATATTTTAAAGATATTGAAACCTATTTTATATTGTATTACAGAAAAAGACAATTGTTCGCTTAAATGGAGATACCAAAAAAAATTGGAAATGGGATTTCTGTTACTGCTGTTGTATTGAAGGATTGCATCGAGAGGCAGTTTGGAACTCTGTGTGAAGTATCAAAGGACAAGTGATTTTTCTGCACTTCAGCATTTGACATTCCCATTCTAAATTTGCATGGTCTAGAACTGCTTGGCTGAGCTGCTGTTGCTCTGAGACTACCACTTGACAGTATCACTCACATTTGAATGAGGCAAATCTATCCAAGCAGAAATGTCATGTAATGACTTTGTGGCATCCTATAGAATCGTGCTATGTTTAAATTCACTAGGATCTTCAGTACCACCTATTCTACTGCCACTGCTTGTCAATAGAGATTGCATGAATAGCTTGATAGAAAAAGCTTGATTTTTATGTACAGTACTTTTTATGTACAGCTTGATTTTTATGTACAGTACCTTTTAAACTATGGATGAGTCTAAAACACCTTAACTGTGTTGTCCAGGTTTATTGAATGAATTTCTTGAAATGAAAGATGGTGCTTCAGGAAATCATTCAAAATGCAACAGGGGAAGAGTAAAAAGGGAGGTGGTAAAGCTAGTGCCGTCTTTATACCTACCTATATTAGGGTGTACACAATGTCTCCCTATTAATATCGGGGAAATGGAAGAACCTGTTGAATGTAATCTTATTTCAGCTATCTTTGGCATTGTTACAACTTTATGTGCAGTATTTCAGGATTTTAAAGTTCTGTTTTGCCCCAAAGTTAGCTCTGTATTGTCATTAGGCATTCGTAAAATGGTCAACATGCTGTGTCTTAAACACTTAATCTGCCATTCGAGCCAACTTTTATCCTGTGCTACTTGTGCTTTAAAATTTTGACCTGGTAGTTTGCTTATAAACACAAACTGTTTAAGTTGCTTTGAATACTTGGAGTTAGTGCTGGGTGGTATGACCAATTCTATATCACAGTATTTTTCAAAATTTATACCGGTTTCACGGTATTCGACTATTTTTTTCCCCCATGCATCAGTGGATGTTAACCACATTTTCCACTCAATTACTACATTAGATTTGCTAAGAATAACCTATTCCACTGTCATGAGAATTGTACATTGTACAAAAAAACATTTTAATATGCACACAAGTATTAATTAATACAGGTTTGCATGGCCCCATAAAGTGAGTTCAGGTGGGTGGCACTAATGAAGAGAGAATCGCATTCATGACAGTTGCAGTCAAATATAGAACCTTTTTATTGAACAAATTTTGCAAACAGCTTGAACAAAAATTGACAACATATTTTCAACACTCCAAAGAGGCATTTAGACTTAGTAACATATCCAGAGGTGCTTGTCAAAAGTTGTATTGCACTGAACAGGTCTTGGAAAAGGAATAAATGACTATTTTTGGTAAACCAATTACACCTTCTGTTAATGTTAACAATCTCTGTCCACTGACACATTAGTGACTTTTTAAACAACTTTACCATCGTTATACTGCATAATATTTAAAGTAATAAAATAGTGCAACTTCCAGTAATACTTCAAGACTTTGAGCCCAGGTGCATTACACAGTATTCACCAAATAAAAATAAAACAAGTGCAACTTGGTGATGACATCTTTACCAACTGAACCATCATTAAGGCAAATTGCATTAATATGGACCTTGCTTCAAGCTAAACTATATACATGGCCACAGTGAAGAAGAAAAAACCCCTAAATGTCGAACAACGTTGACATCTTGTCTTTATTCTCGACATTTCCATTTTAATCTCGTCCTATCCTTCCTTTCTCCACAACCAATCGCCACATGATAAACGTCCTTGTGAAATTAAAACCTAGTTATAAAATTAGACCACGGAGTGTTCAGAACTTCGTTATACGTTTAATTATGCCATCCATTCAGGGTTGCGCCCATCCCAGCAAGCATTGTGTGCGAGGCAGGAGCAAATCCTGAACGCCAGCAAATCGCAGGGTGAATAAGAGCAGCACATAAACTAGCAGGGTCAATATAGCATAACAAAACCCCACATCATACATGACTTTGAAAGGAAACGGAAGCATGCTGAGTAAACCCACCAGAAAAACTTGCGAATTCAAGGCAGGGTACTCCCGAGACCCCCTTGCTGCGAGGCAGCAATATAACCTCCATGCTGCCATGACCCCACATGATTAATGCATGATATTTCCATGATGAAATGCATTAAATCAAGTATTTATCTTAGCATTCTAAATGTTCAGGGAGTTGGAATATCATGAAGTGAATGTATTCTGTGTGGCGATCGCTGCTGGCACCTCCTCAGTACAAGAGGAAGTCAGTTTAAGCAGCACGTACCGATTTAACATGGCTCGGGGAACACTTAACACAAAGCATTTTATGTGCTATATAATTTGACAGGGTTTGAGAAAATAGAGTAAATTTAAATATTCATTTTACAATGAAGTTTAGTTTACAATGTTCTACTTTAATGACAAAATACGAGAATAAAGTCAACATGTCAACTTTATTGTCATAAGCTTCGAGATTAAAGTGGAAATGTCGAGAATAAAGTCCACGTAATGCCGTCACACTATTACATAGTACCCAGGTACATTACACTGTATTGGGGGAAAAAAAAATAAGTACCACTTGGCTTGCAGTATTATCCAGTAGTGTAGAAACAGTATTCACACATTTGAACATAATGATCCACATCCGACATTTTAAATCCAAAGTATCTCCAGGCAACTGGCGTGACTCCTTTTTTTGGTAACTTCTTCTGTGTCATCATGTTCAACTTTATCGTCTGCTACAGCTTCAGTTTTGGAATGTTCAGTCCATTTTCACTGCTCAATACCACCACTACTGCATGTACTCCATTGCATGCCTGTTTAGCGGTGTAGCAGTGAAAAGGTCCCCCTTAAACAGTTTCCCGCTGCATCACGTTCCGAATGTTTAGGCAATTTAAACCGGTGATGCAGTATAAGAAAAGTCCATTTCATAAGAAAAATTAATGGTATACTGCCCAGCACTACTCTGAGTGTGGGAAAAATGAAGATCACAAAGCAGCATGCAATATATGTAGCTTTATACTTTTTAAATTATGAAATGCTGAGAGATGCTTTGGGACCAAGTCCCCTGGCCTGTAGGAACAAAGGTTATCTGAAATTGTTCATTGCTCAAACACATTAAGCACATTCAATTTTGACTGGTTTTCATATGTTATACAGTAGATAAAAGTAGTGGTGTGTGGGTGCCTCCTATGATTTACCTTTGTAAGCTTGAGAATACATTGTTACTAATGGGTCAGTTTCAGTGTCACATTTGTTAAAGCTGCGGTGTTCTCCAGAGTATATTTAGCCACACTCCTGGTCTCCTAAGCACTTCCTGCTATAAAGACTCACCACAACTTGTTAATAAATTACCTAAAGTATGGATGTATAAGTAGTTTCCACAGTTTTTTTTTTTCCCCCTGTGTTCAGAGAGATCATAATCATGTGGTAAATTTGTCAAGTAACTAGCAAACTGTCCGGTCTCTCTTGGCAGATTGAATTGAACATAATGTTGTATATGTATGCAAGCAATCTTAATTTGTCTGTCCATTTCTGACTGATGTACCAATCCAATGCACTACTGGAATGACAAGTACAGTTGCTTCCTTACCATTGCCAAAATAGCACACACATTCCTGTTATACCCAAGCACTAGAGCAGAGAGGTACAATTTCCTGCAACGAGGCTGAGATTTTCTTTGTTGAGAAAGACCTTACTGTCATGCTAATAAGTGCACTTCCAGGTAAAGTTACATCTATTGGTACTGTATCTATGACCAATTTTTCAATTTTGCTTTGACATATCTGCAAAAGCAAGATCAGGTAAACCACCAAAGGTGGCTCAGCACAGGCCATTTATTTTATCTAAATGGTCTGAAGAAGTTAAATGTTTATCAATGTTTGTTAATCAATTTGTTTCCTTTTCCAGTAATGGAGTTTTTTTTTAAATCAAAATGAATTACAAAGTATACTCTGTGGCTTTACATTCTAGATACTACTGTTCCCTGAGAAAAAGGTAGCCTCTAAATGTTTAGCGGATTCCACTTATTTCAATAAATGCATAAAGGGCTTGGAAATGAATTTTGATTCAATATTTAAGAAATCGATATGCAAAAGAGAGCATCATAATACAGGTAGTCCCCAGGTTACGGACATCCAACATACAAATGGGGCCGCAGCTGTGACGCATGCGCCTCAGTAACTGCCGCTCCGTCATCTTCAGCCCGGGGACGCTGCAAGCGGTGGCTGGACTGAGGCTGGAGGGGGGCGATTTCGCTGCTCGCGCAGTGTAGTGTCCCTTGGGCGGCTCCCGGCGGCAAGCGGTTTCACTGGCTGCCTGTTCATTCTTGGTGGGCGGCTGGTAATGCTGCAAGCGGTGACCCGGTTGTGGCTGAACGGAGGCCATTGAGGGTGAATGGGGCGGCGGGGGGTAGCATTGCAGTGTGCCTCGGATGGCTGTGTGTTGAATGGGGGCGGTGGTGCGGTGAACACTGCAGGCAGCATACTGTAGTGGAGGTGACTGTGAGGTGGGCTGGTGATGAACTGCCCCTTGCTGCCCCCATTCATTCTCAATAGCAAACCTGCTTGTACTGTTACACACACATAGCAGGAAGTTGTCTCTTGTCAGTACAGAGTGGTCCAGATCTAATTATGCAGATCCAGATCGTCTGGATGACTTTGATTTATGCAGGAACGATTCCAGTTCGGTGCAGAGACGATTCTTCATGTCGGCTATGGTCCGGGATTTTTCGAGTGCTTTTTCTATGTAATAAACTGAATTAGTTATAGCGAAACGAAAATTGCATGATTTAGATCTGAACCACCCTATACATCAGACGCATGTATAGCGCTGTGCAGAAGAGCTCATCTTTACCTTTTGTCTTCACCCTTCAAGAATGTCTCTGAAACACATCTAATGCAAGTGCTAGTGATATAGTAAAGAGAGAAAAACATCACCGTTGAAAATAAAGTAGAAATAATAAAAAGATCAAAGAGGTGAAATTCCATCATTCATTGGCAGAGCACTTGGTTAGTCGGTCAACAATAGCATTTATTAAAATGTACCTGTTCCGACTTACATACAATTTCAGCTCAAGTACAAACCTACAGTCCCTATCTCGTACGTAACCCGGGGACTGCCTGTATTCAGTTTATTTTTCAACAACTTCTAAATGTTAAATAAAATCAATCTCCATCAATCTTTAAAAGTGTGACTGTTGACTTCAACTATGTTACCTTGCAGTGATGAGCATAAAAATGGATTGTGGATCAGAAGGCAAAAGCTGTTTAGAGTTGAGGCTAGAATTGCAGGTTGTAAATGGTTTGGTTTTCCCTGGGATCACCATCAGAAAACTACACTAACCAGTAATTCATATCATACCAGAAGTCAGATGTCCACACAAGGGAACTCCTATTGTCCATTTAACAGTCTCTTACTGAAATGCTGCAAGCAGGAATAAAAACAAAGTTTTAAAGTTTTTATTTTGTGTGAATTATTCAGTGTTCATATTTCAGGTATGGGGTTAACTGCTTCCTGGCCCTTTTTAATTTTGAGTTTGTATTTTTGCATAGCAGGTGATTTGCATATCCATTGTATCATTTTGAAATATTTATGAATACTGTAACAGTTCAATGGGTGTTGGATACAGAAGTTGATTTAATACTCTGCAGAAAGCTGGTGGTGGTTAGCCCTGAAAAGAGCCATTGGTTTCTTCAGCAGCAGAACCCTGTACTACATTCTTTGGCTGCTCCTCCATGCCACACTACTTTTGTGGCACCTTCCACTAGACTGCTTTGTGCCAATGCCTGCATAAACTGGCCACCAGCATCACTTCATTCTGCTCACCAGGGCCCCATGAGTACATCTAAGGCTTGCTGGCAGTCTCACACTCAAGCCAGTGGACATAAGCGTCAGACACACAGTGCTATTCAGATATTGTCTGGGACCATTCCCAACCCCACAGCAGCTTGTGCAAGGGTGTTTTATGGCAGATTTCTTCACCTCCTTGGACAGCCCACAGCCACTTTACAAATGTGTCCCTATAGGGTTCCTTGAACCTAGGGCACTGTGCTGTGCATTTTTTGATATTTCAGTTTTTATGATTATTGGAAGTCGTCCAATATTCAGCCATATTTATGAAGAAAAGCAAAGATTGGGGGATATTAAAAAAATTAAATGTTTGCCAGATTTTAATATGGATATTCAGTGTTTACAGGTGGAATGTGAAAATAAGTTTCAGTGAGTAGTTTAAAATAACTCCATCCAACGAAATGATTGCTCAAATCTTAGCTGTAACATACAGAAAGATTTAAAGAAGCAGTTAAGAACATTGGATGCCAATTGGATGTTTCCTGAATACTAAAGCAGTACTTATGCTGGTAAAGGTTATGAAAGATACCTGCATGCATCTTGGAATGTTCAACACACAAAAGCATTGATGTGCAAATAAACTAATTAGTACTGGGGAAAATGGATTGATGGATGAAGTACTGAGACTTTAGCTGGAGAACAAGAAGTTGGAAGATGAGACCACGAAGGATGTTAATGTTGGAACATTTAGTGTTTTGGTTTGTGTAATGCACATCCTGCATGTGTCCATCAATATGAAATAGTAACTGTAGTTTTGAGTGCTTTAGCAATATTAGAGCTGTTAATGCTTTTGAGTCAGTTTGCTATAAAAAGATTTTGTGAAACCTGTCAAATGGAGTCTGAATTTGCTTTAACACCAGCATATAGGCCCTGTCCAATTCAGTTATTTTCCCAGACACCTTATCCAAGCTCAATAATATTTGAAGTGGTTGCCAATCTTAGCAATCACCACACATCTTAAGTTGGATTCTGAAAATGAAAATATGGTTGCCATTTTTTTCCCCTAGCTTACGGTATATTTGGAATAAATAAGGTGCAATGCATTTCTTAGCTTAATAATGAAACTAGAATAAGTGTTCAAAAACTCAATACCCAGAAGGTCCTGCTTTTTTAATTTTTTAATCTTAAGATTTATTATTAGCCATGTGCGCCCAACTACGTTGCGCGTGTTAAAGTTGTCTGTGAAGGGCTCTCTGTTTAAACGCAGCTGCCAGTCGAGAACTGGGCCCTTCGTTGCACACAATTATGATTTTTTTATAAGGGGAAACAAAATTACAAAAGAAAACCCTTGGATATTGATTCGATAGGAACGGCCTACTCGGAATCACTGTCCGAATAGTAATTATGTGGTGGTGTAAGAGCATTTCTGCTTCTGTCTGTTCACAGTCCGTCTCGTTTTCACGAAGCTGTCGTTTCCTCTCACAATCTCTTCTCAACCTTTCTACAATCTCGCAGGTTGCTTTGTGGCAATCCAAAGAGTAAGGCAATATACACGGAGCAATGGTTATAAAAGGGGGACACATAGGTATCCAGGCTCTTTAAAGCGTAAATAGGGATCACTTCACTGACATGTGAGCAAGCCACGGTACAACTGAGACGCGCAGCACTCGTCGGCTACAACGTAACAATTTCCGGAACGTGCTGTTATGTTGTCCTTCATTTTACCCACTGTCTTTCATTCATATTCACGTAGGCACATACCTTTTTATCTTCGGCAATCTCATTCTCTAACCAGGCCTCAGGAGCTAACCAGCGTAACACTGTCCACCACCCCTTTCGTTATTCCGGCACATTGTTGACATCCGTGAGTAACAACAACGTACTAAACAGGAAGGTGGTCTACGCATGCGTGGAATTCGCGGACAAAGAAAGATCAAGATCTAAAGGAAGATCTCTTTAGTTAATTTAAAGCACAACAATTTGTTTAGTAATGCAATGCTTCTGTTTTAGCTGTGTCTCTACTGCCATCTAGTGCTGCTGCTTCTAATTCGCGGACAAACAAAGATCAAGATCCAAATGAAGATGTTAGTGTCAGTCCCCTACTGCTGGCATACACAGTACTACCAGTAGAGCAGTTATTTTCATTTTTTGGTCACAGATCCTTCAAAATGTTATAGACGCAATCCTGCTTCCTTGCTTATCCATTCCATCTTTCAAATTAGTTTTTTGCACCAATTGCAAGATTAAGATGGCATGTTGCTACAGTATATACCCTTCATTTACTTAAAGTGCACTGAATATGATTTCATCCTGCAATCAGATTTATACTCTTGCTTTCATATAATACTGTGCACCAGCAAATGAAAAAATTCTTAAAACTAGCCTAAACTGCTAGTCTTCAGTAAGCCATTCATTCTCAAACCCAACAAAATTAAGTTTTCTTAGTTCTGGCAACATTCTACGGTCTTTAAGCATAAAGCCCCATATTGCAGCATTACAGGGATTTCTTAAGGTGATGACACTATCACTAATTTAAATATTTCAACACAGTACATTGTACTTTTAATAGATTAATTTTAAATATGTGAATTCTTTATAGCAAACAAGTGAAAACCTGTAACAATCCTCCAAATTCATTTGAAACAGTCTAAAAAGTTGTGTAATGCAACCTGTGTGTGCTGGTGCTGTTGGATATTTCTAGTGTTTAAACCCCTCACTCATGTGGTTAACCTGTGATTGATCAAGCACTGACTGACTTCCCAGTAGCACCCGTGCTAGCAGTCTGTCAGCCATGCCAACGAAATTGTTCTTATATCTTATACAGGTGCATCTCAAAAAATTAGAATATCAGTTATTTCAGCAATTCAATTGAAAAAGTGAAACTCTTATTACATAGATTCTTTACACAGTTATATATTTCTAGTGGTTTTTCTTTTCATTTTTGCATATTGCGGCTTATAGCTGATTAAAACCCAAAATTCAGTATTTCAGAAAATTAAATGTGAAAAAGTTTGATATTGTAGACTCATGGTGTCACACTCCACGTTGTTAAATAACACAACACCTGCAAAAGTGTCCTGAGCCTTTAAATGGTCTGTCTGGTTCTGTAGGCCACACAATCATGGGGAAGTCTACTGACTTGACAGTTGTCCAGAAGATGTCATTGTCACCCTCCACAAGGAGGGTAAGCCACAAAGGTCATTGCTAAAGAAGCTGGTTGTTCAGAGTGCTGTATCCAAACATATTAATGGAATGTTAAGTGGATGAAAAAATGTGGCAGAAAAAGATGCACAAGCAACAGGGGTAACCACAGCTTTGGGAGGATTGTGAAACAAGTATCTGGGGCATAGGCTATAACTGTCACATTCCTTGTGTCAAGCCACTCCTGAAACAGAGACCATGTCCGAGTCTTGCCTGGGCTAAGGAGAACTTACTGGACTGTTTCTCAGTGGTCCAAAGTCCTCTTTTCAGATGAAAGTAAATTTTTCATTTCTTTTGAAAATCAAGGTTCCACATAGAATCCAAGTTGCTTGAGGTCCAGTGTGAAGTTTTCAGTCAGTAATGGTTTGGGGAGCCATGTCGTCATCTGGTGAGGATCCACTGTGTTTTATCAAGTCCAAAGTCAGCACAGCTGTCTATAAGGAAATTTTAGAACACTTCATGCTTCTCTCTCCAGACAAGATTTATGGAGATGCTGATTTCATTTTCCAGCAGGAGTTGGCACATGCCCACACTACCAAAATTACCAATACCTGGTTTGATGACCATGGTATCACTGTGCTTGATTGGCCAGCAAACTCACCTGACCTAAACCCCACAGAGAATCTGTGGGGTATTCTCAAGAGGAAGAAGAGACACCTGATCCCACAATGTATATGAGCTGAAGGCTGCTATCAAAGCACCCTGGGCTTCCATAACACCTCAGCACTGCCATAGGCTGATTGCCTCAATGCCATGCCGCATTGATGCAGTAACTCCTGCAAAAGGAGCCTTGACCATGTATTGAGTGCGTACATGGACATACTTTTCAGTAGACCAACATTTCTGTATTAAACATTTTTTTTATTGGTCTTATGTGATCTAATTTTCTGAGATACTGAATTTTGAGTTCATTACTTGTAGGCCATAATCGGCAAAATGAAAAGAAATTAACTCTTGAAATGTATCACTGTGTGTAATGAATCTACATAATGAGTCAATTTTTGAATTGCATTACTGAAATATACTGTAGATTCCGGAATATAAGACGAAAATTTCATCCTAGATTTTTGGCTTGGAGTTTGGGGGTCAGCTTATACAACGAGTATCGTTTCAGATTCAAGATTTCCAGCGCAATGCTGGTTTTGCCGATGAATACTGAAGTAATTAATGATGAAACCACAGCGCCATCTTTCAGATGAAGTAACTTTGCATGCTGGTACTTAAAATTAAATAAAGAATTTATTCCAAAAAGTGTGTTAGTTGTTGGTTTTTGTTAAAATTTATAATAAATTATCGGGAAGTTTAAAATAAAATACCGTTTTGATTTACGACCGTGTATCTGCTTGCGCGATTGTAAACAGAGCGTTAGTAAGCATCATTCGGAGCCCAGATACATGCGGTCACGTGTATCCGCTTGCACGATTGTAAACAAACAACCAAGAGCGTTAGTAAGCGTCAGTCGGAGCCCAGATATGTGTGTAATTTCTGTCATTGCAGTGATTTATATATTATATTATATTATATTATATTATATTAAAAAAAAAAAAAAAAAATCACTAAGACCATGCGATCACAATCGAAACGAAGATGAAAATTGTGTGGAAATATGAGTGCTGTTTGTGTGTCCGATCTCGCTAATATGTACAGCATGTCGAAATCCACCATCTTGACAATTTTACAAAGAAAAGATTTGCATAAGGAAGCTCCTTCTAAACAATAACCACCTTCCATTTCATTCTCCTCCTCCCTTCCTGCAGCCCAAAGATGTCAAATTAAATGGCGAGTACAGTATGAAATTGTTTCTAGAATAGAATGCCTTTTATTGTCATTATACACATGTACAATGAGATTAAAAGCAGCTCCTTCAGTGCAGACATATGTGTAGAACACAACAAGTAAATAAACAGTGCGAAAAGATGCAAAGAAGTTGCAAAAAAAAAAGTTCTGTATAGGGCTCGTATGGTTGGTTCTTTAGCCTTAGCATAACGCCGGATCTGCGGCCCCGCTTCTGCTTTCTTTCTCTCCTCCGTCTGCGTCGTCTCCTAGACCCGACAACAATCCATGGAGAGCCTGCTGGTCTCACTGTGTTGTCTGGGATGTTGTGCGTGTGATGAAAAACACTCAACAGATGTCTGGCTCTGGACACCGATGTCTATAAGGTTCTGACGGGTTTAGCAGATGTTGTGACGATGCGGGTTCAGGCTCCACACTCCCATCTGCTGTTTGGGAACCCTTGAACCCAACACCGTCGGTAATGCTAATGAGTGAGCTAGTCAGTGGAGGCAATAACATCTAAGCAAGGGGATGGTTGAAAAAAAAAAAAAAGTGCAAAAGTGCTTTTATTAAAACAATCAAAAACAAAGTGTCCATAAAGTGCAGTGCTTCTCAAGATCAAATAAATAATCCTTAAGACAAAGTGGAGGTTAAAACAATAAATGGGGGGGGAAAAAAAAAACAATCCTTTTAAAACGAGGTTAAAATATTCCTCTGGAAGTAGTTCTTAAAACCAAACAACAAGAAGCCCGGTGCATCTTTTTTCATGCTGGCACCTCACCTGCTTCTCCCATACGGGCCCACGCAACAGGCGAGACACTCTCTGCAGCTGCCCTTTTCTCACTCAAACACGAGACTGGAGACCTCCCGATCCCTGGCTTCGGTCTGGCACTCATCCCAGCCTCGAGACTTGGACTCCTTGGTCTCCAGGGCACCCACACCAAGGACTGTCACTCTAAGCCTCCCGACTTCCGCTGCCTTTCAGGCCTTCCGCGGCCAGTCGCCTTCCCTGGTCACTCCCGCTACCTGATCACTCAGCAGGAGCGACATCAACTCAAATGCCTGGGTGTCGGCCTAACACCCAGCTTCCACGCAGCTGCCCTCGAGCGCTCATTTGCTCGCTCACACGCTCCGCGTGTCTGTCTCTCTCCTGCACCGCCTGCTTCCTCACTTCCTGTAACCTCCGTTCTCTTCCTTTCCTCACTCGTTCTTTTTTTTTTTTTTTCTCTCTCATCTCTCAAAACAGACTCACACTTTTTTTAATAACGCGAGGGGCCATCACAGCTGTAGCATATCAGCCTTGGGAGCAATCACGGATGTGGGCAGTTCCTTACCTGTTCACTCGGTAAGAAACGCCCACACCGCCGACTGCCCCGCGGCTTGCTACAACAACGTCCCCCTCACGAAGCCGCCTCGGGTGCGGTGATTATTTATTTAAAATGGCCTTTGCTCAACGAGCTGTGGACCCATAACACCACAGATGTTTGCCGAACCGATCGTGCACAAACAAGCAAAAAAAAAGTACAAAAACAACAAAGTGCACTGAAAAGGAGAGCCCTGAGCCGCTGCGACCATGCGCACCGCCATGCTCCTAGCTTAATCTAGCCTACTTCTGGTAGGCTAGGCACTTTTTATAACTTTGGTTAGTACATTAGAAAAATTATTGGTGTGTTGGTAAATTATGCACATTATACAACACTTTTTTATTATGGAAAGATTAAGTGTTGCAGTGGAAGGTTCGGAACGCATTATGATTATTTCTTATGGGAAAAATAGTCTTGACTTGCAACCAACTTGAGTTACAACCAGCCCTTGCGAACGAATTAAGTTCGTAAGTCAAGGGACCCCTTTATTGCATATTTAAGTTAATCAAATTTATAACGAGTCTCCGGAAATCCACCCGCCGATGTACCGTATTTGCATATATAATTTCAACACAAAGACTTCATTTTACCAAACATCTCACTTCCTGCTTTCCATCAAAAGTGCCGGCAGTCTCAAATTCTTGCCGATAAATATACCTGAAGAGACACTTTTAAGGAAATTTTAGAAAATTTTGCTTGGAGAAGGGGGTCGGCTTAAATACCGGTCATTGGCAAATACATGTAATTTTAGTAGGTAGAAAAGGGGTTGGCTTATATTCTGGGATCTACAGTACTTTTCAATTATGATCTAATTTATTGAGATGCACCTGTACTTTGTAGGTTCCATCTCATTAGCTTACTCCAGGGCACTGTAAGCAGGGTGCAAGACTAAAACATAGTTCGGAGAATCTGGCTCCTAAAATGAAACCTTAATATGCTGAAACTTTTTGCTTACCAAATTACTGAAAAATATCCATTTTAACAGACTGTGTCTTCTGTTCCAGTGGGTCAGTTCATTTGTTTTATTGTCAGGTTGTTGCACTTCGCCATTGGAGCTGACTGCTGGTTGGTCTTTTGCTCAATTTAAAGTTATACACTTTTTTGATAGAATATTCACAATGATATACAGTCACAAAGTGAGTGTCAGCTCATTAGATTCTGAGCTAGTACAAGGTATTACAAACCAACAATAGTCTTGTATGAGCAGAGCCAGTGCCATACGCAGGGGGTTGTACCAAACTTTTTAAGTGAAGGGTCTTCTGAGGTGATCCTGATCAAACCTTCCAGCTTTGAAGCATTAGGTGAATTGAATTGTGTGCTAATTCACATTATGCAGCTGATATGGATATTGCAAGTTCAAACTGCTAAATATGAAAAGTTCGTGGAACCTGTACAGCAAGGCTCTCTTGTCAAGGTGACCTTGCACAAACTACTGTAAGAAAAGTATGTAAACTGTCCTTTGACCAATTTGTGTTTTGCGCTCAGCCTGGATAACCTGTACATCACACAGGTACCTTTCATGTTGTTTGTTTTTTTTTTTTTTTTTTTTTTTAACTCTCTCACCTCTTAGGAGTGCACCCTTTCCACTTGATTTACCCTTATCAGTCCTGGCTGCCTTTGCCAAGAGGCATATTTTTATCTTGGCAGTAGTTATTCTAGTCTGTGTTTTTTGTTTAGTATTCCCTAAACAATGCCATTCACAACCACACCAGAACAAATACTTGTGTTCCTACCATATACATATTATCTCTTCCTAGTGCTCTACTTGTACTAATTTTTTTCCTTTTCATTTTATTTGTTCTTGGCAGTTTTTACTGGAGCTAGACCTGTCCAAACTAAAGATGTCTCCCTTGGTACACACTTTTCATTTTTGTCCTACAGACCCACTCGGTGTTTGTGTTTTAAACCAATTTCATTGAAGCAATTTGTCACCTTGAAAGCTAGTCTCCCTGCTTTATAGCAAAGAAGTTACAATACATCAGCTGTTTAACGTTATCATACCCAAGTTGAGGACGTTCTCAAAGCAACAACCCTCTAAAATGCAATTAAAGTCTGAATTGATTGTCCATCTATAAACAGAGCAAGTCCACTGTTGTCAGTACACTCAAACTTTGCGTCATTTCTGAGGATCAATTACACTTATAGTCAGAGCCACTGAAGATGCACCAGGCTCTTTGAAAAAGTCTTAATTTTATGCTTCACCAGTTTCAACAAATAGGCTAGTACATGAAAGCTTTGCAGAAACCTGTATTATATTACGAGTAGCCAGTATGCATAACATTTCACCAATAGACACTTTCACATTCTGAAATTGTGTAAAGTTGTGGAAAAATCCTCATTTACATAATCTGGTATTTCAGTGTTTTTCCTCTCCTCCACAATATTCAGTTGTATTTCTTTGTTCCCTTGTGGGGTTTCTAAAATATTGATCCTTGTAGGTTCACTAGTAATTCTTTATTTGGAAAACAAATAAGATTTGTCTACATTTCATGAATTTTATTAACATTACAGTAATTTAAACAATCAAAGTGGACAAATGTTTCAAAAGAACATTTTTTTGTGTATTTAAGTCCACTCTTTCTTGCTGTGTGGTGTAATCTTAAAACACATTTTCTAGTTTTTAATGCTAAATGTCTTTTGATTTAGTTCCATCAGAGGTTTTCCTGGCATATGTTGTAGTTTGTATTTTTCCTCTTCACGCAGAACCTCACTAGCAACTGGTAAGTAATATGCCCATCTCACAATTCTATATAATGGAGCAAAAATAGACCAGTTCCAGTCCACTGCCAAAAAATGGTGAATCACTAAAGGAAAGCAAAGAGTTGACCTGACAGCGTTGATGTCGAGCTCTGCTTATTGGTTGTGAAAATGGCAAATGACTCTTGTAGCAGCACAAAGAACCTGTAAAAGGGTAGCCTTGTATAAATGGTGTTTCCTGAAGTAAATTGCTTGGACTGATACTTCAGAGTCGGAGAATGTAGTTGAATGTGTCTGTATACGTAAAGCAGTGGTTCTCAAACTGTAGGGGGATGTGAAGTAACAAAAAGGGGAGCAGGAAGAAGTGAAAAAAGAAAACAAGAATAGAAAATATGAAAAATATATCTATTGAAACCAAAACAAATTAACTTAAACTACATTCTGATACTAGAAAAATAGATGTTAAAAGTAGGTATAATATATGCATTATGATATATCATTAATAAAGAACAAATTGGTATTAGTGGGCTCCTTTCAAAAAACATTAGGGGGACGCGATTAAACTGTTATGAAAACTCAGGTCGCAAAAACTTAAGGTTGAGAAACGTTGGCCTAAAGTAACTTTATGAAAAGTGTTGAAAGTAAGAGTTTTGGTTGATTGGCAGCAATTCTCCATTGTGTATGTCCCCCTCCCCATGTGATAATCTCCATGGAATGGACGCTTGAAGACACTAAGAAGGGCAAGATTGTATTGCTAGGAAAAGTTTAAGAAACCCTACTATAATTTAGTAGTAGTTGTTGTATAGAGAGAAATGTTTAACCATTTAAAAGTTATGAAGTATTTACTGGATGAACGCCTGATCGTTTCAAAAGTGTCTCTTGTCTTTGTTTAATAGGAAAGTTAAAAGTAAATGCATGACTCTATGCATCCTCTAAGTTTTGTCAGTTAGTGATTCTCTGATCAGCCATTTTTATATTTGATTAGTAGCTGTTTTAAAGTTTGTACTGTTTGTCATACAGTAAACACTGAATAACTTGTGTAAATGTATTTTAATAGTAAAACTAGAGCAATTAATAACTAAAACCTGTAAGTACAGGTATCTTCACATTTAAGCATTGTTCGTCATTAATTGTATGAATATCTATTGATAGACAAACGCACTTTTTTAAATTGAGCTTTAAGTCCATTACATAATAAATGAAACAGTGCCACTGCTTGTAATTATGAGCAGCATTTTCTGTTATGTCATGGTTTTTTATAGAAATTGTCTGCATTTGATTTTAAGGGAATTGTATTTTAGTAATTTTATGGTCACTGAACAATAAGCCTACATTATTTGGTGTTAGTAAAAAATTAACAGGTTAACACCTGTGGTCTGTAGTTTGGGATTTTTATAATTAAACACTTGAATTTAGAGCATAAAGATTCTACTCATCTGATTAATGCAGGGGTTTAGCATAAAGTTTTTTAAAGGGATCAAGAAAAAATGAGAATCGGTCAATTCAATAACATCAAATAGTAATTATCAGCCCTAAAAATAACCTCATTGGAGCATCTCATTTGTCAGTCCTGGAGGTGATCAATTTGGATCATGTTGAGATTTTGAGTACATGGAAGTGTGCAGCATTTATATTAATACTCAAATCAGTATTGTCATTGTGTGTATCAGTTAAGGGGAATGACTTTTTAAGTAGGCATTTTATCCTAGAATAGAAACCTAAAAAACATGCTTTGATTGGGGGAATATTCTGTTGCCTTGTGACATAGCCGGCAATTCTCAAAACCACAACCTACTCCCTAAACCAAAAATATGGTTGCATCTTTGAAATTAACATGACAACACCTCACACAACTCTTCCTTTCCTAAATTATTTTTAGATTTTATCCTGTCATCAGAATAGGGAGGTGTTGAACAAACTGGCTTTTGGCTATTTGTTGTACTTGAAATACTGGTAATAGCCATCTGTGTACTCTCAATGGCCACTTTATTAGGTACACCTGCTTAACTGATTAACACAAGTATCTAATCAGCCAATCACATACAGCAACTGAATGAATGTAGACATTGTCAAGGTGACTTGACGTTCAAATCGAGGAATGGGAAGAAAGATTAAGTAAATTTTAAACGTGGTATTTTTGTTGGTGCCGGACAGGTTGGTCTAAGTATTTCATAAATTCCTGATATATTGGAATTTTCACACACAACCATCTCTAGGGTTTACAAAAAATGGGCTGAAAAAGGGATGATACCTAGTGAGTGGCATTTGTCGGGGTAAAAATGCCTTATCAAAGGAGAATGGCCAGACTGGTTCAATCTGGTAAAAAGGCAACAGTAACCCGACCACTCGTTACAACAGAGAAATACAGAAAAATATCTCGAAATGAACATGTTGAACCTTGAAGTAGATTGGCTACAACAGCATGAGAACACACTGGGTGCCACTGCTGTCAGCTAACAACTGGCAACTGAGGCATGAGCTCACCAAAATTGGACAATAGAGTGGAACAGTGTTGCTTGGTCTAATGAGCCTTGAGTTCTGCAGCTGCATTTGGATAGTGGGGTCAATTTCGTGTCGTCAAGAAAGCATGGATCCATCCTGCATTGTGTCAGTGGGTCGGGTTATGTTGTGGGGGATATTTTCTTGGCACACTTCTGGCCTCTTAGTACCACTTGAGCATTGTTTAAATGCCACAACCTACCTGAGTATTGTTGTTGACCATGTCCATCCCTTTGTGATCGAAGTGCACCCATCTTCTGATGTCTACTTCCAGCATGATAACATGGCATGTAGCAAAGCTCAAATCTCAAACTGGTTTCTTAAATGTGACACTGAGTTCACTATAATCAAAGCCTCCACAGTCGCCAGATCTCAATCCAATAAAGCACCTTTGGGACGTGGTAGAACAGGAGATTCACATCATGGATGTGTAGCTGACAAATCTGTTGCAGCTGCACAATGCTATGTCAATATGGACCAAAATCCCTGAAGAATGTTTCCAGCAACTTGTTGAACCTATACCACAAACCTACAGCAGTTTTGAACAAAAGGGGGCCCAACTCAGTACTAGCAAGGTGTAGCCAATAAAATGGCCGGTGAGTGTGTTATAATACGGGGCAAAATAAAAAAAAAAAAAAAAAAAAAACCACCAAAATTGATTTCTGTACAAAGGTTTAGAAAATCAGTCATGTGACAGGTTTTTTTATTTAATAGGCAACCAGCTTTTGCTGAGGCAGTAATCAGCCAGTATAGAACTAAATTCTTTGGTTTATCAAAATTTCAGTTATTCTTGAGAAAGTAAAGGTTGTCCACATTTTTCAAATTCTAACAATGATACCATTGTATTTTCATACATTTTGTCAATGAGGAACTGTGCAGACTTTTTTGTAATTTGTATTTACATTGGCAGCCCTATTTTCTCTCTGGCTTCCACATTCCTTTTACATTGCTTACAGTGACCTTGGCTTAAACAGTAGTTTCCTTTAGAACATTTATTGAAGCCCACACTGCTGTTTCCTATATGTCTGTTATACCTTACTTTGGGTTTTTTCTTTCCTTTCTTTAGAAAACTATTCAGCATGCAGTGTGAACCAAACAGCTTCTTCCCTCTACTATACCTACAGGCAAAGCTGGCTCAAACCATTCTGGGGCCCCTGACTAGCACAATGAAAACATGTTTGATATTTACATGTTTCATCAAGAGAATCTACCTTTTGAGGTGCAGCTATAATATTGGCAATTTTTTTTTTTCTTTTGTAGAAGCCTGGTCTGTACCCCTTTGTTTGCATTCATGTATATACAATTGTCATGTGATTGCCCTCTGTACTCCTCAAAAGGAATATTTAGTTCCCTCAGTTCTGCCCATGGCAAGAGAAGACAATTTCTTCTGTTGTGTTTTGCTGGGGGACATCCATTAAAGTGCTATTTAATTCTGGGTACTTCCTCCAATATGACAGTTCCTTATAATTGGTGTTTGCTCCTTATGGCTAATATCAGGTGTGGAGTCCACAATAATGAAATAATATTTTGGACTGCTTGATGTCATTCACTACAGTGCTTGATTACATTCTTGCTAATTTTTTTTTTTTTTTTTTTCTTCAGATTGATTCTCTTTCATGCATAGTGAGAAACTACTTTTCTCACTTTGTGGTATAGGCAAGTCCATCGTGGATTACCCAACGATTTAATAGGTGGAAACTGCAGATATGAATCTGGGCTCTGCAGTGTGTGCGTGCTTTATATTCTATTCGTGTCTTACCTTAGATAGGTAAACAGTGCCACTAGCTGTCAAGTAGTGCTGAACAAATAAGAAGAAATTTTTTTTTTTTTTTTTTTTTTTTTTTTTTTTTTTGGACAAAGATTATGGCTGCAATTTGCTTTTTTTTTATAGTCCAGTTCAGTATTCAGTGTAATAGATTTTAAAACATGGACTTATGTATTGCCTAAGGAGATACCATCAAAATATTAACTGCTTTATATTCAAATGCAAGGATGACATCTTTATTATATTGGTGTAGAACAAAAATAGAACAAGTATCACCAAAGCTGTGACTTGTGGCTCGGGAGCAGCTTCTAAATTTTACAATCTGTAATCAATTGAACATTTATATATCCAGCATTTAGCTTATGCATAGACAAATCACAAACATTATCAAAACGTCATCACTAAACAGAAAATAAACTTTACACAAAACATCTAAATCTTGCACATTCAAATAAAGCATTTGTAGATAGCAAACATTGAATTTTTTTCACAAATGCTGCCACTACAGGATATAGTACAGATCTAAAATCTTAATTATCCCAGACAATGGAAGCCTTGCATAATACTTGTTTCCCCAACACGTCTACTTCTCAACACTTATGTACGTCAGCTTCTGCTGGTTTCAGACACGAACGCTGAAACCTGTTTCTGGCGAACTTGTGGCTGGAATGCATTGGCTGTAAAGCCAATTTGCTCAACTTTGGAAGATTAACATTGTGCACTTGGGATGTCAAATTAGCTAAAAAGTAAGGTTTGAATATTCAAATATAAATTATTCAAATTTTCAAACATAGGCTAGCAAGTTATGTTGGTGCTTGCATTTATTTTTTTAATACTTATTGCGTTACTGTTAAGGTAATGGCTGCAGCGTTGGCTATAGCAAGAACGCACACTGACTTAAAATTCTAGTGGTACTTGAGCAATGGTTATTTTAAAAATAAGAACCATCAAAATTCCAAGCAGTTTTTCATTTGCCTTAATTAGTTTATAGCTTTAAACAGTTAGGTGTCGTATTTTTAGTCGTAAATTGGACAGAATCAGATGCTACGTGATACTTTTAAATAACTGGAAAAGCACAGAAAGAGGTCAAAGTAAAAACATGCCATGTATGGAGCTAATTTGGATAAATTTGGCTAGGATTGTTCATGCCCAGATAAGCTGTAGTGATCAAGCTCGGTACAGGTTATTCAGTCTGACTCTGTTAGACGCCTTCATTCATATCATTTGATAGCAGAATTTTGATCTTCCGGTGGGGGAGAAAAACCTGTTCACGCTGGTGTCTTTGGGTGTACGCACAAACCCCTGCTGAAGCTTATGCTGAGTTACTGTCCTTGCTGATTTGAGTTTATTATGAATTAAGACACTTTGATTTAAGATAATGTGACTTTTGTATTTCTGAAGCATGCTCAATTATAGTAAAAGTAAATCGGTAATTAGGATTGTGCAATAAGTATAATCTAAGATAATTTCAGTTCTCACATTGTTGAAACAATTGTCACCCACTTTGCATTTAAAAAAAAAAAAAAAAAACACTCCTTGAGTCCATGCATTCACACTGTCAGAATAGAATACTGTCAGCACACCACAAGTTAAGCTAGCATAACTGCCTAAAAGTGAGTGAGCAAACAGTGCCACGGAATTAAACAGCCTCGCAATCTACAGTATGTTATATTTTAATTGCAAGATGTGGATCATCTTCACTCGCATGGAGGTTGTTTGGCTTTGAAAAGAGTTTTCAAATTGCAGGCTTTTCAGCAACATGTTGGAAATGGTTGGCGTTGACAGCTCAACAACTAACTTGTTTCACCATCTGCAAACTAACCACCACACAGAACATGAACAATACAAAAAGCTTTAGAAGTCGGCTGTCCATGACATGACTAAATCATCCAAGGTACAAGCACAAAAATGCACTGAGTAAACTTTAAATGATTCATTCTTCAAAAAAGTGCTTCACAACAAGAAAGGTAAAGGTAGATGGCATGAGATAACAAATACTGTCACCAATTAGATAGCAGAAGATATGGTGCCAATTCAAGTGGGTGAGAAGGATGGTTTCAAACCTCTTTTCAATGCTTTACACCCAATATTTCAGTCAAACAGCTCTGCTTAAACTGTATGGTTCATGTCCCATAAACTGCAGGATGACATAATTGCACAAGGTCTGAAAGATGTGGTGACATAGTAGTTGCTGTGAGAAGACCACATGGTTTGCATGACAGACCGCAGAGCAAACATTATGGATTAGCAGCTAGAAGAGGCTTCCTAGTTTTGGACGTGGGTTTCATACTGCCGTTTTTTTTAAGTTGGGTTCCTCTATAAAACGCAATTTAACTGAAATTGATCTAGTATGGAGCCCAGTAGGTGTCGGGCAAAAAAAAAAAAACTAATCTGTTTGAGTAAATTACATAATTTGTCCAAACTGATTACCGTAAGAAGCATATGCCTATCGGGCATTATTTCATAATCCATCTTTGTTCTGAGTCCTAGTTTCTAAAGCACTTTATTATTTAAAACCCTCTCACAGATCCCCACCTCTTTGCCCCACTCAATCTTGCCCCTAAAGTGTTTTAGCAGCATTTCAAACACAGGAATTCAGCAGTGTGTCTCTTCACACTGCCACTGAAAAAGAGCCACTTGATATCTGAGATGAACAGTAATGTGAGTGGTGTAAAACACATTCATTTCCCCAAATTGAGAAACATGTAAAAATAGGTACATGTGCATTCCTGCCTCAAGCAGCCCTTCTCAGAGTGCTTTTGGCACCAGAGAAAATGTACCATGTAACATTGCTGCTCTGAAGCCAGATGCTGTTGACAGACATCTCTCTCACACACCTTTCCTCAGTAAAATTTTACATTGGTTTTATTTTTCTGATATCTTTATATAATATTGTACAGAACTTGAAGTTAATTTAAAAATGTTATAGGTTTGGGTTTTTGTATCGTTATGCAGTATAAGTTTACAAATGTATGTTTACAAATGCTATACTTTTTTTCCCCACTGTGCAGTGTTTGACAGAACTTTAGGTTTTTTACACAGTGTTAGATTTTAGTTCTTGCTTATATGCTGCACAATTCATCTTGCATCAGAACAGTTTATCTACACTGTAATGTTCATGTCCTGTAGTTCAGTTATGATTAGTATTGTATTCCCTTAGAATTCATGTATTAATAAGGGTGTCTGTTTTAAAATGCTCTCATAATTAGGGCTGTAACGATTAGTCAACATAATCGACAACGTCGACTACAAAAAAAAAATCATTGACGCAGATTTTTTGTCGACACGTCATAAACAGAACCTTCAATAGAGGCTCCAATCACAAAGAACCACATTGGTTTTTGTAACTGCAATGCACTACATGAGCGTCTGGGGGTAGTATTGTTTTTGTTTGTCAAGACTGCACACAGTCCTACCAATGAAGAACGACGTCAGAGGTGAAGAAGAATGTAGAGGAAAATTAAACGTGGTTGCAATGGTGAGTCGGATTGAGGAGGGTGAAGGAGATGGAAAAAAATTGAGACAAACTTTGTGAATATTTAATTGAACAACGATTAGTCGACTACCAAAATCATTAATTGCAGCCATACTCATAATAGCCTTATTAGTCTCAGTGCAATTATTTGTGTATATCCCGTAGGCCACTTTGAAACGGTTTACTCATACTTGCACTGTTTGATCTTACTAATACTTGATTGGTGGTTTTATTTAAATTTTAAGTAGACCTGTAATCATTAATCTCATTAGTAATCTACAATTAATATCCTAATCAATTAATATCAAGGAAGTTAAATCGGTAAGACTTTTTTCAAACATTTTTAAACGATATCGTCAGTCCCTGAAAGATAAGTTTATCAGATTTTTTGGTCCCGTTTTCTCAAGTGAAGGATGAGATTTGTGAATGATGGTGACTTGTCAATTTGATTCTACTGTAGATTTATACCTAAAGGTCAATGGTTCAGTTATAATCAAAATAAACACCTTTAGTCTTTTTTTCAAACAATATTTTCCAAATCTGCCACCTTAAACTAATCCTCAATAGACTATTGTAAACTATTTGCTCTTAGAAAAATGATTCTCATCACAATGCTGAACTTTAGTCTAAAGTAATGCACAGGCAGTCCCTGGGTTACGTACGAGATAGCGACTGTAGATTTGTTCTGTTGAATTTGTATGCTAGTCGGAAAAGGTACATTATTTTAATAAATGCTATTGTTGACCGACTGTAACCAAGTGCTCTGCAAATAAATGGAGTCTCACCTCTCTCTGACTTTTATTTCTACTTTATTTTCCATGGTGATGGTTTTTCTTTATGCATCACCAACACTTGCATCAGATTTGTTTCAGATTCATTGTTGAAGGGTGAAGACAAAAGGTTAAGATGAGCTCTTCTGCACAGCACTGTCCACGCTATCACAGGAAGGCACCCCTCGTCAGCACGTCTGGCGTACTGAGCGAGAAACAACTTCCTGCTATGTACGTAACAATACAAGCAGGCTTGCTATTGAGAATGAATGGGGGCAGCGAGGGGCGATTCACCATTCGCCCACCACCTCCCCCATTCAACAGGCAGCCACCAAAGGCACGCTATACAATGCTGCCCCATTCACCCTCAATGGCCTCCATTCAGCCACAACTGGATCACTGCTTGCAGCATTACCAGCTGCCCACCAAGTAGAAATGGGGCAGTCAGGAGCAGGAGCTGTGGCGGCATGGTGGGCAAGCAACGAACTGCCACGTCAAGCCTCCATCCTGCACATGAGCGGTAGCAGTGGCCTCGGCGACTATGGACCCCAGGTCACCGCTTGCCGTGCATTCAGCCGCCCACTGAGAATGAATGGGGTGCGGCTCCCACCGCCCCATTTATCAACGGAGCCGCCCGAGGAACACTACACTGCACGAGCGGCGAAATCGTCCCTTCTAGCCACCGTTTGCAGTGTTCCCAGGTCGAAGATGACTGCATGGCAGTTACTGAGGAGCCTGCTTTGCGTCCTCCAGACAGTTGAAAGAGCAGCTGCAGCCCCATTTGTAAGTCGGATATCTGTAACTTGGAGACTACCTGTATTTTGATCAAAGAAATTGTAATTTTATTTTCCTGGTGTCAAATGGTTCGCTTAGATTTTTAGTCATCTAACAAGTGCATGTCTTTGAGGAAAATCCTAATATCCATTATTTTAGGCAGGCTCTTTCTGTAGTAATTAAGATGCATTCTTATGGTACAGAAGTACCTGGAATCCCCAGGTAATGTTTTGGTAAGGCAGACAATGGGTACATCTTTGTCCGTCTTTCCACAATTGAAACGGGTTGGAGTCCATGCCTGCCATGCTCGTTAAAGGAAAATGGTCTAAGGAAAACAGCCTTTGCCATTTTTGTAGTTCTTATGAGACCAATTCAACCTGTCATTGATATGGATCCCCAAGTACCTGTAGGAGTGCACCAACTCCACATCCATTTGCAGTGACCAGACAGAGGCTCTTTGTTGCAGTGAAAGTCAAACATTTTCTTGGTTTTGCTGATATTTAGATGTAGACAGTTCTTTCTGCATCAAGAATCAATGCTCTCTACCTGATTCCTACACTTTCTCCTTATCAATACCTCACATAAGTGTTGATCCATCTGAAAAAGTCTAAGTGATATGACTTGGTGTTAAATTTATACTCTGAGGTATACAGAGTGAAGAGAGGAGGACACAGGATTGCTCACTGTGATGCTCCAGTGTTTCTCACATCTGTATAAGAGAAACAGCCCTTGAGTCTCTTGGACTGCCAGACAGGACATAGTTTATTATCCAATACACTATAGGGTCATCCTGTTTTTTGGAAGAGGAACACTACAGAATGTTTTTTTTGCATTAGCAGCCTTTTCAGGAGGCTTAAGGGCAGACTGAACAGTTGACAGAGGATTCCATAAAATTGGTCAGCACAGGTGTTGAACTTGGGAGAAGCTACAGAAACAGATGGAGCCAGTCAGTGTGTAGCTTTCTACGTTGTCTCCTTTCTTGGTTTTCAGTAATGAACATCCCATGCGTATGATCAAAGGGTGAACTTGTCACTGGCCAGTCTAATTGATGTAGTTGGAATTGTTGTTGTAGTAGGGATGGTGTGGAGTGATGTGTCATTGGATGAAGGTGGCAGTCGAATGAAAATATATATAATATGCACTCTCCAAAAATGCTCCCACCCAGGGCTGAACTTTAGCGTAACTTTGCACACCACCTGTTCCAGAAGATTTTGAAGTTAAATAGGGACAGATTCTATGTATTGTGACAGATAATGCTTCTAATATGTTAAGCACAATTTAAGAAAATGAATAAAGTAGATGAAGGTGACAAACAGATATTAGAGGAAGACAGTTCTGCAAGTATCGGAGAAAGTGAAACTGAAGAGAATAGTGATATTTTGGATAACATTGCTGAAGAAGCATCTAAGCTTACTACTATTCAGCATATGCATTGTGCTGTTCATACTCTGCAACTTACAGTAAGATGGATTGAAAGATCGTCATGCAGCTAATCTAATTGACAAATTGAGGCAAGTAACTGTTGCAGCCAGGGCTCCTAAAACAGTTACCATTTTGAAAAGACGTGCAGGAAAAGGAGCCATTTTGGATCAAACGCCACACTGGGGAAGCACTTATTTGATGGTAAAGCTTTTGCTAGAACCAAGACTTTCTTGAACTGGACAATGAAAATGTTTTATTAAGTGAAAGCCAGTGGGCACATGTAAATGAACTGGAAAGTCAACTTTCTTACCCTTTTACTGTCACCAAGAGGTTGCAATATGAAGATTTAACACTCGGTAAATTTTTCTTGGAATAGAAGAGCTTGATATATTGGCTGAACAAAAGTGGAGGGTAAATAGCTGATGGCATCGTATCTTCAATGGAGAAGTCTCTTACTGGATAATCAAATCTTGTTAGCTGCTGTTGATCCAGTGAGCTGAATTTTGTTGAGCAGTGACCAGATTACTAATGAAAAAAAGGCACTCTGATGTAGCAGTTCACATGAAGGGATTACTGCTACCTGAAACGCCACCACTGGGTGAAGCTATAAGCACAGGTAACTCAGGATCATCCTCTTCAAATGAAGAATTAGACTTTGATTCCTACTTGGACAAAATGGAAGTTTCAAAAGCAAAGTGACGACGTCTATGCGTGAAAGATAAACGACCAGTAAATGTCCAAATAAAGATTCCTGCAGGAGTTTTTTAAAGAATTTAAAAAGTTGAAAAGTATGATCGCTCATTGAAACTGACTGTAGAAGAATCCATCCTTGTTGATCCAGAGATTATTAGTGATGTGGCTAGAACTGTAAGAGCAATGCCACCCACCCAAGTCGGTGTTGAAAGACTATTTTCAGCTCTAAAAATAAGTCCGATTTAAGAGCTTCTATGAAAGAGGATCTGGCAGAAGCATTTGTTTGTTAAAACACTGCATTGAGTTACTTTTGGATTGCATTTAACAGCTGTTCTACTCTACAACTATATTCCAAGTTTAATATATAAACTGTTTTTGTTCATGTAGTTAAGCTTTTTTGTTTTAAAACTACCAAAGAATGTGGTTTATATTTTTTGAACTGGTAAAGTTTCTGATTTTTATGCATGCTGCTACTTTATAGCCACTTGATAAACAATAAATTAAACCTTAATGTTTTTATTTTTAACTGGCCAATACGGTAGAAAGTCGCCTTCCTAGCCCATAGTTCTGTGGTTAAATGAAGTGTATGTTGCCTTCCTTCAATCAACATGAAAAATACATTATCATATTAAATACAGAGATGTCTGAGTTAGAAGTACTGGAAACTAAGTAGTCAAAGAATTTCTCGACCGAAACCACAGCCCTGTAATTGACTAAAGCTACTTGAAATTTGGTTGTTAGTACATACTGTAGCTAAGAACTTAAACATAGCACTATATATACTCAGCAAAAAAAGAAACGTCCCTTTTTCAGGACTGTGTATTTCAACAATAATGTTTTAAAAATCCAAATAACTTTACAGATCTTCATTGTAAATTGTTTAAACAATGTTTTCCATGCATGTTCAATTAACCATAATCAATTAATTAACATGCACCTGTGGAATGGTTGTTAAGACCTTAACAGCTTACAGAAAGTAAGCATTTAAGGTCACAGTTCTAAAAACGCAGGACACTAAAGAGACTTGTCTACCGACTGTGAAAAACACCCAAAGAAAGATGCCCAGGGTCCCTGCTCATCTGCGTGAACGTGCATTAGGCATGCTGCAGGGAGGCATGAGGACTGCTGATGTGGCTAGGGCAATAAATTGCCATGTCCACACTGTGAGACGCCTAAGACAGCTCTACAGGGAGACAGGAAGGACAGCTGATCATCCTCGCAGTGGAAGACCACGTGTAACAACACCTGCACAGGATCGGTACATCCGAATATCAC
>JANRMT010062837.1:23073965-23098301 GCA_026402145.1 Polypterus bichir lapradei | reverse complement strand
AAATGTGTTTGATGATCAGAAACATTTTGTGTGACAAACATGCAAAATAATAAGAAATCAGGAAGGGGGCAAATAGTTTTTCACACCACTGTATCTTCATGCAACAGCAATACCTTTTTCTTTAGTAATTTAATTTCTTTATCAATACTGTTTTAAAGTGTCCACTAAGGTATTCTGCATATTCGGAAATGTAGAAATTCCCTGCCAACTACTAAACCAATTAAAACATCCGTGACATTAAGAGCCAGTAAAATAAAGGTTTTCACTGCAATCTCATTTAGTCACTAGAATATCCAGGAATTAATTCAAATTACTGTTTATTGGAAGAAAGGAAAAAACCCTGAAGTAATGTTATGAAAACCATAAAGCTATCCTGGATGCTTCGTCACCCTGTCCCCAGTCCAGTAGGAACAAAGAACACAAGCTCTCAAACACATGGTCAAAAACTCTTCTCTTACAAAAACCAAATAGGCAAATAAAAAAATTACTTGAGCATCACTAGTTTACCAATATGTACATAAAAAGAAAAAGCAGCCAAGCTGTGAGCTACACAATCAGTAGTTATAGCAGTAATAACTCTGATATACAAGATGAACATTGGTTATTGCACTCCTCACATTGTACCCAGAATTCAAAAAGGTTTTAGGCAGGGCACACTAAGAAAGCCAGCATTATGTTACACACTACAGTGTTTTACACTCATTAAAATGATTTTTTTCTTACCTTGCTTGCTGCCATTTAGACATCATTACTGATTCTACACCCGTGTTTTGAAAAGTTGGAGATGAAATGTTTATTGTACTCCTACAATACCAGTAACATGAGAGCAGGGTGCTATGGCTGTGGTGTGTCTTTTTGGTTTTAATTCTAGTTCTTTTCTATCCACAGGTTGGAGTAAAGGCATTGTAGTATTGAGGATTGAATTGATTGATGCAAAACAATCTCCAAAAAAAAATTGCAGTGCTGAATTCTCATTTAAAATTTTGTTCATGACATACATTGTACAGCATTATACAGTGCATTCGGAAAGTATTCACAGCACATCACTTTTTCCACATTTTGTTACAGCCTTATTCCAAAATGGATCAAATTATTTTTTTCTTCAGAATTCTACACACAACACCCCATAATGACAGTGTGAAAAAAGCTTATTTGAGGTTTTTGCAAATTTATTAAAAATAAAAAAACTGCAAAATCACATGTACATAAGTTCACAGCCTTTGCTCAGTACTTTGTCGATGCACCTTTGGCAGCAATTACAGCCTCAAGTCTCTTTGAATATGATGCCACAAGCTTGGCACACCTATCCTTGACCAGTTTCGCCCATTCCTCTTTGCAGCACCTCTCAAGCTCCATCAGGTTGGATGGGAAGTGTCAGTGCACATCCATTTTAAGATCTCTCCAGAGATGTTCAATCGGATTCAAGTCTGGGCTCTGGCTGGGCCACTCAAGAACATTCACAGAGTTGTCCTGAAGCCACTCCTTTGATATCTTGGACTGTGTGCTTAGGGTCGTTGTCCTGCTGAAAGATGAACCGTCGCCCCAGTCTGAGGTCAAGAGCGCTCTGGAACAGGTTTTCATCCAGGATGTCTCTGTACATTGCTGCAGTCATCTTTCCCTTTATCCTGACTAGTCTCCCAGTTCCTGCTGCTGAAAAAAACATCCCCACAGCCTGATGCTGCCACCACCATGCTTCACTGTAGGGATGGTATTGGCCTGGTAATGAGCGGTGCTTGGTTTCCTCCAAACGTGACACCTGGCATTCACACCAAAGAGTTCAATCTTTGTTTCATCAGACCAGAGAATTTTGTTTCTCATGGTCTGAGACTCCTTCAGGTGCCTTTTGGCAAACTCCAGGCGGGCTGTGATGTGCCTTTTACTAAGGAGTGGCTTCTGTCTGGCCACTCTACCATACAGGCCTGATTGGTGGATTGCTGCAGAGATGGTTGTCCTTTTGGAAGGTTCTCCTCTCTCCACAGAGGACCTCTGGAGCTCTGACAGAGTGACCATCGGGTTCTTGGTCACCTCCCTAACTAAGGCCCTTCTCCCCCGATCACTCAGTTTTAGATGGCCGGCCAACTCTAGGAAGAGTCCTGGTGGTTTCGAACTTCCACTTATGGATAATGTATGCCACTATGCTCATTGGGACCTTCAAAGCTGCAGAAATTTTTCTGTAACCTTCCCCAGATTTGTGCCTCGAGACAATCCAGTCTCGGAGGTGTACAGACAATTCCTTTGACTTCATGCTTGGTTTGTCCTCTGACATGAACTGTCAACTGTGGGACCTTCTATAGACAGGTGTGTGCCTTTCCAAATCATATCCAATCAACTGAATTTACCACAGGTGGACTCCATTTAAGCTGCAGAAACATCTCAAGGATGAGCAGGGGAAACCGAATGCACCTGAGCCCAATTTTGAGCTTCATGGCAAAGGCTGTGAATACTTATGTACATGTGCTTTCTCAATTTTATTTTAATGTTTGCAAAAAACCTCAAACTTTTTTCATGTTGTCATTATGGGGTGTTGAGTAGAATTCTGAGGAAAAACAATGAATTTAATCCATTTTGGAATAAGGCTGTAACAATGTGGAAAAAGTGATGCGCTGTGAATACTTTCCGGATGCACTGTAATGTAAACTATACATTTGTCTGAATGTGATCTGGCATGGGACTGATTTAAGTGTGTGAAATACTGGGCATTATGCGTGGCATTTTGAATTCATAGGAAAGGCCGTTGGTCCAGATGACATACCTATGGAAGCATGGAGGTGTTAAGGAGAGATGGCAGTGGTGTTTTTAACCAGGTTGTTTAATGGAATCTTGGAAAGTGAGAGGATGCCTGAGGAGTGGAGAAGTGTACTGTGCCGATATTTAAGAATAAGGGGGATGTGCAGGACTGCAGTAACTACAGGGGAATAAAACTGAGCCACCACATGAAGTTATGGGAAAGAGTAGTGGAAGCTAGGTTAAGAAGAGAGGTGATGATTAGTGAGCGGCAGTATGGTTTCATGCCAAGAAAGAGCACCACAGATGCTACGTTTGCCCTTAGCATGTTGAAGTATAGAGAAGGCCTGAAGGAGTTGCATTGCGTCTTTGTGGACCTGGAGAAAGCATATGACGGGGTGCCTTGAGAGGAGCTATGGTATTGTATGAAGAAGTCGGGAGTGGCAGAGAAGTATGTAACAGTTGTGCAGGATATGTACTGGGGAACTGTGAAAGTGGTGAGGTCTGCGGTAGGAGTGGTGGATGCATTCAAGTTGGAGGTGGGATTATATCGGGGATCGGCTCTGAGCCCTTATTTGCAATGGTGATGGACAGGTTGACAGACGAGATTAGATTGCTGATGACATTGTGATCTGTAGTGATAGGGAGCAGGTTGAGGAGACCCTGGAGTGGTGGAGATATGCTCTAGAGAGGAATGAAGGTCAGTAGGAACAAAACAGAATACATGTGTGTAAATGAGAGGGAGGTCAGTGGAATGGTGAGGATGCAGGGAGTAGAGTTGGCGAAGGTGGATGAGTTTAAATACTTGGGATCAACAGTACAGAGCAATGGGGATTGTGGAAGAGAGGTGAAAGAGTGCAGGCAGGGTGGAATGGGTGGAGAAGAGTGTCAGGAGTAATTTGTGACGGGTATCAGCAAGAGTGAAAGTGGAGGTCTACAGGACGGTAGTGAGACCAGCTATGTTATATGGGTTGGAGATGGTGGCACTGACCAGAAAGCAGGACAGAGCTGGAGGTGGCAGAGTTAAAAGATGCTAAGATTTGCATTGGGTGTGACGAGGATGAACAGGATTAGAAATGAGTACATTAGAGGGTCAGCTCAAGTTGGACGGTTTGGAGACAGTCAGAGGCGAGATTGCATTGGTTTGGACGTATGCAGAGGAGAGATGCTGTGTATACTGGGAGAAGGATGCTAAGGATAGAGCTGCCAGGAAAGAGGAAAAGAGGAAGGCCTAAGCAAAGGCTTATGGATGTGGTGAGAGAGGACATGCAGGTGATGGGTGTAACAGAACAAGATGCAGAGGACAAAGATATGGAAGATGATCCGCTGTGGCGACCCCTAACGGGAGCAGCCGAAAGAAGCTGTGTATTATGCATAGTTATTAGTATAAGACTAATTCCAATGCGAATCGTAGGGCGTATAAAAAACAAAAACATGAGGACAACCATTAAGGAGGCTAAAAGGCATTTAGAGAGGAATATAGCAGACAATGCAAAAGATGACCTAAGAGATTCTTTCAGTAATTTAGTAGTCAAGTAGCAGGTGAAGTGCATCAGCAATAGTAAAGGGGAATTTAAAAAAAAAAAAAAAAAAAGAGAAATAGCAGCTGCTCTAAACTTATTTTTGAAGTCCTCATATGTGAGGAAGTGGATAAACTACTAACTACTGACTACTAAGGAGGTACTGAGTAATTTGGGAATTGTAGAGGGAGGGTGGTGGCCAAAGGCTGGGACCTTGGTGGTCTGATCCTCGGCTACAGAAACTGACTCTTGGGACATGGAATGTCACCTCTCTGAAGGGGAAGGAGCCTGAGCTAGTGCGCGAGGTCGAAAGGTTCCGGCTAGATATAGTTGGACTCACCACAACGCACAGCTTGGACTCTGGAACCAATCTCCTTGAGAGGGGCTGGACTCTCTACCACTCTGGAGTTGCCCCCGGTGAGAGGTGCTGAGCAGGTGTAGGCATACTTTTTGCCCCCTAACTTGGAGCCTGTGCATTGGGGTTTACCCCGGTGGACGAGAGGGTGTCCTTCCTCCGTTTTCGGGTGGGGGGAAAGGGTCCTGACTGTTTGTGCGTATGCGCCGAACAGCAGTTTGGAGTATCCACCCTTTTTGGAGTCTCTGGAGGGGGTGCTAGAGGGCGTACCTTCTGGGGACTCCCTCGTTCTGCTGGGAGACTTCAATGCTCATGTGGGCAATGACAGCGAGACCTGGAAGGGCGTGATTGGGAGCAATTGGCCCCCCGATCTGAATCCGAGCGGTGTTTTGTTATTGGACTTCTGTGCTCATCACGGATCGGATTGTCCATAACGAACACCATGTTCAAGCATAAGGGTGTTCATATGTGCACTTGGCACCAGGACACCCTAGGCCTCAGTTCGATCGACCTTGCGGCCATATGTCTTGGACACTCGGGTGAAGAGAGGAGCGGAGCTGTCCACTGATCACCACCTGGTGGTGATTTGGCTTTGATGGTGGGGGAAGATACTGGTCAGGCCTGGTAGGCCCAAATGTGTTGAGGGTCTGCTGGGAACGGCTGGCAGAGTCCCCTGTCAGAAGTAGCTTCAACTCCCACCTTCGGCAGAACTTCGACCACGTCCCGATGGAGGTGGGGGACATTGAGTCCGAATGGGCCATGTTCTGTGCCTCTATTGTTGAGGCAGCTGACTGGAGCTGTGGCCGTAAGGTGGTCGGTTCCTGTTGTGGCGGCAATCCCCGAACCTGTTGGTGGACACCGGCAGTGAGGGATGCCGTCAAGCTGAAGGAGTCCTACGGGACCTTTTTGTCCTGTGGGTCTCTGGAGGTAGCTGATAGGTACTGGCAGGCCAAGCGGAATGTGGCTTTGGTGGTTGCTGAGGCAAAAACTCCGGCATGGGAGGAGTTTGGAGAGGCCTTGGAGAACGACTTTCGGACGGCTTCGAAGAGATTCTGGTCCACCATCCGGCATCTTAGGAGGGGGATGCAGTGCACTGTCAACACTGTATATGGTGGGGATGGTGCGTTGCTGACCTCGACTCGGTATGTTGTGGGTCGGTGGGGGGAGTACTTCGAAGACCTCCTCAATCCCACTAACATGCCTTCCAATGAGAAAGCAGAGCTTGGGGTCTCTGAGGTGGGCTCTCCCATCTCTGGGACTGAGGTCACCAAGGTGGTCAAACTCCTTGGTGGCATGGCCCCGGGGGTGGATGAGATACGCCCGGAGTTCCTTAAGGCTCTGGATGTTGTAGGGCTGTCTTGGTTGACATGTCTCTGCAACATCGCATGGACATCGGGGACAGTGCCTCTGGATTGGCAGACCAGGGTGGTGGTCCCTCTCTTTAAAAAGAGGGACCAGTGGGTGTGTTCCAACTACAGAGGTATCACACTCGTCAGCCTCCCTGGAAAAGTCTTTTCGGGGGTTCTGGAGAGGAGGGTCCGTCAGATAGATAGCCGAACCTCGGATTCAGGAGGAACAGTGTGGTTTTCGTCCTGGTCGCAGAACAGTGGACCAGCTCTACACCCTTGGCAGAATCCTGGAGGGTGCATGGGAGTTTGCCCAACCAGTCTACATGTGTTTTGTGGACTTGGAAAAGGTGTTCGACCGTGTCCCTCGGGGAATCCTGTGGGGGGTGCTCAGGGAGTATGGGGTACCGGACCCCCTGATAAGAGCTGTTCAGTCCCTGTACAACTGGTGTCAGAGCTTGGTCCGCATTGCCGGCAGTAAGTCAAGCCAGTTTCCAGTGAGAGTTGGACTCCGCCAGGGCTGCCCTTTGTCACCGATTCTGTTCATAATTTTTTATGGACAGAATTTCTAGGTGCAGCCAGGGTGTTGAAGGGGTCCAGTTTGGTGGACTCAGGATTGGGTCACTGCTTTTTGCAGATGATGATGCTCTCAATTTACCAGTCGATCTACGTTCCTACCCTCACCTATGGTCATGAGCTATGGGTAGTGACCGAAAGAACGAGATCGCGTATACAAGCGGCTGAAATGAGTGTCCTCCGCAGGGTGTCTGGGCTTTCCCTTAAAGATAGGGTGAGAAGCTCAGTCATCCGGGAGGGGCTCAGAGTAGAGCCGCTACTCCTCCGCATCGAGAGGAGTCAGATGAGGTGGCTCGGGCATCTGATCAGGATGCCTCCTGAACGCCTCCCTGGTGAGGTGTTCCAGGCACGTCCAACCGGGAGGAGGCCCCGGGGAAGACCCAGGACACGCTGGAGGGACTATGTCTCCCGGCTGGCCTGGGAACGCCTTGGGGTTCTCCCGGAAGAGCTGGAAGAAGTGGCCGAGGAGAGGGAAGTCCGGGCCTCTCTGCTTAAGCTACTGCCCCCGCAACCCAACCACGGATAAGCGGAAGAGGATGGATGGATGGTTAGAGGGAGAAGTACTGCTAATGTTAAATAGGCTGAAATCCACCAAATCGCCAGGACCAGATAATGCTAACCTCCATGAGAACTCAAGGATAAATGAGTACATACAGTAATCCCTCCTCGATCGCGGGGGTTGCGTTCCAGACCCCCCCCGCGACAGGTGAAAATCCGCGAAGTAGAAACCATATGTTTGTATGGTTATTTTTATATATTTTAAGCCCTTATAAACTCTCCCGCACTGTTTATAAATATTCCCCGCAGTGTTATACAGCATAATCCCTTTGTATTCTCTTAGATATTAGGTAAGATTCATTGAAATTCTGTATATAAACACACTATTTATATACAGTAAAACCTAAATATTTTAAAGATATTGAGTGTCTCCGATATCACATATGTTACAGCCATTACGATAGACAGGTCACCAGCAATAAATACGTACAATGCAAGAAAAATAGTATACAGTAAAACATGTACTAAGCACTGTAAGAAGAAAATTAATTATGGTTACTCACCAACAATGACACGATGACTTGTCCGATAACAATGAGTTTAATTTTACTGCACAACAAAGGAGAGCGTTACAGCCCTTGTAAAGGAGCCACTTCAGGCGATTGTGTAGCACTGCCGTTGTTCTTCTTCTGGCAGTCTTCAATCCAAATCCCTAAAGCAGATTCCATCCAGACTACTGCCTTATTACATCCACTTACAACTCGTTTTGCACCCTGGTTAAAAGGACACTGCAGCCGTAGATCTTATATTCCTTTCCTACTTTTTAAATAAAAAGAATCGTAGCCTTCAACAAATCCAAAACGTTTACCTTTTCGTCAATCGTTAACATCTTCTTCTTGCGCTTGGGCACGGCCCCTGAAGCAGTAGCAGATTGTTTTGGAGCCATAATGAAGGGCTTGACTATGCACAAAGATGAACACTAAAGAGCACAACTCTTTACACAGCGAAACACGTTGATGCTGAATGAGTGAGACGAGACTTCCTGGTTAACACTGCATTCAGCACGCAGGAGCTCAACTGCGTGCTCTGATTGGTTAGCTTCTCAGTCAGGAGAACTTAACTGCGTGCTCTGATTGGTTAGCTTCTCAGCCATCCGCCAATAGCGTCCCTTGTATGAAATCAACTGGGCAAACCAACTGAGGAAGCATATACAGGAAGTAAAAAGACACATTGTCCGCAGAACCCGCGAAGCAGCGAAAAATCCGCGCTATATATTTAGTTATGCTTTCATATAAAATCCGCGATAGAGTGAAGCCACGAAAGTCAAAGCGCGATATAGCGAGGGATTACTGTATATAAATCCTTGATGTATATTTTTAGAAAGTCACTGGGGAAATTCTGAAAGACTGGAAAATGGCAAATATTCTCTCATTATATAAAAAGAGTGACTGGGCAGGTCCAATCAACTATAGGCTATTAAGCTTAACTCACATCACAGGTAAATTAAGGGAAGGAATTAAGGATAAGATTTAGCAACACTTGGCAAGAATAGTGGTTTTACTGAACAGTTAGCATGGGTTTAGAAGACGGAAGTCATGTTTTACCAACATGCTAGAATACTATGAGGAAAGCAACAAAAAATATATGTATCTTGACCTTCAGAAAGCATTTAAGGTGCCACATGAGAGGTTGGGCATCAAACTAATAGAAGTGGGAGTTGGTGTGGTGAGTAGATGGGTGCAGAATTGGCTCAGACACAGGAAGCAGAAGGGTTATGGTGTGAGGAACCCTTTCTGAATTGGCTGTCATTAAAAGTGGTGTTCCAAAGGGTTTGGTGCTTGGGCCACTGCAATTTTTAATGTATATAAATGATTTGGATATGAAAATTTAAGATGGTTACGTTTGCAGATACGCTAAGTAGATTCACAGAGGGACTTGGGCACATTTGTGGCAGATGAAATTTAATGTAAATAAATGTAGAGTATTACATGTTGAAAGTAAAAAATTAGGCCTGAATACACAATGGAAGGTCTGAATTTGGAAAGTACACCTTGTGAGAAGAATGTAGGAGTGGACACTATCACTATTGACCCTATCAGCTGCCATATATTAAGAATACTTTTAGAAGGCAAGAGAAGGAGTTATAGCACAATGTATAGAATGAAGTTCTAGAAGTTCTTGGCGGCTATGCTCAAGATTTATAATGTGCAGTTTTCGTCTCCAGGTTACGAAAAGGACATAGCAGCGCTAGTAAAGGTCCAGAGAAGAGTGACTAGGCTGATGCCAGTGCTACAGGGACTGAATTATGAGGAAAGATTAATATAGATGAGCCTTTTCAGTTTAAGCAAAAGAAGATTGAGGAGATATGAAGTGTTTAAAATTTACGAAGAGGATTAGTATGGTGGATTTAGACTGCTATTTTAAAATGAGTTCCTCAAGAACATGGACATTGTGCTAAATTTACCCTTGAGTTTCTAGTTAGCACTAACCTTTTCTTTACACAGAGAACCAAAGTCACATGGAATAAGCTGAGTAGTTTGGTAGACTAGAACTTAAGGGACTTTCAAAACTAATCTGCAGGGGTTAAAGGCCAAAAGACTGCCCAGTCCCCACTGAGAATTCTACCTAAATTTAAAAAAAAAAAAAACAAAAAAAAAAAAACTAACTTTAGCATCTTTAATTTTCATATTAGTTATTTTGAAGCAGTTGATCTCGTAGACAGATTATCTGTTTTCATTCCATCATAAGTGGCTTCATAAGTACTGTGATCAGCTGCAAAATTAAAATAAGTCTCCAAGTAGTCTTCTGATTCTGAAAACTAAATGCTACTAGATGAGTTTAAGGGGTACTGATTTTTCGACGAGATCTCTCCAGTCGACAGTGTCAAGTTTTCTGCAAAAAAAAAAAAAAAAGTCGAGCAGGTTCAGCAGCTACTTTAGTTAGTGTCCTCTGGACTCAAGAGGTAGCACATGCAGTGCTACTAGCTAAAGCAGAGGTTCAGAAAAAAGGCAGAAGGCTATAGATTTGGAAGAGGCACAGATAAGAGATCAGCTGGCACTAGAAGCTGCAATTCCATAGTCCAATGCTAAATTGAGAGTTCTTAAAGGTAACAGCCACATTACAAGTAAACCAAATCCTTATAACATTACTGAAGAAACGGATGAGAAGAATGAAGAGCCTTGTGAGGCAAGTATTTGTAGCTCTTGGTATAGAAATGGAAATAAATATGAGCCTCACTAACAACATTATGAACAGCAAAATAAGGCACAAGTACCCTATGCTGTATAGAAAGGTTCCTAGTATTTGATGGTGACCCAGTGAACTATGTGGACTTTATTAAAGCATTTGATCATGCTATTGATGGAGAACCCCCGAGATAAATTGGACTTATTACCACAATTTATCAAAGGCTTACCCCATTAAATTGTTAAAGGTTGTGTATATACATGGCACTGGTAGGAAATTGTAAAGTGGCCAAAAAGCTTGAAAGTCTGTGGAAGTGGCCTACAGATAGCAGATGCATACATGAAGAACACCAAAAGGTGGCTGCAAATACAGTAAAGCCAGACGATGGGTAAGGCCTGATGGATTATGTAGGCCCCCATGGTATTCTAGTTTGTTGTATTTCAAGCAAATGCAATTCTTTGTAGAAATTCATTCATGCCTCTTTTTGTATGCGTGTTTCCTGCATGTTTTCTCGTTAAAGGCACGCAAATTAGCTAGCTGCATGAGACAAATATTAAAGCGAGCAGTATCAGATACCTTAACTGTCAAAAAAACTAAAACGCAAGCTTAACAGAAAAATTGAGGGCACAACAATATCCCAGCAACTTTTACGAAAAAAAATAGCAAATATGCTGTCGTATTCATCCAGTCATTCTGCATAATAAGGAAATGGGTACCGACCAAGCTACATCTCCTGAAAAGGATCATGCTAAGTCAGAAAAGCACATTATTTCATTCCACGTTTCTGTGGAGCCACTAGAGATGTGAACCGCCACTGGGGCCGGTAAAGAGTGTTCTAGCTGTGATCCCAGTTATAGTTAAGTCTGAATTGGGCAAAAGATGTGTAGAAACATATGATTTAGTAGGCTCTGGCAGTACAGCTACATTTTGCACAGAAAAATTGAAAGAGCAATTAAATCTTCCTGGAAGAAAGGGTCAAGTCCATATAAGCACTGTAAAAAGGGACAAAGTAAATAAACTAGTAAAATGTTCTGTTTTATCAGAGTTTACAAGTCTGCTGGTCTGAAGAAGACATTTATTGAATTGCCGGAGGTTTACACACTGAACCATTTATACCAGTTGAGAAAACATCCCTATAAAAGACATCACCAGATGGTCTTATCTCAAAGATGCGCATCTACCACAGATACAGGTAAAGGCAGAAATAGGCTTGTTAATAGGTACAAATGTCTAAGGCCGTGTTTCCCAACCACGGTCCTGTGCCCACCCGTGTGACTGCAGGTTTTTGTTCCAACCAGATTCCTAATCAGACACAACAACTGATAGCTCTGATCTCATTTAATTAGATGGTATTTTTCTTTTATTCTACATTCACAGCAGCATGATATTTACATTTATCACAAATTTAGAAATATTTCTGCTTTTGCTATAGATTTAAATGCTTATCTCTTTTGTTGTTTTCATTATATTTTGCCCCTTCTCTGTGCAGTTTTTCCCCTTTGTTGTATCTTAATGACAATTAAAAATGAGCAGAGCAGACACGCTAGCAAACTTCTTTCGGCAGCTCCCGTTAGGGGCTGCCACAGCGGATCATCTTCCATATCTTTCTATCGTCTGCATCTTGTTCTGTTACACCCATCACCTGCATGTCCTCTCACCACATCCATAAACCTTCTCTTAGGCCTTCCTCTTTTTCTATTCCCTGGCAGCTCTATCCTTGGCATCCTTCTCCCAGTATACTCTGCATATGTCCAAACCAACGCAATCTCGCCTCTCTGACTTTGTCTCCCAACCGTCCAACTAGAGCTGACCCTCTAATGTACTCATTTCTAATCCTATCCATCCTCGTCACACCCAGTGCAAATCTTAGCATCTTTTAACTCTGCCACATCCAGCTCTGTGTCCTGCTTTCTAGTCAGTGCCACAATATCCAACCCATATAAAATAGCTGGTCTCACTAGCGTCCTGCAGACCTTCCCTTTCACTCTTTCTGATACCCATCTGTCACAAATTACTCTTGTCACTCTTCTCCACCCTGCCTGCACTTTCTTCTTCACCTCTCTTCCCCATTACTCTGTACTGTTGATTGCAAGTATTTTTAAACACATCCACCTTCGCCAACTCTACACCTTGCATTCTCACCATTCCACTGACCTCCCTCTCATTTACACACATGTATTCTCTCTTGTTCCTACTGACATTCATTCCTCTCCAGGGTCTCCTCAACCTGCTCCCTACTATCGCTACAGATCACAATGTCATCAGCAAACATCATAGTCCATGGGGACTCCCTGATGTAATCCCACCTCCACCTTGAATGCATACATCACTCCTAATGCAGATCTTACCACTGTCACAATTACCTCTTACATATCCTGTACAACTCTTACATACTTCTCTGCCATTCCCAACTTCATACAATACCACAGCTCCTCTCGAGGCACTCTGTCATATGCTTTCTCCAGGTCCTCAAAGACACAGTGCAACTCCTGTTGGCCTTCTCTATACTTCTTCATCAACATACTCAGAGCAAACACATCTGTGCTACTCTTTCTTGGCATAAAACCATACTGCCGCTCACTAATCATCACCTCTCTTCTTAACCTAGCTTCCACTACTCTTTCCCATAACTTCATGCTGTGGCTCATCAATTTTATTCCCCTGTAGTTACTACAGTCCAGTCCTGCAAATCCCCCATTTCTTAAATATTGGCACCAGTACACCAGTCTCCACTCCTGAGGCATCCTCTCACTTTCCAAGATTCCATTAAACAATCTGGTTGGAAACTCCACTACCATCTCTCCTAAACGCCTCCATGCTTCCACAGGTATGTCATCTGGACCAAAGGTCTTTCCATTTTTCATCCTCTTCATAGCTGTTCGTTCTTCCTCCTTGCTAATCCATTGCACATGCTGGCAAATGCTGAATTATCAAAGGCTGCAACTACTTTAGCAACAGAGCCACTACCGTAGATATTCGCGTATAAGTCGAAAAATTTATGCCTTAAAAATCATTCAAAAATACAGGGTCGCCTTATCCGCGGGGCAACACAATTTTCCATAGAATTTGGGTAATGGCACAGTGTTTTTATTTAAAACAGTCAATCAAAATCAGTGTTCAAAGTAAACAGTGCAGTGATTCAAAAGAACTCTTCATTAAATAAATAATCCATAAAGCAAACTGAGGTTTAAAAATCAATAAAATAGAAAAACGATCCTTTAAAAACCCGGCCTAGCACCCAGGCTTCCAAACAGCTGCCTGCTCACACCGCCTCTCTCTCCTGCTTTCTCCAGCCCCCTCAGTCTTTCTCGTTTTGTTTTTGTTTTTTTCTCACTCCGTTTTGGCTTCCACGCCTGTGAGCGCTCGCTCCCACACACACCCTCTCTCTCCCCTGCTTTCTCTAGCCACCTCAGTCTGTCTCTCCTTTTTTTTTTTTTTTTTTAAACTCTGTGTTTCCTTCCTCTCTAACTGACTCGCGCTTCTCTTTATATGCAGAGAGGACACAGCAGATGCAGCACATTAGCCACAGGAACAATCACGGATGTGGGCAGTCCCTCACCTGTGTACTAGGTGAGAAACGCCCACACCGCAGCTCGCCCTGCGGCTCGCTAAGTCGCGAGCGCGGTGATTATTTATAAACTAAAATGGCCTTTGCTAAGAGATCTGTGGGCCCATAACACCACATAAACCTTTGTTGGAATTTCAAGCATCGGCTGGCAGGTGTACACGGTTTATGAACAGATATGGGCTGTGCCTTCATCAGCGAACAAATTGCGCAGAAGCTGCCGAAAGATCTAGAAGAAAAGGTCAGTTCCTTTCATAAATTTATTGTCAAGCAAAGACAAAGGCATGACTTTGATCTTGGTAACATGGATGAAACTCCAATGACATTTGGTATGCCGGGGAATCTAACTGTAGCAGGTATTGGTGAGAAGACCGTACTTAAGACAATGGGCCATGAAAAAACCGAAGTTTTACCCTTGACTTATACGCGGATCATAACAAATTTCGTAATTTTCGGCTTAAAAAATACTCGACTTATCTTAATAATGGATTAAACATTAAGAACACCTAGAAAAGTAGAATGAAAATCAAGATGAAAATATTGAGAAAAAAAATTATTCCCATATAACTGCTTGGTACATTTTAATATATAGGACATTAAGTTTATGTGCATAGCCTCAGAGTCCGCCGAGCTAGTGGATGGACACTATTGCATTAATCTACCCTTTAAAGATGATACACTTAAAGTGCCAAACAATCGTTTCATTGCAAAACAGTGTGCTATTGGCCTCAGGAGAACTTTTGATGAATCCAACATTCCATGAGGATTGCAAAATTTTCATGAAGGACATTTTAGACAAAGGATATGCTATTAAGGCACCCACAGAAAAGCTGTCACCCAAAAGTGTGGTACGTACATCACTACAGAGTACATCATCCAAAGAAAAAAGTGTTTTTTTGACTGTACAGCCACTTACCTAGGCTTCTCACTAAGTGAACAGTTGCTGAAAGGACCTGACTTAACTAATACACTAATTGGAGTTCTTAAGATTCAGAGAGAAGCCAATCGCTCGAATGACAGATATCAAATCAATGTTTTATCAAGTGAAAATTCCAGATAAAGATATTGATCATCTTAGTTTCCTGTGGTGGCCTGAAGGTAATCTAAACAATGGACTAGAGGAAGACAAAATGACAGTACACTTTTTTGGTGCTACTTCATAAAGTTGTGCCTCTTATGCTTTATGAAGAAAAGATGATTATGCCATAAAATTGATCAAAGATCTTCAAGCCCTGTGTTTCAAGGCAGGTTTCCATCTTACCAAATGGGTTAAAGTTTGGTGAAATGACACCTTTTATTGGCTAACTAAATAGATTACAAATGCAAGCTTTCAAGGCAGCTAAGACCCCTTCATCAGGCAAGGTGTAACAAAGTCACTGAAAAATACTCTAGCTTATATTGGGGCAGCAAAGTGATTTTTTTTTTCTTTCATCTTAACAACCTTTTTGTTCAAATGTTAGCAAAATGAATACACCTGAGATGAATTAACCCTGAAAGAACAATGAACTAATGAAATGTAGAGAAGATAACCATCACTAGAGAAAGTCCTGAAAGGTTCTTTTTGTAGTGCATTGTCTGTAAGATAGGCCTCTGATGTAGTCAGCTGGTCAATCAGTCTGTTAGTCCACATATCTGGTCATAAAACTCTTGTCTCTATTCAGACCATTTTGTAGAGTATTGAATTAAAGCATAAGTTTGTATTCCCATTCTCTGTTCCTGTTGAGTCTTGAAATTATCCATAAGCATCAACAAGAAAGGCATTCCAATACAGGTAGTACCCAGATTGCGGACATCCGACCTACGACTTACAAACAAAGCCACTGCTGCGATGCGTGCGCCTCAGTAACTGCTGCTCTGTCATCTTCGGCCTGGGGATGCTGCAAGCTGTGGCTGGAGGGGGGCGATTTCGCTGCTCGTGTAGTGTCCCTTGGGCGGCTCCCGGCGGCAAGTGGTGACCCGTGGTCCATAGTCACCGGGGCCACAGCTATCGCTCATGTGCAGGATGATGGTTCGATGCCCGCCCACTGCGCCGCCAGAGCTACTGCTCCTGACTGGATGCAGGCTGGATGGAGTGGAGGGGGGTGTTTCACTGCCTGCCCAGCACAGAGGCTGGTAATGCTGCAAGCAGTGACCCAGTTATGGCTGAACGGGGCGGCAGGGGTAGCATTGTAGTGTGCCTCAGATGGCTGCCTGTTGAATTGGGTTTGGGGCGATTCACTACCCGCCTTTGGTCGCACAGTGTTCGTTCTCGGTGGGCAGACACTGCAGGTCCTGTAGTGGAGGTGACTCTGTGGTGGGTGAATGATGTGTAACCCGGGGACTGCCTGTATATGGTCAGTCAATCTGGACACGGCCCAGAAAGACAAACACTAATTGCAGAACATATGAAGCAATATAAATCAACTATGAAGTTAGACACTTTCTCTGATAGACTTGCCCAAAGCGGAAAAGGAACTTTTGTGTCAGTCTCAGAGAAGCAGCAAAAAATCTCTACCAAGTAAAATTAGTAATGCCACGATGAAAAAAAAAATGTAATGGATTTTTAATCCACAGATGGCCTTACACCATGGTGGGGTGTGGGAAAGACAAATTAGAAGCATAAAGTTCCTAAAGTCAGTGCTTGACCAACAAACACCTAGATGATAAGTCTCCAAACAATGTGTGAAGCAGAATCCATCCTAAACCCAAAAAAAAAAAAAAAAAAAAAAAACCTTACAAAGGCATCAGATGACCCGAATGACCTGGAAGCAGTGACACTCAATCACATGTTACTCAATACCCAACCCAGCATACCCCCCAGGGCTCTCTTCCAAAAATGACCAGTATAACCAGAGACGTTGGAAACAAGTACAATACCTTGCTGATTTGTTTGGGAAAAGGTGAACTAAAATGTATCTACCAATACTTCAAGAATGTCAAAAATGGCTTTCCACATGAAGAGACTTTGAACTAGGTGACATTGTTCTCATCGTAGATGAATCGGCACCTTGTAACTCCTGGATAATGGGACGAGTTATCAATACAATGCCAGATGCAAAAGGGGCAGGCAGTTTGCGAGACCAAAACCAGCACACTGGACAGACCTGTAAACAAACTGTGCCTGCTCCAGGAAGCAGCAATTTAATTGAAATGACTAATCTTAAATTTTGCATGCTTAATTTGTTGTGCTTGTGCATTAACATTTAAGTAAAAGTTTACATTTAAGTTTAACATTAAGTCTTCATATAAATATTGTATTCTTGAAAGGTGAGGGCTCTTACTAGTAATAAAGTGATTATTTATCACTTAGGGGCCGGATGTGTAAGAGCCATTTGCTAGTTGTTTGAATGTGTTCCTATAAAATAAAAAGTGTAGTGTCTAAGAACCCCCCACAAGCTGAATTGTATTGGTATATTCTAACCATTTCTTATCTCTCAGACCATAGATTAGACTCCGTTAATGACCAGGCTTGCTGTAAGGTGTGGAAAGTGCACAGTTTTAAACTGTGCGTTAATGAGCCAAATAGTATGAAATGCAACGTGATCTGTTGAATGTGCAGTGCCATACATTTTAGAGCATACTGAAGGTGAAGTAAAGCATCTTAAGTTTAGAAACAACTGAAGTGTGATAAGAAAAGCTAAGTTTAGAGAAGAGACTTTTTTCCAATTTTTTTGCCCTTTATTCTATGTGTATAACCTTTTTTCTTTATTCTTGTGTAGACTGTTTGCTTTGAATTTTCACTAAAAGTTTATAAACTAACTTTTGGACTGAGCGATTTTCTTTCGGCTTGATCCCTTGCTTGATCCTGCCTTACTCCCCAGCAGCTACAAGAATAACGAATACTTTTTCTGGGGCTGCACAAAGGTTAATCAAACATTATGTATAGGAGCCACAACACCGGGTGATTATCCTGCTTTAGCTGCTGTCTTCAGATTAGAATACCTGCGGCTGAGAATCACTGCTATGGAAGATGCGGTTTCTAGAAGACGCATCAGGAGAATTTGAAGAGCAGATCAAAGCCTGGTGTTAAATGTTGAACATTTTGAGACCAGCACAAGAAACGGTAACCCTGATCTTGCAGGGGATAACCAATTGCTTTGTCCTTGGTTTACTGTTTACCAGACGCAGCAGAGCAGAAGCTGTCCTTGCTCCACTGCCGCTTGACATGGCGAATCGCCAGCATCTCCGGTCACAATACAATATGTATTTCCCCTAATTCATTATAACAATGCTTTATGGTTCTGTTTTAACAGAATTCCACTTGTCTTAGCAAACTTAGAAGCTGCAGTGGCATCGAAATAACATTTTCTATTGATATGGTGCTTTTCTGTCATTGCCAGTATTTCTACGTCACAAAATGTATAAATGGTCAGATATAACTTGTGTTCATGTCCAGCCATTTTGAGATTACCAAGTCGAGTACATGTCCTCCCTACTAATGTGCAGAGTCAAAAGAATACAACAAATTCTATTACTTTGGGTTTCAGACAGATTATCAATAGGAAAGTTGAAGTTGCCTACTATTAGGAACCTGACCTAGCTTTTATTGATACCAAATCTGAAAATTCAGTAAAAGGTGCCTTATAAAAAGGTGGTCAATAAATGGTCAGTACTACAGATTGTGATACTCCTTGAATAGCTATACCAAGATACTCAAGACACATGAAATTACCAAAAGTAGCATCTTTCTAGCTTAACCAGCTCTAGAAATACATAGCTGCTGGCATAGTGTTTATTTTTCGTCACTCTATTTTTCTTTCATTTAAAGTAAACACTGTAGTTGAGGGATGTAGTTCTTTGATTCTAATATTTAACATTGCATACGGTGCCTTTCTTACTCCATGTCAGTTTGGTGGTGGATATGTCCTTCATATAATGACAGCTTTCCTGCTGTCAGTCATAGGACTTGCTTTGGTTCTGGGAATAAACTTTGTATTTCAATTTGTGTGGAAACTTTATGCAAGGTTATGGCTTGTGTACTTTTTACAAGATTATTTGCACTGTTGCCAGACAAATTTCATTTGAAAACAATATCTAGTAAACTTGTTTTCATTTAATTGCAGTTTACATGATTGAAATATCAAATCATAATTGGTCTAAAATTTTAAAGACTTCAGTAATAGTCATGATATAAATTAAAATATATACTTTGCTTTTGTAGACATAGGAGATTGGCTGTAGGACCCCCTGTGGATATCAAATTCCACAGATGCTCAATTTCCTTATATAAAATGGTATAGCATTTGATTTGTGTATATCCTCCCGCAAACTTTAAACTGGGGTGCCCAACATTTTCACACTTTATTTACTTTTGCCTTAGACCTGAAAAGATCTACCAGTTCCATATCCCAGTTCATGTCGCACAGTTTAAAAAAAAAAAAAAAAAAAAGTCAATTTCCTGCCTTTAATGAGATGTTTGGCATTGGGATGACGCTGCTGGTTGTTCGTAATCAAGGGTGCAGCTGTACACATTCAGCATGTTTAGACTACTAGAGAGAGACTGACTTCAGGCAGTAGCTTGTAAAATCTCTCCATTAATGTACATCTGTTCAGCCATTGCACATCAGTGTGCAGTAATAAGTCTGTGTGTTCTGAGTCAGTCTCCTCCATGTGTGAACAGAATAGTCACCTCTCTAGACTTGCCTGAATGGATTTTGTAATCTTCATTGCAATATCCATCATATCTCATGTTTAAAAACTTGCCCTATAAAACTTGCTGATGGACTAATCATTGATATAGTCCAGGAAAGAACTGTTTTGTTTACACAGGATAACAGCGATTTCATGTGTTCTGTGTCTACGATCTATGTAAATGTAGGATGACAGGAACTGCTAGGCAAGAAAAGTTGAACACATACCTTAAATGTTATAGTACTAATGACAATTTTGACAAAGTGTATGATGTGTGAAGACTGAAGGCCAAATATACTTTATATACAAAAAGTACACTTATAACAAAACAGTTTTTAAGAATATAAATGAAGAAAAAAAATTGGGTTAGGGTACAACGCTGACATGATTGCTTGGCTGGTGCAGCGGTAAGAACGGCTGACTTATCATGAGGTTGCCGGTTTGATTCTGGGTACTTCCTAAAATTACCATTTTGAGTAGTGAGCTGCTCTTGTTACTATTGAACAAAAACGTACGTTTGAGTCTGTAATAGCCGGTGTAAATTTTTTTTTTAATATATTCAGTTTTATTCTCGCATTCCCGCTTCCCAAATCTGACACTACTGCTTTCAAATAGACGTGCTATAACAGAGGGTGATCTTGAATGATAGTTCTACATCGAAGAAAGAGAACAGAAGCCCTCCCCTCAAACGTCCAGTCACACAAGAACACCGCTTCTCCAGGTGTAAAGGCGAAAGATGGCACCATTTGGATGCTGCAAGAGGTCAGGTGTCATTTTGCCAGTGAATCTGCTTTTGTCCAGAAACTGTTAAGCTTGCTGTCATTTCTGATGCACAGTGCCATGGTATTTGCATATATTCCCTGTGTATTTATGGATGGATTTGGGATAAGTGTTGGTCGGTTTAGTCAGTCAAACACGTCTTAATTCCTTACTGCCATCCTTGGCAAGAGAAACTCGTGCCTTTTTTGAAACCTAAATTATCTGGCAGATCTTAGTTCATGAAATATTTTGAATGATTCTTCTCCAAAGAAACTATGAAAACAATGTAATGACTAACAATTTGTTCAGACATTTTTGAAAATCTGCATGAAGGCAAAATGCAGTTTGATTCATGATCATTTTTAATCTGTATTAGATTACACTTTGATTAGAATTTGACATAATGGATTCTGGTAAACTATTTTCTTCATGATCATCGCTTACATCACCTGTTTGGAAGCATTTTATGTGACTTGAAATGCAAAAAGTGTGCAATGTGCATTTGCTTTACATGAGGAAAATGCAAATTTGTTTCAGCAGTTAATTTATTCATCTTGAGGAATAACCTATGACTGCTAACCAGATGACTGAAAAAGCTGCTAGTGCACAATGTAGTAATGGACCTAAGTCAACGGCAAAATGATATGTAAATTTTGAACCACAACTGCCAAAACTTTCTATTAGATTGAAAACCATTACAAATTATTGGTGGGTGACCTGGGGACATTTGTGTGTTTGATATAAGTGTTCTGAAGACTAAGTAGACAGTGTCCTCCGAGACCTCATTCAGTAATATACAGATTTCCTAGTTATATAGTAGGGATAAAAACAAGGTCATTGCCAAGGTTTCCTTGGCTGAAATTATAACATTTTACCTCTGACAGCTGGACAAGTCACATCATCTAGAGTTACATAAGTTATTTGTCACTGTAATAGCACTAATTGGTAGCTGAAGTTTTAGTTCTGCAGACATGTTTAATTTCAGAATCACACAGAAGAGCATCATAGATCAGTGCTTGAGGATGCTGTCTCAATAGGGGATTATTGATCTTAAGCTTGCATTAGTAACATGCAGTGCCACTAACAGTTGCCACCACAATCTGGCATGAACCCACTCATATGCTTTGCTCACATCGAAGGTTGTTAGTTTTACCTTTATTTTTTTTTATATTCTGATTGTTTTATTTCTTTAGCAAGTAATTTGTTTTGATAATTATGGTTTAATCTGTGTTATGGAATTTGATTTTGTGTCACAGAGCATTGTAGACTTTAGAGGTATGGAAATATTTGTTAGACGCTTATTGGGATGTCCTGTTAAAACCAAACAAATGAAACCAGAGTCTGAATATAGATAATTTATTTGTTGCCATGGAGACTTTTGGCTTTTTACTGAAGCTCTTTACATGCATACATATACAAGCACTATGGTGTGAATACACTCCGGGGGTGGGGAGAGAAGCTTCTGACTTGGCAGTTAGTCACAGTGAGGTATTGTGCAGGCATATTGCTGTTGGTATAAAAACACCAGTAGTGTTTCTTGAAACTTGCTGAATCTGTTGGCTGAAAGTACTCTGTGTTGATGTGCTGCCTTGTTCATAATGCCTGTTCCACCAGGGTGTCCAGAGTGTGTGTGTCTCATAAATAATCCTACCCTTTTAATTAGCTTGTTAAATTGGTGGGTTTCTCTTACAGTGATATTACCAGCAGAGCTCACCACAATATGGAAATTGACACTAACCATCAGGGAGATGTAGATTATGTAAAGGATGTTACTACCATCCTTGATTAAACACTGGCCCATAATCTACTAAGTATTTGGTTGTCTTGTGCTTAGCTAGCAAGAGTCTTTGCTTATTGCAGCTCTCTGTTCAGAGAAGTCTGTACATGTTGAGTGCTATAAAGTAGCTATATTAAATTTCGACAACAATACCTAACTTAATTGGGTTCTTATGACAACAGAATCTACTGGGAGATAAAGGAACCTCACAAAGGTTTGATAAAATCTGACATTTTTTTCTTTCTATAGAGTTGATCTAATTCTTTAAAAACAGTTGGTAGATAGGTTGACCAGATGTTCACTTTTCCCCAATGATGTCCTTTTCAAAACCTAAAATTGTCTCAGACATTCAAAATCCCTAAAATACTTTAACAATCGAGACAATCTTAAACCATGTAAATAAAAATCAAACATACAATCTTTGCCATATCCTTGCATGACAGGTCTTTGTTGCTTGAACACTTTATAGTAGGTTAAATTATGTCAAGTGACTGAATTTACATAATTGAAATAGGCCAGCATGGGCTCTGAAAGATTTATCTCCGTTAGGATGGGGAAAAAGGGGCATCACCAGAGTGGAAACTTTGTTTGCCTCCCAAGGACTAATTAAATCAAATTGATTAACTACTATGTAAAGCTTTAAGATGTTTAATTCTTTGTTTAATAGGAAGCTGGAGAAAAGTGGACAATACTGCAGTTAGACTTTCTCACATGTGTGTGTGTGTGTGCGCGTTTGCTTTAATTGTCCATTCGGACACATTTTAAGGATATAGTTTAAAAAGGTGCACGCCTGTGTATGTAAGTGTCCACAGGTTAGTGTTAGGCAGAGTGAAGCCTCACAAAACGCAGAAATATTTGAAGCAATTGTCAGAAATCATGTCAAGCTGCTTAATTTTTAGCCATCTGAAGTTTGTGTAACAGACGGTTTGGAAGAACACAGAGAAGCTCTTTGAGACGAGGTAAAAATGAAAGCGTTAATAGCCTTGGCAAAAGATTACATGGGTTTGAATGTTCAGATTTTCCCAAAATGATTATAAGCAGATTTGTGAACAACTTTTATTTGATGATTCAGAATCTAACACATCACCCGTGTTTTGCAAAAAAAATATGCTCTTCTTACAACTGTTCTAAATTGATTGAAGTTAAGGTATTCAGTTAAGATTTGTTCTTGATCCAGTACACATTTCACAATGTTCAAAATACTATAGTTATATTAATAAATGTTAGATGGGTTTTTAAAGGCAAACTAACACGAATGTAGTGCTGAATTAAGCCAGACTTTACCATTTAGATTTGTGATTGTGCAGCTGGGGCATTTGGCAGAAGCTGACTCAGGCAAATTGTCTCATTTCATAGAAACCACAACTTGGAGTGTACTGCAGATTGTATGCATTTGATTAGCATATACAAATACAAGTCCCTGCTGTATTATGTAAAGTTCTTAGCCCAGTTTAATATGTTTTGTTTATATAGTGCCTTTCCCATGCTCAAGGCGCTTCAGAGTCTTAGAAAAAACAGCAGGGTATACAGTATGTAACATTGGATACAAATGTTTTCCTGAATAGAACAATCAAACAGATGATAAAGCATTAAATAGAATTAAAGGACATTAAATCAGAGTAAAATACTAAATTCAATACTAAAAGAAACTTAAATAACCTAATTTCTGATATAACAGACACACAAGTTATCCTGAGCACCTCGACAGATAAGTTAAAAGCCTTCCTAACAGATGAGTTTTAAATTGTTTTTTAAAAAGAATGAATGGAGTCAGCTGATCTAATTTCGGGATGTCATTCCAAAGTCTGGGTGCTATGGAGCTGAAGGCCCTGTCACCCATAGAGTGCAGGTTAGTGTGAGGCACAACAAGATTACCAGAATCGGAGGACCTTAGTAGGCAAACAGGCGCATAGTGATTTAGACGGTCACTGATGTGGTCCAATGCAAGGCCATTTAAAGCTTTGTAGGTTATTAATAGAATTTTATATTCAATCCTGTAAGACACAGGGAGCCAGTGAAGGCGAAACAGGATGGGTGTGATGTGCTCACTGTTGCTTGTTCAAGTAAGGACTCTTGCAGCAGAGTTTTGAATCAACTGGAGCTGTTTTATAAGATTAGAAGGGGCACCAAAGTTTAAATATAGATACTTTGCCAAGGGCCTCCACTTCTCCCTGTAATCATTTCTGCTGGTTGAGGGGGTGGGAATGTTTTACATACGTCATTTAGAAAAAATTAGAAAATACCCGCAAGAGACCATTCTCCGCCAACAACACTTTGCTGCTCTTATGCTTAGCACCCCAAGGTGATGCTTTGTGTTCCAAAATGCTACGAGTGATCATGATTCACACTCTTATTGGCAAAACTTGCCACTAGACATACAGTGGTGTGAAAAACTATTTGCCCCCTTCCTGATTTCTTAT
>JANRMT010062837.1:23050436-23073565 GCA_026402145.1 Polypterus bichir lapradei | reverse complement strand
GGCCATGTAGGTTTGGATTTTTTTTCTCCCTAAATAATAAAAACCATTATTTAAAAACTGCATTTTGTGTTTACTTGTGTTATATTTGACTAATGGTTAAATGTGCTTGATGATCAGAAACATTTTGTGTGACAAACATGCAAAAGAATAAGAAATCAGGAAGGGGGCAAAGTTTTTCACACCACTGTAGGTGGTGTTGCTAAAACTTCCTATCCTGGTATAATTAAATTCTGACCACTTGGTAGATGTATTAGTATTTACTTTTCAGGCTGAAATGTATCTTAACAAATTACAAATGGGCTACTGGGGTGCATCCCTATGAATCATTCTGCAGTAGTATATCATCATACTGACTCAATGTCCCCGTTACCTTCTTTTCATGTTCTTTATATCCTTATAGAATCTTTCACCCTGATTTTATTTTTTTTTCTTCCCTCCCCATTACCTGGCCCAAGATTTTTCATGAAAGATTTCAAATGCAAATCCAGAAAAATCAGATTTGGGACTAAATTCAATTCCTTGAATTAAACGAAATTTTTCACAATTTTTTTTTTATAATTTTAGGTCTTCATTGTTAGTTTAAAACTTCATTATTTGAATGATACCCAAGACTGTTCAGTGCCACTCAGCACTCCAATATTCTGCATCAGAAATCAGTTTGATATCCGATGCAGTAAAAGTGACCTCTAACATTTAGCTTTTAAATGAAGTGTTGGAACAGATACTTAAGATGGGCTCCATCTTTTTTTTGTTCTCCGCTCCTAGCTCCTAACCCTAACCCTTGTCGCTCCCTTTGGTCTTCGAGCAGTAATCTCCTTACTGTCTGCACCAGACTCTCCACCCTGGGAGGCAGGTCCTTAAGTGCTTATAGCCCCCATCTATGGAACTCTCTTCCTCAGTCTCTGAGATTGCTCCTGTTTCTGCACTTTTAAAATATATTTTAACACTCTATAAAGTGACCTTGGGTGTTTGTAAAAGGTGCTCAAATGTAAATTATTATTATATAGCTTTATCAAATTGCTTCATTACATCAAACTTTATCTTTATCCACCACTATATTCTTGAAGATATTCCAGTTTAATTTTAGTTTCTTTGAAATGCATAGAATGGCCAATAGGTATTGATGTGTATTTATTACCAATATGAAGAAGCACCTTTTTTAAGCTGTTTTTAGATTAGGTTCTTTTTCTGCCTTATCTCTGCCAAGTTTCTTCACTAGGCACTGACGTATGCTGACACCTTATGTTTCCCCCCAAATCCCATTCTCTTACCACAATGTCTGATTTAACTGCTGCTGTAGTTCATTAGTTCCTAGCATGCCCCAGTCCTCTAACATCTGTAACCCAGGCAGTTAGAGTATAGAAAAGACAAGAGAAAAAGGATACCTTTATTGATATACTAGTACTATTACTTGGCTTTTCCAGGGAAATTTCCTAAGATGATGGGCTTCTGTTATAGTGCTAATGGTTAATTAGGTACATAAGTAATTTGCAAGTAACTTAGTACATTTCTGCATACAGTGTCTATTGTCCAAACCCCCCCCAAAAAAGGGTCTAATACTAGTTCTCTGGAGTGCCTTACTCTAACACGTGACATACAGTTGAAACGTAAGTAAAACATTTCAGTCCTAAATCGGTTTCAGTTTTTGCTTTTCTTAGTAACTTGGTTTTTGTTGATGGTCACAACAAAACAGTTTTAGAGGAAACTATTTTAAATTCAAGCAGGTATTTAGTAGGAATAATATGAATTTTGGGTATAATTTCACCCTGTAGCAGATCACTTTTTAAAAAAAAAAAAAAAAAAACTCCAGTCAGATTTCAGTGTAAATTTCATCTGTAATCTGGTACCATTACAAAGTTTTTGGTTTTTTAATGCACTGTACCAAAAAGAACCTGTGTAAAGAAATACTGTGATCTGTGTACAGTGTTCACCTCTGTTCTGTCACCCTTTAGTGAAAAGTCAATTGTTTAACCTGGCAAAGCCACTCTGTTGCGGATCGTCTTGTACCCAGTGCTTGAAGGGGGCTGGTGTGATGTACTAGTAGTTCCCTGTGCCCTTTGTCTCCTCCACCCTTTTGCAAACTGGTGCTTAGTGGCATATCACAGCCTTACTTCCAAGGGACATTCTAGTTCTCCCCAATATTCCATGTTTTTAACCACCAAAAAGCTAATGACCCAACTCCACCAGAAATCTCTGTTTAGGTTTTTAACAGTGCATGACAATCCATTCTAGCTTGAATTTGTATGTATGATTCATCCTGAGGTGTTAGAAGAAGCTGCCAGAATAGGGAGTACGGTGTGTACTCGGTTTACATGTTAATCTAATGACTTGGGCGCCGCTGCAAGGGGCAGCCTTTTCAGCAGCTCCATGTACTATATTTTTCTACCTTTTCCTCTATTTTACTGAGCACTCCTATCACTTTCTTTTATGTGGACTTGTTCCCTGGACACTTTTTACTACTTTTTACCACTTGGACATGGATTTTTACATGCTGAGACTCGTCTATGCAAGTAGTCAACTTCAAGCGCTGAGAACAAATGCCCGTGCCGGTGTGGTTCCTTACTGCCTCCTTACCTTGTCAGGAAAATATCATGGCACCATTGCCGGAGCTAAGCTAAAAGCGAAGCAGCTTGCGAGAAAGTGGCGTTTCAAACCATCGGTGCCTTTTGTGATCCTGGGAAATGTCAACTCACTACCAAATGAGATCGAACTGGTCGCGCTGGTGAAAAATGTCGGTACCTACAGAGAATGCCATTTGTGCCGTTTTTGTGAAACGTGGTTAACAACTAACATCCCACACGCTAACGTGGAGCTACCTGGGTTTAGCACAGGTAGAGCGGACAGACATGTAAATACCTGGGGAAAGGAGGAGGACTCGCTCTCTATGCAAATACAAGATGGTGTAACTCTGGACATGTAAATGTCAAAATCGCCACTTGCTGCAGGGACATCGAACTGTTGGCCATAAGTCTGCGTTCCTATTAATTGCCCAGAGTTTGGACATGTTTACATCCCTCCTTGGGCGGACGTCGAGATAGCGGGTGACATCATCATTCCGCTGTTGCTAAATTACAAACACCGCACCCTGAGACGCTTGTGCTTATTGCTGGAGACTTTAACCATGTGACGCTGGACAAAATATTACCTGCCTTCTCCGAGTATGTGGATTATACCACCTGGGGAAATAGGACTATTGACCTACTGTATGCAAACGTTAAAGACGCATACAGCGCCACCCCGCTGCCTGCGCTTGGGAAAGCAGATCATAACCTGGTTCTGCTTCAGCCTCACTACAAACCAAGAGTGAAGGTGCTACCTACAACCACACGATCATTCAGGAAGTGGTCCCCTGAGGCAGAGCAGGCTCTGAGAGACTGCTTTGGAACTACAGACTGGGATATACTGCTGGGGTCACATAGTGAGAACATTGAAGAGGCTGTTGATTTCACAACTGATTACATCTTCTGTATGGACATTGTAGTTCCAGTAAGAACAGTATGCTGCTATGCTAACAAGCCATGGATTACAAGTGACATCAAGGGCCTTTTGAACCAGAAGAAAAGGGCTTTTAAAGGTGGTGATCAGCATGAGCTCAAGCGCATGCAGAAGGAACTCTGAGTCCAGCTCAGGGTGGCGAAGGAGCAGTACAGGAGAAAGCTGGAGCAGAAATTGCAGAACAGCAGCATGAAGGAAGTGTGGGATGGGATGAAGATCATCACTGGCTGCAGCTCAAAGCGGGGTGCCACCATCGAGAGCGACGTGGAGAGAGCAAACCAAATCAACTTTAACAGGTTTGACCACCCTAACCCACTCTCACCTCGGAGTACTTCATCCTCCAACCATCCTGCTGCTGCTACCAGCATAGGTGAGACATCCCCACCCACAATTACAGCAGCACAGGTGAGCAGAGAGCTGAGGAGACTTCATGCCAACAAAGCAAGTGGGTCCAGATGGTGTATCGCCACGACTGCTGAAGGCCTGTGCATTGGAAATGGGGAGTCCTCTACAGCGCATCTCTGAACCTGAGTCTGGAACGAGGGAGAGTCCCGAGGCTTTGGAAAACATCTTGTATCGCCCCAGTTCCAAAGGTATCGCGTCCTAGTGAGCTGAAAGACTCTTCTGGCCTGTTGCTCTTACATCACACGTGATGAAGACCGTAGAGCGGCTGCTGCTTCACCACCTGAGGCCACAGGTCCGCCATGCCCTTGACCCTCTGCAGTTCACATACCAGGAGAAGGTGGGAGTGGAGGATGGCATCATCTATATGCTACACCGATCCCTCTCCCACCTGGACAGAGGCAGTGGTGCTGTAAGAATTATGTTTTTGGACTTTCCTACCGCCTTCAACACCATTCAACCTCTGCTCCTTAGGGACAAGCTGACTGAGATGGGAGTAGACTCACACCTGGTGGCATGGATCGTGGACTATCTTACAGACCTCAGTATGTGCGTCTTGGGAGCTGCAGGTCTGACATTGTGGTCAGCAACACAGGAGCACCACAGGGGACTGTACTTTCTCCGATCCTGTTCAGCCTATATACATCAGACTTCAATACGATTCGGAGTCCTGCCACGTGCAAAAGTTCGCTGATGACACTGCTATTGTGGGCTTCATCAGGAGTGGGCAGGAGGAGGAGTATAGGAAGCTAATCAAAGACTTTGTTAAATGGTGTGAATCAAACCACTTACACCTGAACACCAGCAAGACCAAGGAACTGGTGGTGGATTTTAGGAGGCCCAGGCCCCTTATGGACCCTATGATCATCACAGGAGACAGTGTGCAGAGGGTACAGACCTATAAATACCTGGGAGTGCAGCTGGATGACAAATTGGACTGGACTGCCAATACTAATGCTCTGTAAGAAAGGTCAGCGCCGACCATACTTTCTTAGAAGGTTGGCGTCCTTAACATCTGCATTAAGATGCTGCAGATGTTCTACCAGACAGTTGTGGTGAGTGCCCTCTTCTACACGGTGGTGTGCTGGGGAGGCAGCATAAAGGACGTCTCACGCCTGGACAAACTTAAGAAGGCAGGCTCTATTGTAGAAATAAAGCTGGACAGTTTAACATCTGTAGCAGAGCGACGGCCACTAAGCAAACTCCTGTCAATAATGAAGAATCCACTGCATCCACTTAGTGTCATCTCCAGGCAGAGGAGTAGCTTCAGTGACAGACTTTTGTCACTGTCTTGTGCCACTGACAGACTGAGATCGTTCCTCCCCCACACTATGCGACTCTTCAATTCCACCCGGGGGAGTAAATGTTAACATTATTGAAAGTTATTGTCTGTTTTTACATTTTTTTTTTTTTACTCTTTAATGTTTTTTGTATCCGTATACTGCTGCTGGATTATGTGAATTTCCCCTTGGGATTAATAAAGTATCTATCTAAGGAGCCGAGGTTGGATGGTGTTGAAGGCGCTGGTGAAGCCCAGAAACATAATTCTTAAAGCACCACTACCTCTGTCCAAGTGGGAGAGGGATCGGTGTAGCATGTAGATGATGGCATCCTCCACTCCCACCTTCTCCTGGTATGCGATCTGCAGAGAGTCGAGGGTGTGGCAGACCTGTGGCCTCAGGTGGTGAAGTAGCAGCCACTCCATGGTCGTCATTACATGTGACGTCAGAGCAACAAGTCGGAAGTCGTTCCTATCACTAGGACGTGATACCTTTGGGACTTGGATGATGCAAGATGTTCTCCAAAGCCTCGGGACTCTCCCCTGTTCCAGGCTCAGATTGAAGATGTGCTGTAGAGGACTTCCAAGCTCCAATGCACAGTCTTTGTCAAAGGCTGTTGGATGTGTATATTCTAAACTTTCTATAATACATAGCAATAATAAAAATTCTCGGGTACTGTTTAGAACAGTGGCTAAATTAGCAAATGGAAATTCAGATCTACAGTGCAAAATACCAATAGATATTAGTAGTACAAACTTTATGAACTTCAATGAGAAAATTAAAAATAAAATCTCAGCATCACAGTACAAACCAAATACTAGCTTAGCAGACCCTGCCTCGCATTGCATTCAACACTTTAGTAATTTTAATCCTGTAACTGAGCAGGAAGTCTTAACTTTAATTTCTACAATGAACCCCACTACTTGTTCCTTGGATCCAGTGCTAACAAAACTAGTAAAATGTGCAATGGATGTTCTTGCAGCACCTATTCTAACCATTATCAATAGTTCATTATTTCATGGCACAGTACCCGATGCACTAAAAGTGTCAGTCTTTAAGCCATTACTTAAAAAGTCAGACCTAAACCCACACATACTAAATAATTATAGGCCTATTTCAAATTTACCCCTTCTCTCTCTCTCTCAAATACTAGAAAAAGTAGCCGCCAATCAGCTTGTCACACCTTACGCATTACAATTATTTGAGAAATTCTAGTCTGGTTTCTGCACTGGTCATAGTACAGAAATGACACTAACACGGGTTGTAAATTACATTGATATCCTCTGATGAAGGAAACTCCACTGTAATTGTTAGACTTAAGTGTAGCATTTGACACCATTGTATTTTACTGCACAGGCTACAAACTGATGTTGTGCTTACGGGCACCGTACTGGTTTAGTTCTTTATAATCAAATGATTCCAATATATACAGAAATGTGCTGAAAGTACTCCATTATACACAGAAGTGAGATATGGTGTTCCGCAGGGCTCAGTACCTGGGACCTTTACTATTCTCAATTTACATGCTTCCACTGGGATCTGTCATTAGGAAATATGATAATTTCTACTCATATGCAGATGACACCCAGTTATACAGTACGTTCCAAAACTCTGGTCGTGAACCGAAGCAATTTTCCCCCATAGGATTGTATGTAAATACAATTAATCCGTTCCAGACCATACGAACTGTATGTAAATATATATATTTTTAAGCTTTTAAGCACAAATATAGTTAGTTAAACCATAGAATGCACAGCGTAATAGTTTTCTCTGTTCAAGGTTTTCTCAGTATTATTCTTTTAGTTTACTAACACTACAATAGTTCGCGCTATAGCGCTGCCAACCGCTGGCTAAAAGCACTTTTATGAGTTTTAAGCACAGGGAAAAAATGAACATTTGAAAAAAGCCGTAATTTAATAAACCACCAAGAAAAAGATTGCAACAATGCGCGCTTCAAACCAATCGCCGGAAACAGAAGTGAAAACAAAATCAAGCCCAGTGCATTCTTTAACTGCCTTCCTACCTTAATGCGTCCAGCTCTCTCTTCCGCTGCCTGTGTGTGTGTGTGTCTGCGCCGCTGCCTCTGTGTGTGTGCGCTCGTCTCTCGCGCTGCTTGTGTGTGCGCACGCGCCTCTCTCGCGCTGTGTGTGTGTGCACCCGCTCTCTTGCTTGCTGCACAGGAAATCCACAGGGAGAGACTGAACATGTACAAACTGAAAGGGAAACTGGCTTGTTTGTATACAGAGTGTGTGGTCGTGAACCGAGGCAAAAGTTTGGCAAACTTTTTGGTCGTAAACCGAGTTGTAAGTGTACTGAGACGTTCGTGAACTGAGGTTCCACTGTACCTTTCTTTTAGATTGAATGTTTCTCTGTTATCTTAGTTGTGTTAGTGAATTAAAGGAGTGGATGGATAAGAACTACTTTAAACACAGATAAAACAGATGTTAATTGTTGGAGGGAATGATGCTGATCACAACATTTTGTCATTTAACTTAGTTGGAATCGCCATTAATTTTACTGAATTAGCCCACAATCTAAGAATTATCCTTGACTCTAGCATGTCATTTAAAGCGCATATTACAAAGTTGTCCATGTTTCTTCCATCTTAAAAATGTTGGGAGATTAAGGCACTTTCTAAATAAACAGGATTCTGATAAATTGATTTATGCATTTATTTCTAGTAGGATTGACTACTGCAATGCGGTGTTCACTGGATGTTCAAACTATTCTTTATACAGCCTCTAGTTAATCCAAAATGCTGCTGTAAGAATTACAAGAAAATATGAACACAACTCCAGTTCTTAAATCATTACACTGGCTCCTGGTTAAGTTTAGGGCAGATTTCAAAATCCTCCTTTTAACATATAAAGCATTAAATGGCCAAGGTCCGGCATACTTGTCTGAACTTATCATGACTTGCAAACCAGAGTGCACATTAAGATCTCAAGATGCCGGTCTGCTTATGATTCCAAGGATTAATAATTAACAGTGGGAGGTCGAGCTTTTAATTACAGGGTCCCTAAACTGTGGAATGGTCTGCCTGCTACTATAAGAGATGCCCCTTCGGTCTCAGCTTTTAAATCCCAGCTGAAGACTCACTGCTTCTGTTTAGCATATCCTGACCTGAGCTGCTGATTAACTGTACACACTGCATCTCTGTTAGTAGTTAGCACTAAAACAGAAGTAACATGATAGTTAAAATTGAATACTAACCCTCACCTATTCTGTTTCTCTTCTCTGTACTCAAATGTGGGACTTGGTGCCATGGCCCACCTGCCAGTTGTTTTGCCTGCCTAAGGTAAAGTCATCCCTGATGGAGGATCACAGGAATTGTGGGAAAGAGGGGTCCTTTATCAGGTTAGTGCTATTTCAGCTGTGAAATGGCAAAATGGAGGAGGCTGCTTGATGGATGAGGTCTCCAGGAGTCTAAACAAATCCAAATCAGATATCATTTACTGTTAAATTCTACTCCGTACTTCTAAAAAATTTTTTATACTGTATTGAAAATTTGTTCTGTTCTGTGAATTTTACTATATTGTATTGACCCCCTTTTTAACACCCACTTCTCTCCCAACCTACCTGGAAAGGGGTCTCTTTGAACTGCCTTTCCCAAGGTTTCTTCCATGTTTTCCCTACAAGGGTGTGTGTGTTTTTTTTTTTTGGGGGGGGAGTTTTTTCCTAGTCTTAGTCAAGGCTGGGGGGCTGTCAAGCCAATTTTGGCACTTGTGTGATTTTGGGTGGTTCAAAAATTGTATTTACTTTAAAAGAGCTTCTCTCTCTCGCCTAAACCTCCCCTCCCCCCCCATAGGAACAGGCAGTATGGGATGCTTAATCAAATAGTCTGATCAAGCCCTTGATGGCTAACCATAAAAAATCTGGATTAAAAACAATTGTAGCTAAGACGATAATTCCTTCAAATTAACTTTAACCTGGCCATAGAGCTGCTGGCTCAATAATGAGATGTTAAAATGCAATCTGTGACACTGATCAGCATAAAATTTTAGTACAAAAAAGATACGAGGTTGTGTGTTGGCAAGAAGTTTGCGATATCGTAATACAGGGGTTCGAAATCAATATATTGCAATACTGTAAGCAAGGTGATATATTGCATTTTTGTAAATCTAAAAACCTCAAATGCATAAAATGAGTAAAAAAAAAAATTACTTTTGTATGGAATCTGATCAGTGGGATCTGCAACTGCATTTATCATACTCTTAACTTCAGAGATCATAGCAATACCTTTTGTTCAATCTGAGGAAAGGAATTAACATGTTTCTATATCACTAAAAAAATTACTGTACTTTTTGATCCTACTTTAAAGCTCCGCAGTATGTCATACTATGTTTCAAGTAGTTTACAATGCTATGATATGCATTTACTTATAATCTGAACAAAGGTATTAACATTTGTTTACAGTATATCAGTAAAAAAGTTTTTGCAGGATTCTTTAGGTACACCAAATTAAAAAAAAAAAAAAATAAAAAAAAAATAGTGTTATACTTTAAATTCAGATAGTGTATATATATTCTGCTTTAAAGGTTTACATTCTATTGTAGTATGTTGAACATTTTTTTAATTTTTCAATCTCAAGTGGTCAATTAAAGAAATTGCATTGTCCCTTAACTTCCAACATCATAACACTATTTTCTGCAATCTGAAAAAAACTATTTGTCTAATTTGAAAAAACTACATTTGTCTATCCGTGAACATTTAAAAGTACTTGCAGGATTCCTAAAGAAAATATTAAACAAATATAAGAAAATATGTATTGATAGTAGACATTTTCAGATCTTACAAAATGTAATATGTGCAATCCAAGTTTGTCAGTGCTTTTTTAATGTCAAAGTTTTTGTGGAGGAAGATGAGCTAGTTAACATTCTCAGCTTTCAAATCACTTCTCTGTGTGGTAACATGTCTCCTGCGGTGGAGCTGGGAGATTCCAGTACCTTCATTTTTACCTCCTTGTACAACTTGGGCACAGTGATGTGGTGTTGGGAGGGTATGGTGTAACGAGGCTCCATTATGTTCATCATACTTTGGATGCTTTCATTCTCTACAAGACTCGGAGGGCGCATATCTTTGCAAATGAAATAAGAGTATTGACTGAGGAATTTTGTTTGCACGAGTTGAGGTCTGTGCTAACTGTGGTGTTTGAACTTGTTCCATAGTGAGTTGAGAGGGACCCACTTTTGTAACGCTCACTGTTTGCTGCTCCTTTATCTTTACGTCAGAATATTGTCTTGCTAAGTGTGCTCTCCGGTTTTGTTGTGCTCCCCGAATATTTGATTTTGGCATGGCTCTTGTCAATCTCCATAGTGCCTTTATTGTGAAAGTCAGAATGAGCCCACACTTCCGCTCTGTACGCCGCGGGAGCCAGTCTAACTCCTCTGAATTCAGCCATTGCTTGTTGTGTTACTAGTCAGCTCGGTTTATCACTGCATGATCCACATTGTCTGCCAGATCTGCTCACCTGAGTATGGAAAGCTTACATATGTCAACCATCATGCCATTTCCTGTCTCAATTTGTTAGCTGCTATCTTGCGATTGGGGGTTTAAACACAACGCAAGATGAACTGTGTGCTTTGAATCTTTGAATGTAAACTAGTAATTAAAAATCGATACTATGTTTTTGAGAATTGATGCACTATCAAAGAACATATTGCAATACTCAAGTATCTTTTTTTTTTTTTTTTAACACTGTGAATGACAGTGAAGCAAAACTGAGTGAAATTAAGCGAATGTTTAAGCAAATGTTTTGGCAAATTTTATTAAATTAACACATTCTTAAAAGGGGTTACAGACCCAGTTTGGACTTCCAGGTAGGCTAATTAAGTGTTCTAATCTACTTGTAACATAAGCATGCACCATCTGTTCTGCCTTTATAAATGTAAAGATTTTTCACTAGCCAAATTATATAAATGAAGTTTTGACACTAGGTCTTGACCTTTACAGATATCTGAACAAACTTACCCAGATTTTTACCTTAAGATAGACTCGGCAGGCTTACTAAAAACCAAGTTGTTCTTAATTTTATCTCTATGCCCTTTTGCCCTGATAAGTATTTTAAAGTTAATGTATTCACTTAAGTCACCAAAACCACCTGAATGTTAGGCCATGCATACATTTTCTAATTTTAAAGTTGGAGCAGTTTTTCAATAAGCAAGTGTTTGCTTTGTTTATTTTTGTATTAGTGAATCATACAGTCTAATATGCAGTCACTTATCACTGTTTTTGTATTAACAGTACTTTTACAATATCTTCCAGTTAGAAACTACTGGAGTCTCAGTAGTTATCAGACAGCAGATGTGAAAATGTCCTTTTTTTTTTTAAATATTATAGCTGTTTAAAAAAACAAATAAAAATAAATTCAATGCTTTGCAGTGATGTCTAATATGAAGATTGTTTTGAGGCATACAAAGGATAGCCCATTACGTAATTTGAGAAGTCAAATTTTTTGGGAAAGCTCATATGCCTAGAAATTGATCTATTTGGTCCAGAGTAACAAGTGAGAGCAAAGAATTTCAGTTACTTTAGAAGAACTGGTAGTTTAATAATGCACTAAGTTGATGACAAATGCAGGTTGGCATGCATTTATTGAAAAGTTATGTTATGAAGTAATCACAGCAGTTTAGAGTTAAGTAGGTCTTTAGAAAGTCAAACCTCAAGGCTCTTTTGAAAGCTTACAGACTGGGCATTGCAAAAAATCAAACTTATAAAAGACCTGCACATTACTTTCAAAAGAAGTGAATATGGTAAATGCTTATTTGGAAACTGTTCAATCAAGCAATAAATAACACACACAAATATCAACTTTGAAAGCAAAATTTCATTTTTTTTCTTCCTTCCTTCATTAAGTGACAGTCAAGCAGAAATGTGGTGTGAAATGAGCTAACAGATGACCAGCTACACTGGGGCTTCAAACTCCAACCAATTTCACTCCACTTTCTTAATGAGAAGCCAATTCTTGCTGTTAATTAAATCCATTATTTAATTCCATGGCTTGTTGCAACTCTCATTCTGCCACAGCACATTTTGAAACTGTTGGTTTTTTCTATTCTTTCTAAGAGCACTGTCAATGTTTTAGTGATCTGAGAGATCAACCTTACCAAGACCATCACCTCTTTTTAATTTTAGATATTGTGTAATGGGCACAGGGGAGCTAGTCATGTGGTAACTTGTTTTGTGTCCCATTATTGTTTGGCTGCTAATTAAAGAAAAAAGAAACTATGGGGCCTGAGTCAAGTTTATTAAAAGAAGTAATCGGCAGCAAAAAGTGGTCACTAATTAAGAAGATGGCAAGAGTGAAACCTGCAGCCACTGCGACACTCTACAGGGAGGTCCAGATCTAATTATGCAGATCCAGATCGTCTGGATGACTTTGATTTATGCGGGGAAGATTCCAGTTCGGCACAAAGACGACTTCATGTAATTTGGGACACTTCTCTATGGTCCGGGATTTTTTGGGTGATATTCTATGTAAGAAACTTAAGTTATAGCGCAATGAAAATTGCATAATTTAGATCTGGACCACCCTATAGGCCTGGAGTTCGCCACCCCTGACCTAGGTTATTGTAAACTAAAAAATCTAAAGCTATTAATGCAACTTTTTCATGAAACGATTAATTAAAACTGAGATGAAAAATCAAAATGACTACAGTAAATGAAGACTGACTGAAATAAACATTTTTAGTTTTCTTGATTTTTATCTGTTAGAACACGGTAGAATCTGTGAGCTTTTTCTTGGACTTCTAAGACTGCTGTGTAAGCAGTGAGTTCATAATATAAACTTTTTTTGACCAGATGTCATTCTGTTGACATGGATGGAAGAAAATGACAAAGCGTTGTTTCAATATATGGTGTGTACTGCACAGATTAAGGGTAAACACCTGAGAAACATTAAAGTAAACCTCAATAACCATTTTAAAAATTGATATTTTTTGGCAAAGAAAATACTAAGTGCAAATAATCATAACACACATGGAAGTTCAAATTCAAGTTCACTTAAAGATGGTAAACCTGAACCTAATGCGGTTGGGGGGGGGGGGGTAGTAACATGGTTAAAGATGAAATGCGATCAAGCCCAAGTAAGCCAGTTTAATTGAAACTGGCATATCTACAGGGCTATGTGACATGCTGTTAAAGTGTCTTCTTCACCCCAAATTAAACGTGCTACATGAATCATTGGACATACAGTGGATACAGCTACACAGTGTATGAAAGAATTGGTCAAACAAGCACAGAAAGTAAACTCCTGTTTAGGCGGAGTTTTTTTTGGGGGGGGGGGGGGGAAATATCTGCATGCTTTTACAATTCACCGTACTGTTGCCTGTACTCCGAATGAATGGAACATACCAGAGGACAAGGTTATGGCAATATTTACACAGCAAGAAGCAAACTGAGAAAGCTCTGCACATTTTGCAGAAAGCAGCAGAGGTGAAAAGACTGTTTGACAATTGAGGTCTTTGTTACATGATATCCTTCATGATAAATGTGTCCTTTTCAATGTGAAATGCAACTTCTTTGTACCGAAGAGATGATCCTAAAAAGTTCCTACCAAATTCTTGTTTTTTTTTTTTTTAAATCGACTAAGAATAGAATGTTAATTTTGCAAAAGCTACATGTATAATGTAAGATTTTATTTTATTTTCATGTAAAAATCTATTACATTTGCAAGTGCTTTAAATCAAATTAAACAAAAGGGAGAAATGTACACATACCTGAAGAAACTTTGTATTAAAAAACAGAAAACGGAATTGTGGACCGCTTAGTGCTTTTGCTAGTTTGATAGAACTAAATAGCAATTTACTGTTCACATAACTGTTGGCTTTCTTTTGTGCACTGGCCACTCATGTTCAAAGAACAGTATTCCTCTGTAATGATTCAACAGATTCTAGATTATCTGCAAATTAACCTTATTTGCACACTGAACCAATGTGTTACAGTATATGATTTGGATAGGAATATAAGTATTTTTCGCTCCATAAGATGCACCTAGGTTTAGAGGAGGAAAACAAGAAAAATATTTTGAATCAAATGGTGTACTAATATATACTCGGCAAAAAAAGAAACGTCCCCTGACTTTCAACTGTTTTTACTTTCAGTAGACTTAATGTGTAAATATTTGTATGAACACTAAAAGAGTCAACACCATAAGACATAAACTAAAAATGTTTCACAATGTGTCCCTGAATGAAGGGAGGCTCAAAATCAAAAGTACCAGTCAGTATCTGGTGTGGCCACCAGCTGCTTGAAGTACTGCAGTGCATCTCCTCCTCATGGACTGGACCAGATTTGTCAGTTCTTGCTGTGAGATGTTACCCCACTCTTCCACCAAGGCACCTGCAAGTTCCTGGACATTTCTGGGGGGAATGGCCCTAGCCCTCACCCTGCGATCCAACAGGTCCCAGACGTGCTCAATGGGATTGAGATCTGAGCTCTTCGCTGGCCATGGCAGAACACTGACATTGCTGTCATGCAGAAACTCACGCACTTTTTGCCACTCCTGTCTTGTCCAGCGAAGGTGGGTTTGTGCCCATAGGCGGCTTTGTTGCTGGTGATGTCTGGTAAGGACCTGCCTTACAACAGGCCTGCAAGCCCTCAGTCCAGCCTCTCTCAGCCTATTGTGGACAGTCTGAGCACTGATGGAGGGATTGTGTGTTCCTGGTGTGACTCGGGCAATTGTGGCCATCCTGTACCTGTCACGCAGGTGTGATATTCGGATGTACCGATCCTGTGCAGGTGTTGTTACACGTGGTCTTCCACTGCGAGGATGATCAGCTGTCCTTCCTGTCTCCCTGTAGCGCTGTCTTAGGCGTCTCACAGTGTGGACATGGCAATTTATTGCCCTAGCCACATCAGCAGTCCTCATGCCTCCCTGCAGCATGCCTAATGCACGTTCATGCAGATGAGCAGGGACCCTGGGCATCTTTCTTTGGATGTTTTTCACAGTCGGTAGACAAGTCTCTTTACTGTCCTGCGTTTTTAGAACTGTGACCTTAAATGCTTACTTTCTGTAAGCTGTTAAGGTCTTAACGACCATTCCACAGGTGCATGTTAATTAATTGATTATGGTTAATTGAACATGCATGGAAAACATTGTTTAAACAATTTACAATGAAGATCTGTAAAGTTGTTTGGATTTTTAAAACATTATTGTTGAAATACACAGTCCTGAAAAAGGGACGTTTCTTTTTTTGCTGAGTATATTTAACAATCGCAGAATAATAATTCAACCATGTAAAGTGAACAGTAGTATTAAGAACCATCATCACAGTCATTAACAAATGAGGAGAGACGAAGGTTCAAGCACTCCTAGTTTTCTGGAAACCCCAAGAACTCCTCGCCAGTGTCAGAATTTATGAAGCTTAGTTGCTCACAATCACTGATATCACTTTCTTCGCTATCTTCATGTATGATACAATTTTCAGTTCCATCTAAGGCATTGCTATTGGCAGCTTTCACCTGCAGCTATAGACTCTTCAGTATGCAAGCGAAGTTTAGGTCTGGATGGTGCATGTGAGATATATACAGTGGTACCTCTGTATACGTCCTTAATCCGTTCCAGGCCCTTGGACTTATACCAAACAGGATGTATACCAAACTAATTTTTCCCATAAGAAATAATGGGAAAATGATTAATCTGTTCCCATGAAAAAAAATCCTATTGCTATTGGCATATTATACATTGATGGGGTTGTATAAAATTTAAACACTGCTTAAAACTAAAATACATAAATACAAAAGCAATTAGATGAAATAAATGAAAAATTTACCTCACTTTTTAATAACGTTCGTTTTTCACAATCATAGATGCCATCATTCTCGGGAAACGGTATGCAACAGCCATGTCCCAGATACGCATGCCACCTTCATACTTTTCAACAATCAAGTCAAATTCGTGTGAAAAACACAATCATGTGACGATGCGGGTTTGCTGTATGCTCCCATCTGCTGTTGGGGAGCCCTTGAGCCCTACACTGTCGGTAATGTGCCTCACTGCTAAGCAAATCAGTAACAACAAAGCAAGGGGATGGTGAAAAAGTGCAAAGTGCTTTTATTAAAACAATCAACAAAACAAGGTGTTCAAATTAAAATGCAGTCTCCAAAGTTCCAATAAATCCATAAAATCAGAAGTGAAACGTGGAGGTTAAAAACAATAGAGAACTTTTTAAACAAGGTTAAAATGGAGCAGGAAGCATTTTTTTTTTTAAAAAAAAAAAAAAAAAAAAAAAAAAAGAGCCCAGTGCCTTTTTACCTGGCAGTCCCCCTGCTTTTGAACAGGGGAGTTGCCCTACTTGCAGCTGACCTTAACTCTGCCTACTTCAGCTACTTCATGCTCGCTCTCGCTCGCTCTCTCTCTCGTGCCGACTCGCGCTTCTATTTATCAAGATAAGCAGCCCCAGGAACAATCATGAATGTGGAGGGTCTCTCACCTGTGCACTTTGGTGAGACACGGCCACATCGCAAATCGCCCTGAAAACCTTCAGCCACATAACCACCACACCCCCTCACGAAGCCGCGAACGCGGTGATTATTTTAAAGATGGCCTTTGACAGGAGCTGTGGACCCGCTATACCACACACCTGAAAGTTCACAGAGTTATAGCGTGGGTTCTTCACTGAATGCAACTGGTGCACTGACGATCGAGGGCAGTCGTGGCTTTGTCTTGAGAGAGATAAGCAAGGGTAGCACGCGAGTCGTATTCCAAACAAAGGTCGTATACCAAGCAAAATTTTTCGTGTCCAAACAGGACATATGCCGAGTTGGACTTATTCCAAAGCAGATGTATACTGAGGTAGGTAGGTGAGAAGTAGTGTGTTAAAGAAGTAATGAAAAAGAAAAGGACAGATTTTAAAAATGTAACATGATTGTCAATGTAATTGTTTTGTGACTGTTATGAGTGTTGCTGTCATCAAGGATTTGATTATCATTTCTTTCAATCAGGCTCGTATTTGGAGGATGTGTTGTGTTCAAGTTACATTCCGTGTTTGTCAACCGTTGTAAAGATAACCGGTTTCATTCATTGATTCCTTTCTTACTGCATCAATAAACAGCTAGTCTTCCTCTTTATTTGAGACATCACACACTGCACGCACGGGGTTTTTTTTTTTTTTTTTTTTTTTTTTTTCCTTTTCCCCACCATCTTCCTTTAGTTTTACATTGACTTTTTCCACTGTGCTTTGTTTCTGCAGTAGCTGTACTTATGAATATGCTTGTATGCGTCACTCACTTCATATTTTGCTGCCTTCTCAATTGTGTAATGCATTTTTGTTCAGTGTTCACAGTCAGTTCACGTGAGCCGCTCGGAGTACATGCATCGAAGATTCTCAGCTGTGCTTGTGCTATCTCGTGCTATGTCCATGGATTTATTGAATGTTAGCTAAGACCCGGCACTTAAGTTTCTCTCGCAGTTTTGCTGAGTTTGTGCCAAACACCACCCCATCTTCGTCTGCATAAGCACAGTCCTTCACCCGCGAATATTTAGCGGCAGAGTGTTTCTATTGGATTGCCGCTGACGGGCGGCCTTATATGGGCAGGCACTCAATTACGTGGGAAGCATGACGATGAGGGATGCAACTCCGCCTCACATGGCGACTGAGCTGCAGGCTATGGCCGGTATATATGTACATAAGTAGGTTCCAGTTATGACCGTTACACGTAGAATTTCGAAATGAAACCTGCCTAACTTTTGTAAGTAAGCTGTAAGGAATGAGCCTGCCAAATTTCAGCCTTCTACCTACATGGGAAGTTGGAGAATTAGTGACGTTGGAAACTTCAATATGGCGGCCAACAGTGGCATCATACCACTGAAATAATTACGTACATCGGTTTTGGTTAGCGCAGGGAAGCCAGCTACCAAATTTTGTGAAGATGGGGCCATAAATAAGAAAGTTAAACATGGCGAACATTGTCAACCGTTATGACCGTTACGCTTAGAATTTCGAAATGAAACCTGCTTAACTTTTGTAAGTAAGCGGTAAGGAATGAGCCTACCAAATTTCAGCCTTCTACCTACACGGGAAGTTAGAAAATTAGTGACGTTGGAAAGTTCAATATGGCGGCCGACAGTGGCGTCATACCATCGAAATAAGTACATACATCGGTTTTGGTTAGTGCAGGGAAGCCGCCTACCAAATTTCGTGAAGATGGTGCCATAAATAAGAAAGTTCAACATGGCGGACGTTGTCGACCGTTATCGACCGTTATGACCGTTACGTGTAGGATTTCGAAATGAAACCTGCTTACCTTTTGTAAGTGAGCTGTAAGGAATAAGCCTGCCAAATTTCAGCCTTCTACCTACACGGGAAGTTGGAGAATTAGCAGTCAGTCAGTCAGTCAGGGCTTTGCCTTTTATTAGTATAGATATATTGGCGTGGCCGCCCCTGCAGTCCTTGCTTTTCTTTCTCTAAGTAACTGATCGCCGCACAATCAGCTCTGTAATAGACTTTAAGTCATCAGTAAGCTTAGAGCGCCGATTCTTCAAAACGTTTAAAGAACATTGAAATAACTTTGTAGTACGTTAAATTACTCTATCCTTCATGCCAGTCCCAGTGAAGAATATAGATTATTTAAATGAAATTGAAGTTTTCTGTATAATCAACATTTTGCTGCATTTCATCTTACAAATGATATCGTCGTCATATGTAAATACGCGCTTTATAAAGTGACTCGGGTTGTGCAACATAACTAGTGCAAGTTTACAGTGAGGTAATTAAGTACATATAGTTCTACAAGGAGTAATTGATTGCATTTATAGTTCTTGGGATGAAACTGTTTCTGAACCGCGAGGTCCGTACAGGAAAGACTTTGAAATGTTTTGCCGTGGCTGAGGCAGTGTGTGCTTGAAGCTGTATACCGATTTAATTCTCTTTCTGATCAGCTGCTGCTGTGATTCACACTCGGATACAGTGATATAAATACTCCGAGTGGTGCAGTGAGAGTAATGCTAAAGCGGTTATGGTATTTGGAATACTATGGCTATTCCTTGGACCATTATATTGTTACAAGTTAATTACAATCTGATGCATTACACTAATAAACCATATGCGGTTAGTTTCAGTGTATTTATAAAGCTGCGTCAGGGAAAATAAAGAGTAACTACACAGGAACAGTAGCACTGCTTTGACGCTGGGTGCCGCCAGTCTGCAAATCTGAGCGGAGAACTTGCGTATGACAAGGTATGAGGTACTGTGGAAATGTGCTTGGCTTTACGGCAAGTGTAGGTTTTATACATCGCGATTTGAATGTGGAAGCGTTCTCACCCACCGTTTTATACGTGAGGCCCCAGGTGACTGACTTGGCCATTCAAGAATTTTCCACTTCTCTGCTTGAATATGCTCCTGGGGTGCTTTGGCTGTATTTTTTGGGTCATTGTCCATCAATATCATGAAACGCCACCCAATCAATTTGACTGCATTTAGCTGGATTTGAGCAGACAGTGTCTCTGAACACCTCAGAATTAATTCGGCTGCTTCTGTCCTGTCACATCATCAATAAACACTAGTGTCCCAGTGCCACTGGCAGCCTTGCATGCCCAAGCCATCACACTGCCTCCACCGTGTTGTACAGATGTGGTATGCTTTGGATAATGAGCTGTTCCACACCTTCTCCATACTTCTTGCCATCATTCTGGTAGAGGTTGATCTTGGTTTCATCTGTCCAAAGAATGTTTTTCCAGAACTGTGCTGACTTTTTTAGATGTTCTTTAGCAAAGTCCAATCTAGCCTTTCTATTCTTGAGGCTTATGAGTGGCTTGCACCTTGCAGTGCACCCTCTGTATTTCATGCAGTCTTCTCTTTATGGTAGACTTGGATATCAATACGCCTACCCCCTGGAGAGTGGTGTTCACTTGGTTGGCTGTTGTGAAGGGGTTTCTCTTCACCATGGAAATGATTCTGTGATCATCCACCACTGTTGTCTTCCGTGGATGTCCAGGTCTTTTTGCTTTGCTGAGTTCACCAGTGCTTGCTTTCTTTCTCAGGATGTACCAAACTATAGATTTTGCCACTCGTAATATTGTAGCAATTTCTCAGATGGGTTTTTTCTGTTTTTGCATCTTAAGGATGGCTTTTTTCACCTGCATGGAGAGCTCCTTTAACCGCATGTTGTCTGTTCACAGCAATATCTTCCACATGTAAGCACCACACCTCAAATCAACTCCAGGCCTTTTATCTGCTTAATTGATGACATAATGATGGACTTGCCCCCCCGCCCATAGAATAGCCTTTGAGTCAATTGTCCAATTACTTTTGATCCCCTGAAAGGCCCACAAACAGCAACTGAAAGCTGCTGCAGTAAAGGCCTGGCAGAGCATTAAAAAGGAGGAAACCCGGCATCTGGTGATGTCCATGAGTTCAAGACTTCAGGCTGTCAATGCCAGCAAAGGGTTTTCAACCAAGTATTAGAAATGAACATTTTATTTCCAGTTATTTAATTTGTCCAATTACTTTTGAGCCCCTGAAATAAAGGGATTGTGCTAAAATACTTTAGTTCCCTCACATTTTATGCAATCTTTTTGTTTAACCCACTGAATTAAAGCTGAAAGTCTTCACTTCAACTGCATCTGAGTTGTTTCATTTAAAATTCATTGTGGTAATGTACAGAACCAAAATTAGAAAAAACTTGTCTCTGTCCAAATATTTATGGACCTGTGTGTGTGTGTGTATATGTATGTAAAAGGCAAAGCCCTCACTGACTGACTGACTCATCACTAATTCTCCAACTTCCCGTGTAGGTAGAAGGCTGAAATTTGGCAGGCTCATTCCTTACAGCTTACTTACAAAAGTTAAGCAGGTTTCATTTCGAAATTCTACGCATAATGGTCAACTTCCGCCATGTTGAACTTTCTTATTTATGGCCCGATCTTCTCGAAATTTTATAGGCGGCTTCCCTGCACTAACCGAAACCAATGTACGTATTTATTTCGGTGGTATGATGCCACTGTCGGCCACCATATTGAACTTTTCAACAGTCTTTGTTACTTATGGGCCCATCTTCAAGAAATTTGGTACATGGGTTCCCAACGCTAACTGAATCCTACTTACGTACATATATACGTCCATAGCCTGCAGCTCAGTCACCGTGTTAGGTGGCGTTGGGTCCCCGATCCCAACGCCTCCCATGTTGTTGGCTGCCTGCCTATATAAAACCGTCCGTCGCTCCGGTCTCTACATTCCCTTCCTTGCTTCGCCACGGGATTCACGTCTCCCTACTGATAACTACAGCCTTTTTGTTTAATCCACGGCTTCTCCGCTGTTTGTTTATTACAATTATAGTTATTGTATATGTATTTTAGACTTACTTTACATTGCTCAGGTACCCATTTCCTTTATCATTCCAGCCCCCATTACCATGTCTATCGAGGTGATCACTATCGATCAAAGAACTGTCACTTACCGAGTGGTTTCCATGCCCGGAGATGGCACCTACCTTTTCCATTCTCTTTGTTACATATTGCACGGCCATATCAGGCTCACTCTTGATATCCGGAGGAACATTGTGTCTTATGTATTGAATGACTGGGACAGGTTCAAGGTGTGGACTGATGACGGTACAGGAGATAATTATACTACACAGGAGCACTATAAGAGTAAAATGCTTAAGCCCTTCACCTATGGTTCTGCATGTGAGGTGATGGCTGCCGCTGAATTGTTCGGTTGTTGCTTTCAAGTGTACCGAAATGGCCAAATATTTTACACCTTTCGACACCCGCCAATGCCTCTTAAACATCTTGGATTCACAGGTGACGATTTCAGTAGTGGACACTTTGATGTTTGAGTGTTTAAACTCTCAAAAGCTGGATGTGATTTTATCGATGAAACCGGTTGTGTGCTTACAATGCTTGACAGATGCCGAATGTCACTTCAACACAACAAATCCTGCAAATACTATCGTAATTGACACAAACCATGAAACTCAAACCGATTGACAGCAGCAATCCAAGCTGTGAGATTTGAGACAAAATTACTGTTCACATGGCCAACTGTAAGTTACATGCTCAAGAGTAAGCTCAGCGCACAGCTTGGTCATGTTACAACCGGAGGGCCGAGCTCAAAATGTGGTATACAAAGAGATCCTTAACAAATAATCTATACTAATAAACGGCAAAGCCCTCACTCACTCACTGACTGACTGACTCATCACTAATTCTCCAACTTCCCGTGTAGGTAGAAGGCTGAAATTTGGCAGGCTCATTCCTTACAGCTTCCTTACAAAAGTTGGGCAGGTTTCATTTCGAAATTCTACGCGTAATGGTCATAACTGGAAGTTTTTCTCCATTTACTGTAATGGAGTTCAGCTGGAGGGGCGGAGTTTCGTATGACATAATCACACCTCTCACGTAATCACGCATTACGTAGAAAGCCAGGAAGAGCTACAAAACACGCTTTAGAAAACATGCATTATATAATTAAGAAGGCAGCGAAACAATTAGAAGCGAGCGACTGACATATAAAACCATATTCAGCGGCTCACGTGAACTGACGCAGTGCGCAGACAAAGTAACAGTTCCAAAGAGTGCTGAACAAAAACCGAATTACACTGCTATGCTCAAATAGATAAACCACACGCAGTGGCGTGATAGTAAAGCATTCGTCTGTAGCGCCCACGTCAGAGGTTCGATTCCCGAGAGGGGATGCACTAAGTATGTACGCGCGCTTCTCGATTTATTTTAACCTCGCATCACCTTAGTTTGAGACGTATGAAAACGCATGCGGTTAACGCAGAAAGACAGATCACCTATTCACCTATTGAAGCTTCATGAATAATGGATACTTTATTCGCGATCAATGATTGTTTTGGTAAAGCCATACTCAGTGTATTCATTAGATGAACGGTAAAAAAGTAAGAGCGAGGGGACGGTAACTTACTGAAGCACACAAGCAAAACCACAATAGCACGCGGGCTCGATGTACTGACTTGCGCGATCACATTCCAAAAAATATTTCTTTTCAA
>JANRMT010062837.1:22923991-23040436 GCA_026402145.1 Polypterus bichir lapradei | reverse complement strand
ATAAAGTTCATTATTTTCTGTAATGTACTGATAAACATTAGACTTTCATATATTTTAGATTCATTACACACAACTGAAGTAGTTCAAGCCTTTTATTGTTTTAATAGTGATGATTTTGGCATACAGCTCATGAAAACCCAAAATTCCTATCTCAAAAAATTAGCATATTTCATCCGACCAATAAAAGAAAAGTGTTTTTAATACAAAAAAAGTCAACCTTCAAATTATGTTCAGTTATGCACTCAATACTTGGTCGGGAATCCTTTTGCAGAAATGACTGTTTCAATGCGGCATGGCATGGAGGCAATCAGCCTGTGGCACTGCTGAGGTGTTATCGAGGCCCAGGATGCTTCGATAGCAGCCTTAAGCTCATCCAGAGTGTTGGGTCTTGTGTCTCTCAACTTTCTCTTCACAATATCCCACAGATTCTCTATGGGGTTCAGGTCAGGAGAGTTGGCAGGCCAATTGAGCACAGTAATACCATGGTCAGGAAACCATTTACCAGTGGTTTTGGCACTGTGAGCAGGTGCCAGGTCGTGCTGAAAAATGAAATCTTCATCTCCATAAAGCTTTTCAGCAGATGGAAGCATGAAGTGCTCCAAAATCTCCTGATAGCTAGCTGCATTGACCCTGCCCTTGATAAAACGCAGTGGACCAACACCAGCAGCTGACATGGCACCCCGGACCATCACTGACTGTGGGTACTTGACACTGGACTTCAGGCATTTTGGCATTTCCCTCTCCCCAGTCATCCTCCAGACTCTGGCACCTTGATTTCCGAATGACATGCAAAATGTGCTTTCATCCACATTCCAGTCCAGTGCTGCTTCTCTGTAGCCCAGGTCAGGCGCTTCTGCCGCTGTTTCTGGTTCAAAAGTGGCTTGACCTGGGGAGTGCGGCACCTGTAGCCCATTTCCTGCACACGCCTGTACACGGTGGCTCTGGATGTTTCTACTCCAGACTCGGTCCACTGCTTCCGCAGGTCCCCCAAGGTCTGGAATCGGTCCTTCTCCACAATCTTCCTCAGGGTCCGGTCGCCTCTTCTCGTTGTGCAGCGTTTTCTGCCACACTTTTTCCTTCCCACAGACTTCCCACTGAGGTGCCTTGATACAACACTCTGGGAACAGCCTATTCGTTCAGAAATTTCTTTCTGTGTCTTACCCTCTTGCTTGAGGGTGTCAATGATGGCCTTCTGGACAGCAGTCAGGTCGGCAGTCTTACCCATGATTGCGGTTTTGAGTAATGAACCAGGCTGGGAGTTTTTAAAAGCCTCAGGAATCTTTTGCAGGTGTTTAGAGTTAATTAGTTGATTCAGATGATTAGGTTAATAGCTCGTTTAGAGAACCTTTTCATGATATGCAAATTTTTTGAGATAGGAATTTTGGGTTTTCATGAGCTGTATGCCAAAATCATCAATATTAAAACAATAAAAGGCTTGAACTTCTTCAGTTGTGTGTAATGAATCTAAAATATATGAAAGTCTAATGTTTATCAGTACATTACAGAAAATAATGAACTTTATCACAATATGCTAATTTTTTGAGAAGGACCTCTGTGTGTGTGTGTGTGTGTGTGTGTGTGTATGTATATGTGTATATATATATATATATATTATAAAATGTATGTGTATGTATATGTATGTATATATATGTATATATATATATATTATAAAATGTATGTGTATGTATATATATGTATATATGTATATATATGTGTATATATATGTGTATATATATGTATATGTATGTGTATGTATATGTATATGTATGTAATATATGTATATATATGTATATATGTATATATATATAATAATATAAAAAAAAAAGTGTGGGTAGATGTAAAATTGGCCCAGACACAGGAAGCAGAGTTTTATGGTACAAACACCCTGAAGTACCCATTCTTTGGGTTTGGAACCCCCCAGCCTGTCATGTGGCACCTTATCAAATGCTGTCTGAAAGTTGAGCGAAATATCATAAGCTTCACTTTGACCATATCTTTTAGCTGTTTCTACATAGAATTCTAGCATGTTGGTAAAATTCCTATTCTTGCCATGTGCTGCTCAATTTTATCCTTAATTCCTTTCAAATTCAACACTCTACAAAATAGCCTGAATAGAGACAAGAGTTTTATGAGCAGAGATGTGGACTAACAGACTGATTGACCAGCTGATTACATCAGAGGCCTATCTTACAAACAATGCACTTCAAATAAACCTTACAGGAGTTTCTCTAGTGATGGTTATGTTATCTCTACATTTTTAGTTCATTGTTCTCTTCTTTCAGGGTTAATTCATCTCCGGTGTATTCATTTTGATAATATTTGAACAAAAAGGTTGTTAAGATGAAAGAAAAAAATCACTTTGCTGTCCCAATATAGGGAAGAGTATTTTTCAGTTTCTTTGTTGCACCTTGCCTGATGAAGGGACCTTGGCTGCCTCAAAAGCTTGCATTTGTAATCTATTTAGCCAATAAAAGTTGTCATTTCACCCTACTTTCTCCTGTATTAATTTACCTGTGATGCACATTAAGCTTACTGGCTCATAGTTGCATGTATCTGCCTGGTCAATCTCTTCATATAACATGGTATTAGCCATTTTCAAGTCCATATGAAGTGAGTTCATATATATAGTACTCGCTATATACTGTACTCTCTAACCTACTTAAGAATTCGAGGGTCAATATCTTGTCCTGGCAATTTCTTTGATTTCAGTCTATTTAATGTGAGTAGTACTGCTCCCTCTACAATTTCCAAATTACACTTGCTTCCTTGGTGTAGTCCCTTTTATCACTGGTAGGTTATCCACTTCCTCACATGTGAAGACCTCAGAAAAATGCAAGTTTAGGATATCTGCTATTTCACTTTTTTCATCCTCCTTTGCTATTCCTGATGCACTTCACCTTGACTGTTTTTACTTCTAAAATACTGAAAATCTCTTTGAGTCGTCATTAGTCTCATATGCTATATTCCTCTCTAACAACCTTTTAGCTTCCCTAATATCTTTAATGGTTGCCCTCATGTCCTCATATGCCCTACGATTCACATTGGAGTTATTAGTCTTGTACACATTATACAGCTATGTTTTCCTTTGCAGCATCTTTTTCAAGTCCTTAATAACCTACTGCAGTTTTATTTATAACTACGAAGTGTAGGTATGTCTGTGTCCTGCATTATATGTATAAAACTATTTTATATTTGTCTCACTACTCTTAGACTAGGGTAAGCTTTTAAGTTCTGAGGCAGTCAATCTTTCTTAGACTTTGCCACATCCTCTCAAAATTTGCCCAACCAAGCTTAAATTTAACAGTTTGTCTTAACATCTGCAGTCTTCCAAAACACTGTGATCTGTATATTACTATGGTCCCTTGACCCTAGTGGTTCTTTCACCTCTTCATTCTCAATTCGACCCTGATTATTACTAAATAATCCAGACTTCCCTGTGTTGGAGCTTTAACATAGAATCCCTGAAGCCTGGGGGGGGAGAAACATATAATCCCCGCCCAATTGAAATTTTCCTTCACACCTCTCCATCAGTGTCTTTTGTTTTGTAAATGTGTCTATCCGCATGAGCAGCAAGCAGCCTGCTATCCCATCACCCTCTACACCACTGACACAGCTGAAGTCTTAGAGAAGATTCTTGGAGCTAGTCTGTTTATCTGCATGTGAGGTGCCTGGAGTTGAAAATCGTCATTTGGATTACATTTCATGTGTGTTCCGTGTCTACAACAATCTGTGTAAATGTTGGATGAAATGTGTGGCAGGAACTGTTGAACACAACTAAAGAAACGGTTTTCATATTTTAGTAATTCACAAAATGTAGACATGAAGAGTTCAAGAGTGGAACTTCAGAGCTTTCTCAGCTCACAACCTGCCTTAGTGAAATTAAAACCTGGATGGAGCAGAACTCTTTAAAATTGCAACAAAGCTGAACTCCAGCAAATTGGGACTAAAATACAACTTAATAAAATGAGCTCTTTCCCAGTCCATCTTGGCAGTGATCTCCTCAAACCTGCCTCTACTGCAAAGAATCTTGGTGTCATTTTTGATTTCTCCCTCTCTTATTCCACCCACATAACATTAAGAAACTTTCTTTCTTTCACCTCCGTATCACATCCTGTGTTCGCTCCTTCCTCTCCTTTTCTAATGCTGAGAAACTTGTCCATGCTTTTATCACATCCCACATTGATTATTGTAATTCCCTACTGGCAGGTGCCCCTTCTAATCTTGTATCACAGCTCCAGCTTATTCAAAACTTGGCTGCAAGAGTCCTGACTCGAACCAGCAGCAGCAAGCATATCACGCCCATCCTGCTCTCCTGCTCCATCTTCACTGGCTCTGTGTGTCTTTGAATATAAAATCCTACTAATAACCTACAAAGCCTTAAATAACCTCGCGCCAAACTACATCAGTGACCTATTCCATCACTATGTGCCTGCTCGCCCACTAAGGTCCTCTGATTCTGGCAATCTTGTACCCCACACTAATCTACACTCCATGGGTGACAGGGCCTTCAGCTGTATAGCACCCAGACTCTGGAATGGCCTACCAAAATTAATCTGGTCAGCTGACTCCATGAATTATTTTAAAAAAACCTTAATTATTTATTCAGGAAGTTTTTTAGCTCTACTTTATTACCTTTCTCTGTTTACCTCTCTGTCAAGAGGCTCATGTAACCTGTGTGTGTGTGCTAAGCCATTAATTATGTTGTCTGTTAGGGTTTTTCTCTGAATTCAGTGTCATCTTCTTTACTTATTTGGTTTGTGCAATGCTATATACTGTATACCCTGCCTTTCTTATATTCTGTAAGTGCCTTGAGCATGGGAAAGGTGCTATACAAATAAAATGTAGTAGTAGTAATAAAAATGTATGAAGGCTGAAGTCAAAATATCAAAAACTTTCACAAAAGGTGCAAGTATACTCAGCAAAAAAGAAACGTCCCTTTTTCAGGACTGTGTATTTCAACAATAATGTTTTAAAAATCCAAATAACTTTACAGATCTTCATTGTAAATTGTTTAAACAATGTTTTCCATGCATGTTCAATTAACCATAATCAATTAATTAACATGCACCTGTGGAATGGTCGTTAAGACCTTAACAGCTTACAGAAAGTAAGCATTTAAGGTCACAGTTCTAAAAACGCAGGACACTAAAGAGACTTGTCTACCGACTGTGAAAAACACCCAAAGAAAGATGCCCAGGGTCCCTGCTCATCTGCGTGAACGTGCATTAGGCATGCTGCAGGGAGGCATGAGGACTGCTGATGTGGCTAGGGCAATAAATTGCCATGTCCACACTGTGAGACGCCTAAGACAGCTCTACAGGGAGACAGGAAGGACAGCTGATCATCCTCGCAGTGGAAGACCACGTGTAACAACACCTGCACAGGATCGGTACATCCGAATATCACACCTGCGTGACAGGTACAGGATGGCCACAACAACTGCCCGAGTCACACCAGGAACACACAATCCCTCCATCAGTGCTCAGATTGTCCGCAATAGGCTGAGAGAGGCTGGACTGAGGGCTTGCAGGCCTGTTGTAAGGAAGGTCCTTACCAGACATCACCAGCAACAATGGCGCCTATGGGCACAAACCCACCTTCGCTGGACCAGACAGGAGTGGCAAAAAGTGCGTGAGTTTCTGCATGACAGCAATGTCAGTGTTCTGCCATGGCCAGCGAAGAGCCCAGATCTCAATCCCATTGAGCACGTCTGGGACCTGTTGGATCGCAGGGTGAGGGCTAGGGCCATTCCCCCCAGAAATGTCCAGGAACTTGCAGGTGCCTTGGTGGAAGAGTGGGGTAACATCTCACAGCAAGAACTGACAAATCTGGTCCAGTCCTTGAGGAGGAGATGCACTGCAGTACTTCAAGCAGCTGGTGGCCACACCAGATACTGACTGGTACTTTTGATTTTGAGCCTCCCTTCATTCAGGGACACATTGTGAAACATTTTTAGTTTGTCTTATGGTGTTGACTCTTTTAGTGTTCATACAAATATTTACACATTAAGTCTACTGAAAGCAAAAACAGTTGAAAGTCAGGGGACGTTTCTTTTTTTGCTGAGTATATAACAAAAGTGTGCTTTTATTCAAGAATATAATGTAAGAAAAAAGTTGGCTTCGGGTATGCCGCTTGGGTGGTGCAGCAATAAGAACTGCTTATTATATAATAAACACGGGTTTGATTTGAGTCTGACAGCCGGTGTAAATTTATGGTACTTGTAAAATTACCCTATTCTGAACCCAGTTTTATTCTGTCACATTCACGCTAACCGCCCCCATCCTCCCCCCCCATTATGGCACTCTTAGTTTTCAAATAAAACATGGTGTAACAAACTTGTTTTACAATAAAATCTGACACAAACACTGGTGAATCATGCCTTCTTTGTATGTTGTCGTCACACTTTTCTTGAGTGTTCCTGCATAAGCTGATTTAGTAGGCATCTTCTCGTCCATGTCAAAGCTGCACTGATAAAGAGAGACATTGGTATATATGGCATTTGGAATAATTCATTTTATGACCTATATAGTACATTTTGAAGAACATTGAGGTACTGATGCAACATTTTATTCATTCACATTCCTTCCTGTGGCTGTAGTGAGTGACCAAGGGTGTGTGTTTTTTTTTTTTTTTTTTTTTTTTCTTCTTCCCCCTTACCAATCTTGCCCAGTCTCCATATTTTGGTGCATGGTGGTGTTTTTTGTACTCTAGGACATGCTGAGGAAAGAATAGTATATATAATCATTGAATTCAAATGTTAACAGTACCCACGCACCATCCTACCTACATTTACAATGTGTACCTGTTGCAATGTACACATCTCTCAATGCTGTGATTCCTATTACATTGAAGGAGAACCTAACATTGAGTTTTCTTTGCTGGGGGAAGCAGCGGTCTTGGAACAGAAGCTTGTCAATGTTGCATCCTCCTGTCTTTTTCCATTGCCTTGTAAGAAGCGACAAAGTTCCTCTGCAGAGTGAGCTAAGAACACTCTTTCCTCTGTGGACCCCATGCATGCCTTGTATGGTACATGTGCGTTCATCACAGCCAGGTTAAGCATGTTGTAAAACACAGCAACCGACTACCTGTGTGTTCTTGTTCGCACTGAATAAGCAAGTGCCTTCTGGTCCATGATGTCAGTGTCATATTGAGGGGGGAGAAAGACAAATATGACATTTTTAAAGAAGTCATTTTATGACCTGAATAGTACCAGTCAGGAAACATCGTGGGGGGGGGGGCAGCGTGAACGTGACTGAGAAAATAAAACTGAACAAAAAGCTAACTTTTACAAGTACCCTAAATTTAACCAAATATGATGATGAAGTTAGTTTTCAAATATTGCATTAGTGCGACAGTTTTCTGATTGGTACTATTCAGGTCATAAAATGATTTCTTTAAGATATCATATTTGTGTGTCGTTCCCCACACCATCCCCCCCACCATTCCATCCAAGTGCAGCATTGACATCATGGACCAGAAGGCGTGTGCTTATTCAGTGTGAACAGGAACACGCAGGTGGTCGGTTGCTGTGTGCTACAACATGCTTGACCTGGCTGTGATGAACACACATGTATTGTACGAGGCATGCATGGGGCCCACTGAGAAAAGAGTGTTCTTAGCTCACCTTGCAGAGGAGCTTTGTCGTCGCTTCTTAGAAGGTGATGAAAAAAAAAGGATGCAAAATTGACAAGCTTCTGTTCTAAGACTGCTACTTCATCCATGAAAAGACTTTGTCAGGTGTTCCTTCAATGTAATAGGAACCACAGCATAGAGGTGTGTACATTGCAACAGGTACACATGTAGGAAGAACAGTCCTTAGGTGTGTGGGAACTGTTAACATTTAAATTTGATTGTATGTACTATTCTTTCCTCTGCATGTCCTGGAGTACCAAAAACGCCACCATGCACCAAAATATGGAGACTGGGCAAGATAAGGAAGGAAAAAAACTAATGTTGTCACTGACTAAAACCGCATTAAGGTATGCGAATGAATATAATGTTGCATCAGTGCCTCAATGTTCTCTTAAATGTACTATACTGGTCATTAATTATTCTAAAAGTCATATATACGCTTTGACATCATGGACCAGAAGGTGCATACTAATTCAGCTTGAGCAGGATCTCTCAATAATAAAACTGAAAATAAAAAAACATTCAAAACATACCATGAAGGCATGATTCACCAGTGTTTTGTGTGTCAGCTTTTACCAAAGATCAGAGAATATCCAATTCCATTGTCTCAAAACACCACTCGCATCCAAAGTGATTCCCAGTCGCATGCACCACTTATACCCATGTCCAGTTTTCCCAGTCTTGTTCACACACAAGATCTGATACTGTTTACAAATCAATAAGTGGTATAACAAAACAAGTTTGTGTTACCACATCTTTATTTGAAAACTAACAGTGTCAGGTCCCTGGGGGAGATCTGACTGGTGGTTGGGTTGTAGTATGAATGTGACTGAGAATAACACTGGGGGGGTGGGGTAACTTTTTTTTTTTACAAGTACCATAAAATTACACTGGCTGTTACAGATTCAAATCAAATGAATGTTTTTATTATATAATAGTAATACAAATAGCAGCTCACTACTCAAAATGGTAACTGGTGGACTTGGGAATTGAACTCACGACCTCTTGATTCTTACTGCTGCACCACCCAAGCGGTCATGTTAGTGGCGTACACTTAGCCAACTTATTCTTCAGTTATATTCTTGAATAAAGCACACTTGTTTTGTTCTACTTGTACCTTTTCTGAAAGTGGACATGGACAATGACCACTGGATCTTTGCCCGCTCTGGCCAAGAGCCTATCCTTTCCAGGTAGGACTCCCACCTGTACACCCGGAAGGCAGCACACCATGTGAGACTGTCATTTGGAGGACTGAAGCACATATTTGCTCCAAAGAGTCCCCAACTATTCTTCTCCTTTTGACCGCTCCCGTTAGGGGTTGCTACAGTGGATAATATTCTTCCATATTTTTCTGTCCTCTGCTTGTTCTGTTACACCCATCACCTGCATGTCCTCTCTCGCCACATTCATAAGCCTTCTCTTAGGCATTCTTGTTCCCAGGCAGCTCTATCCTTGACATTCTTCTCCCAATATACTCCGCATCTCTCCTGCACATGCCCAAACCAAGGCAATCTCATCTCTGTCTCCCAACTGTCCAACATCAGCTGACCCTCTAATGTACTCATTTCTAATCCTGTCCATACTCGTCACACCCAGTGCAAATCTTAGCATCTTTAACTCTGCCACCTCCAGCTCTGTCTACTGCTTTCTGGTCAGTGCCACAGCTCCAACCCATATAACATAGCTGGTCTCACTACCATCCTCTAGTCTAGACCTTCCCTTTTACTCTTGCTGATACCTGTCTGTTGCAAATTACTACTGACACTCTTCTCCACCCATTCCACCCTGCCTGCACTCTTTTTCACCTCTCTTCCACAATCCCCATTTACTCTGTACTGTTGATCCCAAATAGTTAAACTTGTACACCTTGGTCAACTCTACTCCTTGCATCCTCAGCATTCCACTGACCTCCATTTACATGCATGTATTCTGTCTTGTTCCTACTGACCTTCATTCCTCTCCTCTAGAGCATATCTCCACCTTTCCAGGGTCTCCTCAAACTGCTCCCTACTATCACTACAGATCATAATGTCCTCAGCAAACACAGTCCATGGGGACTCGGGTCTAATCTAATCTGTCAACCTGTCTATATCACCTTTGCAAACAAGGGTCTCAGTAACGATCCCTGATGGATGCATTCAAGGTGAAGGTGGGATTACATCATTCCTACCGCAGACCTTACCACTGTCACGTTTCCCTCGTACATATCCTGTACAACTCTTGAGTACTTCTCTGCCACTCCCAACTTCATACAATACCACAGCTACTTTCGAGGCACCCTGTCATATGCTTTCACCAGGTCCACAAAGACTCCATGCAACTGCTGGTCTTCTCTGTACTTCTCCATCAACATCCTCGGAGCAAACGGAGCATCTGTGGTGCTTTTTCTTTGCATGAAACTATACTGCTGCTAACTAATAATCACCTTCTTTCTTAATCTTGCTTCCACTACTCTTTCCATAACTTCATGCAGTGGCTCATCAATTTTATCCCCCTGTAGTTACTACAGTCTTGTACATACCCCCCTTTATTCTTACATATCGGCACCAATACACTACTTCACTCCTCAGGCATCATCTCACTTTGCAAGATTCCATTTAAATAATCCCCAAGTATAACTACAGTATCTTCTGGGAACTGGTTTTATGGTTGCCTCCCTGCCTACCTCCCCAGAATTTTCAGAGACACTGTCCAGCTTTGCAAGCACATGAAAACAGTATGACACTTCTTCTTCTGGGGTTGATGCCCTTAGTGTGCACCCTTTGCCTTGTGCTTTGTGACAGTGACCTGCCTATCTCTACCTGTCTGGTCTGGAAATGCCTCTTGTGCCTCCTTTGGGGTGTACACTATCTCTATAAAGACACTTGGACCAGGTCAATTCTCTACTGCAACAGAGTTTGATGTGCTGGATTAGCCTGCATCTCTTTCAGATTTAGCCCTCACAGAAGAATGGCTCCTCAAAGGCATCCTCTATAAAGTCCAACATCCAACAGGGCTTGCATTGCACTGGCTTCATTAAAATTTCACTCTGGATTACTAAAACTGCTTGTTTTTAAAATTGCATTTTTAAATTAAAATTTTAGTGATTTTAAATGGTAAAGCTAAAAAATTAAAGCCAAAAAATAAAAATTGCTACAATTTTGCAATTTCTGATCTCCTGTCACATTTTGCCCTCATCTGCCTGTTTGCCCTTCTATGAGTTTGTTTTCTGTCATTTTATTTTTGATATGAGGTTCACTTTTTTAGTCTGTCACTGTACATAAGCATTAATGTTTAAGCATTCTCAGGGAGACTAAGGAGTATAATCTGTTCTTGTCCATCCTAGTCTTTGTCTTGAAGCACTTTACATGCAAAATTTGAAACTAAACAAATTAAGTTGTAGTAGTGATGTTGACTAGAACCGTTTCTTGGTGTGCTCCTGAAGGGATTACCCAAACTTGAAATGGCTTTGTCATTTAATTGCATATATAAGAAAATTGTGAAATATTTTCAGTAGGTGGTACTGGATACAATAGATGACTTCATTTCAGTGGAAAACCCAAAGAAAAGCTGCCTTTACTGTCAAATAGTAGTTTATTTAAAAAATATTGTCATTCAAGACAGATCTGCATTAAGACCAGGCCAAGAAAATACTGTAGGTCTTCCTGGCACAGAACCTCCAGTTTTTAATCTCCAGTTGCATTTTTATTTATCCAATTTTGGAAAGTTGTTTGTAGGTTCTTTGTATAGGCTACTCTTTGCGGTAAAGTATTTAATATATGATCTATAAACCACCTGATATTGTGAATACATAGATACTGACAACAGGTCAAACTCATTTTGCTCATATTGGCATTTTCACAGAAGCTCTCCTGCTGCAGACTTTCAGTAGTGTTCCTTCTAAGGCTATAGCACCCAGTTCCAGTTGTAATATCCAGTTATGTGCTTCTGCCTTGCCCAGTGCACTCTTATTCAAAACAAAAGCTGCATGCTGAGCATGAGACAGGAGTTCTCATGCTGAGCCCCAGTTAAGGATGAGTAGGGTACAAATGAAGACAAGCTGGGAATGAGACATTTTAAAGTATTGTCTGTCTAGCTAAACCATTGCTGCTACTAAATGAAACCTGAACAGATTGTTCCCTCATTTGAAAATGCAGCCATGTTGTGGAATGCAAAGTGCGTATGGCAGGGCTCACAAAATTTTAAAATTCCTAGTAGCCCTTCAGAGAGGCATTCTTCATATTTGGTAGCCTGAAAAGAATCGAAGTAGCCTGGATTTGGGGGGAAAAAAAAACACAAACTGTTCCTTAATGTAGACAGATATAGTCATGAAATCAAACACATTTTCCAAACACATTTTAACAGTCATACATAAATTATTCAACAATCAAGTAGCAATCATTAACATCAGCCAACATAAATATGCATTCGGTTCTAATTGAATTGAAACGTGTATGAAAAATATGATGAATTTAAACACGAATGTCTGTCAGATTCTGAATTTTCAATCTGATCTTTTTGTCTGTGCTATTCCTCCAATAAATTCTCTGCATGCATGATTGTTGGTGATTAAGTAGAACCAAGATCTAGGCCATTTTCTGCCTAATGTTTGCAAATGCTGTTAACGGTAGTTCACTTTTGGTATTGTATTCTGTTCTGAAAAGTTTTATCAGGAGTTTAATTTGTATTTTCTTTGCTATTGCCATTTGTTCATGGAAAGAAGCTGCATACTGGGCACCCCTACGCTACTTGTGATGCACAGGTTTGTCATGCTTTAGGATAATGTCTTTCCTAAAATGACTGATTCCAGTAGCAAACCTGTTTGAGTCAGAAACTGCTAAGAATAAACGCACCCAATAGAACATAGTGGTGTTTAGCTTATGTTCCAGTGACGGAAATTTTTTGTCCATGAAATGAGAAAAATATGCTTTTTGCCTCATAATCAGATTTTTTTTAATTCTTCCACTTTGTGGTGGACTGCAATTCTTTCCCTGTTCTTGCTCTGTTCTTCATTCTGACCTCTGTTTTGGCCATGCAAAGCTGATATATTTGCATAAATCCATGCGCCGCCTCCCTCATTTTAACACACACAGACATACACATGTGTGTCAGCAATTTTTAGCACTATAATTTAAGCTTCATGGCCCTTGCAAACTCTACCAAGCCGCTAATAGGACTGGGAAAATAAATACTTTTAAACTCTCACGTGTGCATGCAAAACTGTAAAGTACTTTTGTTTGCCCATGTCCCTTTAAGAGCTCCATAAAACTATCACTTAGCAGCAGTAAAGTAATGAAGTGAAAACTGCACGCCTTTACAGACGATGGCAGCAATACCCTAATTGTTTGCCAAACATCTTATTGTTAATATCTGGCTAGAGATTTAGGTGGCTTTGGCAGGACAGCTACTGAGCACTTTGCTTACAGGTTTCATTTGCATATCACACTGCAGCTTCTGAAAGTAAAGTAGGCAGTCCTGGGGAAAAGGGTGGAAGGAGCATGAGACAGGATGGAATGTGGAAGGTGCAGAAACTGAGACACCCTGCCTTCTCATTGGTGAGAGGTTAGGGGAGTGGCATGCATGCAGATGAGAGAGAGCAGCAAGACGTGCATGAATAGTACAGTGAACAGCAAGTAAAGGGAAATGAGTGACAGAACGGCATGCTTCTGGATCGTAACACTGGAGTGGAAGATGAGTAGTGTAAAGGATTTCAACAAGTCTGATTTACAAGGATAGAACAATGCGAGTTTAATTTGAAAGAAATTAGTAAAGGCTCATCAAACCACAATTAGCTTCCGTGTATACCATGTTGCTCTTCCCAATGGTGAGACAGGGTGTCTCTTGTTCCAGCACCTTCCACACTCCATCCTGTCTCCATCTCATTCCACCCTTTTTCCCCCAAGAACACCCTCTCTCAATAGCATGATGTGTACTGCACTTTCTGAAAGCACAGAGCTTAGTAGCGGTCCAGCCAATTGGCCCTTTGAATCTCCAGCAGGACCATTACACTATGAAAGAAAGAAGAGAAGTAAACTACTTATACACATACACTGGTGTACACATCTCTGCAGACATGTGTTTTAAAATTCTGTTTTGTCCATGATTTTTTTATTTAACTATTCAAATAGCAGGTTTTGAGAGACAGACAAAGCAAATAAAGGAGGGAATTTGATTTCTCTCAAAGTATAATTTCAGGTAGCCCATTGGGCATAGTGTTGGTATATTTTGTAGAACAATAGGAAAATTTAATAGCCCCAGGATATCAGACTCCTGAATTTTTGAGAGTCCTGGTGGGCAGCCCAAAAGAGAAACTGACAAGCGCCTTCATAGGCAAATTGATTTAAAAAAGCAGCAATCTTCACCTGAAACATCTGCTAGTATCTTTCAGTACACAGAAGATTCACATGGATGAAACATTCTATTGCATACTTTGTTTTGAAAAATAATTTAAAACAGTGACTGCTTTTCCCAAAGGAAGTTCTCAACATTATACTAGAATCTGTCTATCTTGTATATTTTGTAGAGACCCATTTAAAGTGTTAAGAACGAGAAACTAGTTTTTAAAACTAATCTTACATACAACTAATGTATGTACAATCATATGCAAGAAAGAATTTCACTTTGCTCTGTACATGTGACAGTAATGGTCCTATAAATTATAAAAGGTTTTAGTTGCATTTCATAAATATTCAGCCTGCAATAGTCAATTTTCAATGGGCTTTTTCAGTATATTAATGTTCCATAATTAGGTAGATATTACTTTTAGATTAATTTCCAATTTAAGCACTTGAAGCACAATTTTAAATTAGGGTAGATTTCAAACAATTTGTTGCTGGTGTTAAGTGAGTATCATTTAATTCACTAATCATATCACCTAGCCATACTTAAACCAAGAGTGTATTGTATAAGTAAATGCATTTAAACCATTTTCTTATTTTAATTGACCAGAGCAGTGCCATATACCTCCCTATTCCTGTCATCATGGGTATAAATTAGGGTTCTATTAGCTCTTTCTTAGACAAACAGCAAACACAGGTGGTAGACTGACTGCCATCATCTATTGACTGTCTAATTTCCAGCAGGTGTTTGCTAATAAGAATTGATTGGCAAAGTTTTTTTGAACACAACTTGTAGAAGGTGTTTTCAGTACTAAGTCCTTAAATTTTCTATTCAAGGTTTTTGGTGGCTGTAAATAGAACTGTCATTTTTTAAAATATTTTTTAAAGGATATTGTAATATATATAGTGTGTGTACTGCTTTAAATGTATTCCAATTCTGATGACGATGAATGCCTCATGGCCAATGAGTGCTGGTTCATTTGTAAGAAATGTTTAATGAGCAGTCCAGTGTGAATTACTCCTATTGGCATTCTCTGTTCTACCCAGAGATTCTTGTTTTTCTTTAAAAAGTGGTTTTTTGTAGTAGTTTATTAATAAACTTTATAATATTCATAACAATTACCAAGCTTTTAAGAATGCAAGCTCTCTATCCTTTTCATAATCAAAATTGCATGAATCTGGTCCCACTAAAGAAATCTGCTTTAGAGTATTTGGCATATTGTGACTTGTGTGATTTCTCATATTGTTTTTAAGCTTGAAAATCCCCTTTTCCATTAAACTTTGCTGACCAGTGTTACTACTCCGACAGCAGCAAATTTTCTGTTGATAATTTTACTATTTTTTTAAACAATCCTTTATTCATTTTTAAAGCAACAGCTTATTTTTTGTTTAAAACGGTCCATAGTTTAAGATTTCAGAAATCAAAAAATCTTTTCAGCCTCACTAACTTTCAGCACTGAGGAATCATGAAAATTGGGAAATGATGGCTTTTTAGGATATCTTGCATCTAAGTGGTTAATGTGGTTATGCATTTGTAACTTGTACCCTTGAATGTAATGACATAAGCACATGAATGATAAATGAAGATCTGACCATTCTTCTGCAAGATGTTGAAGATTTTGAAAATGTCAACCAGGAATGTCTTAATTGCATTATGGATGGTTTTACAGCTTGTAAGACAATGTTTGTTTTCAGTTAATATCTTGAGTTTGCCATACCTCAGACAAGATGTGCAAAGGAAACTCCTCTGAAAGCATTGTTCGTGAAGAAACAATGTTGTGTATTTTAATTAATCTGCTTAAATTACAGCTGTAACATTTCAGTGGGTTCTTGTCAGGTGTAGCTGTAACATAGAATAAGAATCTATCTAATGTAACTAGCCATTTTATGTTGGATCAGCCATCCTGATGGAAGAAGCTTGGAAGAAAAATCCTATTAAATTTCATTAAATGTCACATTAGCAGCTCATAGGGCTCTACAAGAATCTGCCATTGATTTATACAGTGACAGCTCACCACAAGTCTTCCCGCTCTATCTTGAAGTAGTTTTGCAACTCATTTGTTTCCCAATCATAGCCGGTACTCCATCAGATCTAGGCCAACCACATTCCAAGTTTTTAAACCTAGACTGTCTCAATTAGTGTATTAAGTCTTAGCTTTGCAATCGATCATTGCAAGTTGCTACAAAACTAACCCTGACCTCTGTATTAAGTTAATATTTTACCTTCTACGCTGAGATGTCTAGTTTAACCCACAGCATCGTTATAGTTGGAGTTGGTGAAACTGTAATTACTAAATGTAATTTGTAATATGGTGGTGTAGCAGCACTATCTAAAATTACCTACAACTCCCAGCAGTATTATGCTATTGGGCAAATTCAGAGGGTGTTGGGGTTACTGGGAAGTAGGAATAATAATGTGCACTTTAAAAAGATCAACAGTCACATTCTCTATGCATCACACGCAGTATTGGATTATTGCTTCAACTACTGTGGATTAGTTTCTTCTGGAAGTATGTGTTGGTCCTGTGCCTGTTTGTCAGTGTGGTTTAGTCTTGGTTGGATATGTCTTTGTCTGGGGAGCTCTCCCAATCGCATCAAATCTTCATGCTGTACCAGGAACCTGGTAGTACAGAACTTTATATTTCCTCCAGAGAGCTGTTCACAAGGTTCTTCATTCCATGGTCTGTCATTTGCTTCTGATATACTGAACTTTGTTGGACTTTATTGATAGTGTTAATTTTTTGCTATGTTTTCAGAACTGGGAATGGCTATTGCATTTTTGTGTAATTGTGTTTTTTTTCGCGTGTGTGTGTGTGTGTGCGCGCGTGAGCGAGCGCATGCCAGTCAAGACTGGGTGTGTTTCTGGGGTTCCTGTAATAAAATAAACAAGTTGACTTCGGTCAGTGTAACTCGTGACCTCTACAGTATGTTTAAATTTCGAAATTCAAATTTACCATTTTGATTAAGCTTTTTTCTTGGCAGGGTGCATTTTAATTTACATTTGTTTTGTACATTTACTTGTTTCTAGGTTTTGCAAATTTTAGAATATTCCATATTTATGGTAGTTTAAACCCATGCCCAAATTTACAATTGCAAATGGTTTAACAAAGTCAACAATTCAATTTTCTAACACTTCATTCAAAACCAGGGCTGTGGAGTCGGTAGATAAATGCTCCGACGACTCAGTTTCTAAATCTTCCGACTCTGACTCCCCGACTCCGACTCCTCTGTATGTATATACTATGCTAATGTATTTTCTACATCCACTGAAGGAAAGGAAGGCAACATACATGTCATTTCACCACAGAACTACTGGCTAGGAAGCCAACACTCTACTATAATGCCAGATTAAAGACAAACACAATGAAAACAAGGTTTTGTTTTGGCGGCCGCAGATTGCGGGTGTCCACATGGATGGGCAGATCCAGCTTGCCGAAAATCTCGACCACCGCCCCCATCCAAAGTAATGTGATGCCTCTGTCTGCTGCAGTGGCTGTCTCCTCTGTCAGCCAGCTGGAAGTTTAGTGCATTGTGTCACTCACCGGCCAGCTGATCAGCAGAACGAGCCTCTGCTGGAGACAGGTAGGGAGATGTGTGTTCTCGGCTCCTTCGGCCCCCTTCACTAGCGCATACTGAAGGGGAGCCGACGGAGCTGAGAACACACCAGATGATTTTTCAGGCGTTTGACGCGTGATGACTCGTTGAAAGGCCGAAAAATCGGCAGTGCATCTGTAAATGTATGGGGGGCTTTAGGCTAGGTTCACAGTTCCCTGTAACAGTGGAACACGACACAATGGAAAGCGGTGCCGCACCTTACCTGTGCATTACATCCCATATAGTGACGCATACAGTCAATGAAAAGCATGCTTCATGGTTACTTGACATGTTCGTTTTGTGGTAACATTATGTACTGCATGCATTGGGCTTTATTCTTACAGCAGAGAAGTAGTTCATTATGACTGTTTATGAATTGGGACATTTCAACTTACTTTTTTAATTCCCATTTAAATTTAGTAGGAGTATGAGTCGGTTAACTTTTTGCCGACTCCGACTCCAGGTACCCAAAATTGTCTCCGACTCCACAGCCCTGGTCAAAACCAATAAATATTGCATGTATCAGTGAATTGTAGAACACCAGTAAACCCCCTATTCTCTAAAGAATTGCAAATCCAAGAATGGCAATCAATTTCTGTTCCCTCCAATCTTTGGAGGGAAGAAAAATGGAGGGTGGGAGCGTCCTGGGAAAGTTCATTTAATTAAATAAATTTGTACTAAAATTAACCAATTTATTAAAACTAAAATTGAAATGTAATTGTTATATCATTTAAGTCCAAAATGTCTGAGTTGCTGCACTTATAAGTAAAACAAATACCGGAGTGTAAAGGTTTAAATGAAATAAATTGGAAACAAAAAATTCATAAAATGGTAAATTCAAAACCAAAAATTTCCTTATAAACAATTTTTGGTAAAGATGGTTTCCTGTCCATAAAGTTGTCCATGTCCAAATACAGGCTCAGTTAGGTAAATCCCTACTTTGTCCATGGTTTGTCCTTGGGATTTGTTGATCGTCATGGCAAATGCAGCCTTAATGGGAAATTGGCGTCTAAGTTTAAAAGGTAATTTTGTCCCAGCTTTGAGATTAAGATTGTGTTGTGATAATCCAGCCGGGCTAATAGTGTTTAAATATTCTAATGGGAAATTATGATGCTCAGTTTCATGTTCAGAATCAACACTGTCAGTAGTTAGAAAGACGTGGCTTTCTCCAGGAAGCATTCCAATCACTTCGTTATTTGGTCAACGTCAATAGGTTGTATATGCAGTGGTGTTCGCGTTCGGGCATGGCTTGCTTCTGGCCTCTGATCCCGGCTTGGAGATCATTACTAAACGAAGATTGTGTATGCGGTGGTGTTCGTGTTCGAGAGGTGGTTGTTTTGTGAACAGCTTGCTTTTGGCCTCTGCCATCCGTGCATATATACAAACATTACTAAACGAAGGTTGTATATGTGGTGGTGTGCGCATTTGGGCGGCGATTGTATTGTGACCTGAAGTTTAGTTTACAGGTTGTATTGTGGTGTTTGGGTGCCACCTACTGACTCTGGGAAGTTGCTGGGTTTGACTGTGGCGCTTTCGTGCTGCTGGCATCTGGGCATATATACAACCTTCGTTTAGTAATATACACGATAGTGTGAAAGTATGTGATGCAAAATCAGTTTTACAGTTTATCAGATTTAACTTCCAGAGCATCAAATTGAAAAAAACACTTGCAATGTTTTTATTTAGAAGTGTTAGATGTACTACTTGGCAGACACTTATCTTGTATGCTGTGTGCTTTCAATTAATGTAGTTAATTTGAGTCTGTTTTCTGTACTGATTCTACAGCCCTGGTTTCACAACATAGAACAGTGAAATCTTAAGCATATGCTTTTTCAGGTATTCTATATTTTGATGCTAAAATAAGCAATTCTTGGGTTATCCTTTGAGGCATAAAATCCATTTTTGCTGCCATTCAAATCTTTTAAAGGAACAACCCATAACTCCACAATACTCGAGCAATTTTTGACATTGTGTTTGTATGTGGTCAGTTTTTGCAGACCAATACATAGCTGTGGCGAGAGTGGGGAAAGAGCTTTAAAATCTAAGACGACTTAGTGGACAACTGGTGTATTCTTCCAGTCCCTGGAAAAGGTGCTTTCTTTATAATTGTGCTGTGAAATCGCATAGGTAATAGGATAAACGTTTTGTGTGGTGCATGCAGAGGTGGGGGGAAAAACAAAATACACACTAGCTCTCTTCAGCTGGGAAAACAGCTACTGGTCAAACTAAAATGCAGTGTAGCTGCCACATCCGAGTGGTTTGTGAAATTAGCTGAGCAGCACATGTGGATGGGTTGGGAAGCTGGCCTGAGGGTGAACACTACCTGTGTCAGCACTCGTTGCTGATCTGGATTATTTCAATCCAATTAAAATTGTAAGCATTTATGGCAATGGCAAAGAATACATATTTCTTACAAATATGTGCAAGTTAAACTAAACAATGCGATTAGGTAAGTGAGCATGACTAGCTGAATGTGAAATTGATTGGAATGAGAATATGCAGTTGTAGGAGTCTTCCAGGGCTAATCTTAAATAGGTCTGCTTAATTTTGAGTTGAATTTATGATGATCATTTTCTTCTACTTCAATTTATTAGACCAAAAAAACACCTTCCTCATTGCCATACCTACCTGTAGAATTCATGTGTGCATGTCAGTCTGTTGCATGGTGGGATCCAGTCTATCGCAACACATGCATAATCAACCACGCAGGGCCAATTTACACTCCTCTGTTAACCTGCAGTTCTATGATGTTGGAGGAAGCCATAGTTACCTGGTGAAAATGTCTACACTGATTCACTGTGCTCAGTTTTATTTTTTCCATTGTATTACTGTTGGATGCATTTTCTGTAATTAGTATATTTAAAGTCAAGTGCTAGCATAGTACTTTGTGATTTATACCGATTTCCAGAAAATCTGCCTTTTTGTAATGTTTTTGCGTAAAATATAATTGTGATATCTGTGCTAGGTGTTTTCCCACTTCAGTCTCACTTCTTGAAGTCTGTAAAGCTGAAGTGTTTCTGGATATTTTGCCATTCTAGATGGATATCTGCAAAGCATTTTGAAGGACCTCTCCCACCCCTCCCATGGACTGTTCGTCCCCCTTCTGGTAGAATGTACTGTAGCATCTGAGCCACATCTGATTCAGGAACAGCCTTCTGCCCTTTGATTTGCAATACAGTTGTTGCTCTTGTTACTGCTTATTATTGGCTATTTTGCTATCTATTACTAACTATTACTGTAGTACTAGGGTGTTGTACCGTGTTAGCCATTATGAATGTAGATCTTGCCTGAAGAAGGGGCCTGAGTTGCCTCGAAAGCTTGCATATTGTAATCTTTTTAGTTAGCCAATAAAAGGTGTCATTTTGCTTGGCTCTTCTCTAACTATTACTGTGCATTTACTTATGTGTTTTTTTTTTTTTTTTTAGTAAACTTTTCCCGTCTTGTGGTTGTCCTGTGTTTAAGTATATGTTGCATCACTGTCCTGTGGATTTTCATTGCACTGGATGCTGCAGTACCGTTTATGGATGTTATGACAAGCTACTTGATTTGTTTTGAAAATGTAAAAATGTGAATGACTAACTTAATTGCCTGAATCTAATGTACTTTTTATGTCCATATTACAGACGGCAAGTCCAAAGTAACATGGCAGTCAGACTGTGTGATGTGGCTTCTCTGCTTCGAAGTGGTTCATGGGCAGCAGAGCCTTGGACTGGGGTGAGTAGATTTTTTTTCCCTTTGAGTTTTGTAGGCTTTGAAGTTCTTGGTTGTCTAGCATGGAGTATGTTCATATTAATGCATGAAAACCATGTTTAATTTCATAATTCTTTCACTCTATTTACAGTGTCTTTAGAAAGTATTCAGACCTGTTCACTTTTTACACGTTATGTTGCATTGTTAAATGTGTTTAATTTTTATTCCTCATCAAACACTGAATGCCCCAGAATGACAAAGCAAAAACGGTTTTAGGAATTTTTGCAAGCTTATTAAAAACTAACTGTAACATCATAATTGTATAAGCATTTCGGACCCATTACTCAATGCTTAGGTCAAGCACATTTCTCAGTGATTACAGCCCTGAGTTGTCTCGGGTATTTTGTATTAATTTGAGCATTACAATATTTAAACAGTCTAGACAAGAACAGGCTATTCAGCCTAACAAAGCTCTCCAGTCCTATCCATTTAATTTTTCCAAAAATAAACAAGTATAGCTTTGAAAATCCCTAAAGTTCTACCATCTATTACACCACTAGATAGCTTATTCCAAGTGTCTATGGTTGTGTGTAAAAGAGAAATTCCCTATTGTGTGTGTGAAATTTACCCTTAAGTTTTTCAACTGTATGTTTTCTTCATGAACTCATTTCAGCACCAGTCCTGATCCACTGTACTAATTCCCTTTATAATTTTTAAACACTTCAATCATGTTTCTTCTTAACCTTATCTGTTTAAACTGAAAAGGCTTGGCTCTTATAATCTTTAATCATTTATCCACTGTTCAACTAGAATCAGCCTAGTTGCCTTCTCTGGACACTTGAGTGCTTTTTTTTGTAACTTGGACATCAAAACTGCACACAGTACTCCAGGTGAGAAGCATAACCTCCTTGGACTTGTACTCTACACCAGGGGTCATTTTAAACTGACTGTCCAATAGTTGTTTGGATTTGTCCAGTCACCCCTTTTATATAACAGGATATTTGCCATTTTATAGTCTGTCACAATGTCCCCAATGTACAGTGTATGTGTATCTATCTCTGTCTCTCTATCTATCCCAACACAGGGTGCAAGGCAAGAAACAAACCTGCAGTCCCTTGTACCCCTGAGAGGAGTTATCTAGTTCCTCATATGTGAAGACCTTGGTGAAATACCAGATGCTCTAAACTTGCAGTTGTTTTTTTTTTTTTTTTTTTTTTTTTTAAATTCCCCTTTATTATTCTTTCTCCATCTCCTCCTTAACTATTCTTTTACTACTATAATACTGAAACAATCTCTAGCTCATCTTTTGCCTTATCTGGTATATTTATCGCCGATTGCCTTTTAGCTTATCTAATCTTAATTGTTCCCCTCGTGTTCTCATATGCCCTACAAATTCACAACGGAGTTATTAGTGTTGTGCGCCTTATATAACGTTTTTTCCTTTGCAGCTTTTACATCTCTGTTAACCCACTGTAGAGTCTCTTTACATTTCCTAGTAATTCTAAATTTAGGTATGTACCTGTCCTACATTATATGTGAAACATTTTTAAACTCTGCTCCTTGACTTTCTCCACACCTAAAATCTTATCCCAGTGTTGTAGTGGTTGTTCTGGAAGTTTTTCCATCTCCACACAGGTTCTCCAGAGTTGAGCAAGAGGGGGACAGTCATGGTCTCCGCCACCTCTCTTATCTAGGCGCTTATCCTGAATGTATAGTCTGGCTGGGCAGCTATCTCTCTAGAAAGTTGTGGTTGTTTCAAACCATATGTTCTATCATTTAAGAATTATGAATGCCACCGTTGTCTTGGGTGTTAAATTCTGCAAAAAAAAAAAAAATCTAGTAGCCTTCCCCAACTCTGTGCCTCAGCACAACCAGTTCAAAGATTTGTAGTCAATCGTTTGACCTTGTAGCTTGGTTTTTGCTATCATTCAGCTAGTCAGCTGTGGATCCTTGTATGTATAGACAAGCCTGTGCCTTTCCAAATCATGTACAATTGAATTGACTGCAGGTGGTCTCTGGGCAAGGTGTAGAAACATTTCAAAAATGATCAATGGAATCGGATGCACCTAAGATACATTTCAAGAGTTCTAGCAAAGAGTCTGTATACTCTTGTCAATGTGATTTTGTTTTACTTGTAATACATTTTCAATAATTGCATAAAATGTGTTTTCACTTGGCCGTTCTAGTGCATAAAGTGTTTCAGGGGTAAAATTCAATTTTTACACAAACCCATAAATCAACAAAATGTAAAAAAGGGGTCTGTATACTTTCTAAGGCACTATATGTAAGCTACCTGATTTAGTTTCAAGTAGTTGGTCTTATTGGAACTTTTTTATGTGGTTCCTATGAAATATACAAATGAGAATCATTACAAGAACCATTATATTTGACCTTCTACAATACCTGTTTCAAGGGAGTTTCCTAAATATGTAGAAATTCTATGTTTTTTAAAACATGGTCAGGTTTTCCCCCTTTGGAGTATGTTCAAAACTGATTGACCATAGATATGAATACACTGAACAGCTGCATTAGTCTATTTATTCTGCAACCTAGAATATCTACACAGTTTTTAGCATAACTTCCTTCCTTAGCATTAAACACTTACTGCTGCTGTAGTGCACCAGTGACCTTGTTTGGTTATACTTTGTTGAAATTTCTGAAATGCTTTTGGCCTTAAATGATGTGCTTTTGTAGTATGTTTGCCTTTAACCTGTCCTTAACTGTTTGCCTTCTGATTTTTATTTATTTTGGTCTGTTCGCATAGATTGATCTTTGAGGATTAACTGAACTTTGCTTAATACTTGGTGCCAGAAATTTTCTATATTCAGTAGTATCTTCATTTAAAGAAAAAAAAAATCCCTTTGGAATACACATTGTTGCTGTTGCATTTTAAAATCCAACTGTGCTGTAAGGAGTCCTACTGGATAATACAATTAAGTTGTTGCTTTTAGGATTTTCACTGTGAAAGCGGCTCAATGTCTTGCTTTATATATCAAACTTTCATTCATGCTTTGAGGAAGAGATGGGTTAAGCATATGATGAAGTACCTTTATTTTTTTCTTCAGTTATATTTGAACTCTATCTTGTTTAAAAATGATCTTTTAAACTTTAATTCTAGTTCATTGTTAGTAACATTTTGTGGTTATGTGGATGATATGTTTTGGTTCTTAGGACTTCCCAAGTTGTAATATACTATATGTATTGAATTGGACACTGTATACATGTTGTATTAGTTTATTTGATGTTTTGTAAAGTGTAAATCCAAGAATGTACACTACCTTTGTTTGAAAATTGGTTTAGTTTGAAATTTGCTGTGAATTTAAATTTTTTTGTCTGACTACGTTTAGTTTTGTATAATTTTTTTGCAATAAAGGTTAATAAATAAAATTCTTTAGTCTTAGATATTTACTAATGTATTTAAAAGAAGTGTGCCAATTTTTTTTTTTTTTTTTTTTTTTATATATAACTATAGCAGGTAATTGCTGCTATGGAAACACAGCTGTCAAATGGACCCACTTGTAACACCACATCCAATGGTCCCACAACTATTTCAAACAACTGCTCCTCACCTGTTGAGTCGGCAAACACAGAGGACAGTAAAACAAACTTGATTGTGAACTATTTGCCTCAAAATATGACCCAAGAAGAACTGAAGAGTTTGTTTGGTAGCATTGGTGAAATTGAATCCTGTAAGCTTGTACGAGACAAGATAACAGGTGGGTAGTATTCATTTTCTTCCTCTGCAGTTGATTTCTAAATATCTTAGTGTGGTGGGTTTTTTCTTTCTTTTTTGAATTTCTGAGAAGGCTGGAAGACTATCAAATGTTAATGAAAAAAGCAGATTCTTTGAAAAACATGCTTGCTTTTCATCTTGAACACTGTCTTGAATTGACTTACCTATTTATTGCTTTTCTAGAATCCAGTAAATACTTTTCCACAATTGCTTCTGAGTTTCATGATTTTTATATAGTGCAATATTTCTGACCGAATGGGTCATTATTTATAGGTGGCCAGCAGGTGAAATGATTTAGAGATGGAGTCTTGCATATTGCATTTCTTTTGTTTTTGTGTTCTAGGTACTCCTGTAGCCAATGTTAAAATAGATTAACCTTTTAAAAATATGGTCATCTGTGCACAAGTCAGAGGTTTTATGCCTTTTGATTAATCAGATTGTTTTTCAGCAATGTTATAAAAATTACTGTGCTAAATAAAGGGGTGGCGGCAAACAATTACGTTTCTAAATTTTAATCGATAACATCCATGCACAAAAATGATTTGAATAAAACATGAAAACCCTACTGCTAACCCAATACTAATTTACTTTTTTTATAACTTTATTATATAAAGTTCACTGCCCTTACCTGAAGTGTCTGCTGTCTCTGTCCACAACCCCATTTTTCTTTTCTGTTATAGGTTCTGAGCATGCAAGAAATTAACATTACTTGATGTACTGCAGCTCAAGCAAAATGAGTTGGTGGAATTTGTTAGAAACTTCTCTTATTTGGCACCTAATGCAAAACTTAACAGTCTGGCACATCCTTATAGTTTAGAGCATTTGAAAAAGTTGCAATGGAAATAAATCTATATAAACTTAAAATTCCAATGTGAATCAAAGTGCTTATAAGAATGAGGGCAACCATTAAGAATATCAGTGAAGCTAAAAGGCCGTTAGAGAGGAACATACCAGATAAAGCAAAAGATGACCCAAAGATTTTCTGTATTTTTTTTTTTTTATTTTAATATAAATAACAATCAAGTCAAACGTAACTAGATTTCAGCCCCCACCCAAGAGAAAGAGGAATATCAGTAATTGAGTAGTAAAAGATCAGTCAAGGAGGAGGTGAAACACACCAGGAATAGTAAAGGGACATTTAAAAAAATAAAGTGAAATCACACACTCTAAACTTGTCTATTTCTGAGGTCTTAACATCTGAGAAAGTAGATAACCTCCCAGCAATAAACTACTGAGGAGGTACTGATTGATTTCGAAATTATGGAGGGACCAGTACTGCTTTAAATCGGCTGAAATCAAACAAATTATCTTGTTCCAATGATGTCCTTATGTTTTTAAGAAGGTTAGCAAATACATATGTAAACCCTTGACACATTTTTAGGAAGTCGCTGTGCACTAAGGTCTGGAAAATGGCAAATACTATCCCATTATATAAAAAGAGTGATTGGGCAGATCCAGGCAGCTATATGCCAATAAGCTTAATGTGCATCACAGGTAAATTATTGTTAGGAATCATTAGGGAAAAGTTTGAGCAACACATGGAAAAAACAGGAGTTCTACTGCGCAGTCGGCATGGGTTCAGAAGAGTGGTCAAATTTTACTAATAAGCTGTAATTCTGAGGAAGCAACAAAAGGATAAGATTGAAGTTGAGCATATTTATCTTTAAGAAATCATTGCATAAGGTGTTTCAAACTAAAAGTTGTGTAGATGGGTACACAGTTGGCTCAGATACAGGAAGCAAAGGGTTATGGAACCCTTATCAGGCTGATAAGTGTGGTACGACAGGGGTCAGTGCTGTGGACTGCTGCTATTTTTAATATTGATGAATGATTTGGATAGGAATATAACTAGCTGGTTAAATCTGTTGATACCAAGCTTAAAAAAAAGTTAATCTGTTGAAATCATTACAGATGAACTTGGACAGTATACAGGCTTGAGCAATTTGTGAAAGATTAAATTTAATGCAACTAAAGTATTACACATGAAGTAAAAATTTTATGTTTGAATACACAATGGGAGGTCTAAAAATCAATGTACACCTTAATGTGAAGGATTTAGGAGTCATAGTTGGCTTAACACGATCAACTGCTAAACGGTTTTCAGAAGCAATTAAGAAAGCCAACAATGTTGGATTATAAAGCAAGATGGGTAGAGAACAAGTCCAAGGAGATTATGCTCAGGGTTTATAATGTACTGATTAGACCTCACCTGGAGTACTGGGAACAGTTTTGGTCTCCAGGCTGCATAAAGGATATAGCTGCACTGGAAAAGGTCCAGAGAAGAGCGACTAGGCTGATTCCAGGGCTACAGGAAATGAATTATGAGGAAAGATTATAGGAGTTGAGCTTTTTCGGTTTAAGCAAAAGAAAACGGAGGAGACATGACTGAAGTGTTTAGATTTTGCAGAGAAGTACAGTGGATAAAGACTGTTTAAAATCAGTTCTTCAAGGACACAGAGTCACAGCTTGAAACTGAAGGATAAATTTCTCACAAACATTAGGAAGTTTTTCTTCACACAGAGAAACAAATGTGGAATAATTTACAAAGTAGTGCTGTGGACAGTAGGAGTTTAGGGACTTTCAAAACTAGACTTGGATGTGTTTTTTGGAAGAATTAAGATTGGACTGGCAAGCTTGTTTGGCTGAATGGTCTTTTCTTTGTTTTGATTATTAAGTTCATCGTCTGTGTAGACTAGCCAAGTTATCACTTCATTTGAATCTTGTACTGTTTACTTTCTATAACTGTTGTTAGTGTTGCCATTCCTCCCACATTCGATGGTCTGGTCTGATCTGATGTATAACTGTGGCTGCGTGTCCAGAAATGGATAGATACTTAGACAGATGGACATCAGTAAAAGTGCTTATTTCAGTCAGAGAATGAATGCCAAACCTTCAATTTAAATGCTATTGTAAATGACCTCTTGGGCACAGCCATCAGCAGTGTGTCTGCGGAGGGAGGTGTCGACCTTGTCGAGAGGTTTACTTACCTTGGCTGTGACATTCTTGTTTCTGGTGACTCTTCCTATGAAGTCAGTAGACAGATTGGAAGAGCATGGGATGGGATGGGGTGGGGTGGGGGGTGTGTGGTCATGAGGTTGCTGGAAAGGGGTGTGTGGCGATCCCGATACCTACAGTATGCAAAAGGATGAATGTCAAAGTCTTTAGAGTTCTGGTGCTTCCTGTCTTGCTATATGGTTGCGAGACATGGACGCTATACAGTGACCTGAGACGAAGACTGGACTCCTTTGGTACTGTCTCTTTCCGGAAAATCCTTGGGTACCATTGGTTTGACTTTGTGTCGAATGAGCGGTTGCTCATGGAGTCTCGAATGAGGCACATTACCTGCATTGTGAGGGAGCGTCAGTTACGGCACTGTGGCATGTGGCACGTTTCCCCGAGGGTAATTCGGCTCGTAAGATCCTCATTGTTGGGGACCCGACTGGCTGGACCAGGCAAAGGGGTCGCCCACGTAATACCTGGCTGCAGCAGATAGAGGGTCATTTACGGAGGGTGGGACTGCACTGCGTGTCTGCCGGGGGGGGGGGGGGGGCGCCGCCGACCAGAATCCCGAGTTGTTTTGTTGTAAAGTGGGTGCAGCAACGCACTGTACCAGTACGTGCTCCCCAATTAGACCTGTAAAGCAATTAATGAATCCTCTTACAATTTTCTAATACAGTTTACAACCATAAAAACCAAAGCCTAGCAAACTGTAAACCATGAAAGTAAACCTAAGAATGAGCACAGTGAAATTGCCTCTGGTGATGCACAACATCATTCAGCACTGCAGCAGACTGTAGTAAGAGACAAATGTCAAACGATAACAGTATTTCTTGTATAGTCAAAAATCACACCAGGAGTGCTGCAATGAGCTTTAACTGTCCCTGTGTTTTGCCCCCCAGCCTCGACTCCCTAAGAAGACAAAACAATCCCCAAAAAATACACTTGTAGGGAATAAAAATGGAAGAAATCTTGGGAAAGGCGATTCAGAGAGACTCCTTTCCAGGTAGGTTGGGCATGCAAAGGTTGTTAAATTGGTAAATACAACACTAAATAGAGCGCAGTCCTCCTCATAAAACTAAATGGGCAATCTATAATTGCCACCTCAGGAATACAGTACAGTAGTAATAGTAAAGAGACTACAAAGCAAAATGCAAGAATAGATCATACCACCCACTAAATACAGAACTATCGCATGTAAGGATACAGATTTATTCAGAGTCCTAGAGATCTTGGCCAGCATGTTATCCTCCCCCACTGGCCATTCCACAGCTGAGTCGGTGCTGGGCAGACCAATCTCATGAAAGGACTCTTGTGCTCAATGATCCCAGTGCCCCTTTATCTGAGATGACTTTCCTTTAGGCTTTCAAACAACTTGGCAGTAGAGCTTTGGCACCAAGTGCCACATGTGAGTACTGAGTGTTAGTAACAGATAATATATTACTTATGCTTTAGTACTAATGGCGAACAGAGATGCAGTATGCAATGCCAATTACAGTGTAGGGCCATTAAGCCGCGGGCCAGTAATCCGCGAATTCGCTTAAGCTGCGCAAAAAGCTTGGATCCCAATTTTTTGACACTATGGATCGTACGGACCTAAATATGGCCTCTCAAACACTCGAGACAGGTGTTGACAGCTGTCATTTTGGCATTTCAAATGTCCGTGATTGACATGCTATGCACTATCGCCGATTAAATATTTAAATGCTGGCTTATAACTTCAAAGGTATTTATAGAAGATTAGTCTTTATCAATAAACAATAAAATGCAATGAAATTCAAATATTAATCTGTTTTATCCATGCTGAGTATCAGCATTATGGAGGCCGCCATTGTAACCGATTCACACCTTACAATGCTACAAAGTTAATCCGTGGTAAATCTGCAAAAATTCGACTCGTATTTAAAGTATTTTTAATTCGATAATCTGATAAAACTTTAAATTGTATAAATGAGTCACAAACATAACGTAAATCGCTTCAGTTTCTGAATCTATAGCGAGCACATCATATTTGCTTTAAAAATTTTTATGGCATGAGTAATAAATGTAAACACGCTTCAAATGATCAGCAAAAGCTGGATGTCATCGAAAGAATACGAAATGGCGAAGCTCACATTAAAGTAAGCAGAGAGTTAGGGGTACCTGAGTCAACACTACGCGGCTGGATCAAAGATGAAAGCAAATTAAGAACATTTCTTGTTGAGCTTGATGAAGGTGGTTTAAGACGCAAGAGAGCCAGAACAGCAAAAGATCTAGAATTAAACAAAGCAACTTTTAATGCATTTTGTGAGGCTAAAAACAATGGTATCCCTATTTCTGGTCCAGTCATCCAAGCACAGGCAGATAAATTATACAAGGAAATTCATGGTCCCGATGCAGATCCTGAGTTTACAGTTTCAAGTGGCTGGTTGAAAAGGTGGAAACAGCGACATGGCATTTCACAAGTAAAGATCAATGGCGAGATTAAGTCAGCAGACACTGTAGCAGCAGAAGAGTTCATTCCCAAATTTCAACAATTCATAGTAGAACAGCAGCTAACAGAAGAGATGATTTACAACGCTGATGAAACTGGCCTTTACTACAAAATACTGCCTGATAGGACTTTAGCCATGAAGAAAGACAAGACCAGCAAAGAGGGTTATAAACAGATCAAAGACAGGGTGACAATGTTGCTGTAACTGGATGGGTCATCACAAGCTAACACCTCTTTGTATTGGCAAGTTTGAATCCCAAAGATGTTTCCACAACATCAACATGTCATCATTACCACTGGACTACGATCACAGCAAGAATGCCTAGATGACAGCAGCAATTTGAGACGTGGTTTCACCAGATGTTCATCCCTGATCCGTAGGCACCTTAGAAGCAAGGGAATGGAACCACGAGCATGCCTACTTGTAGACAACTGTCCAGCTCACCCCCCTGCAGAGACGTTAAAGTCCAGAGATGGCAAGATTTTCGTTTATTACCTTCCAAAGAATACAACGTCCAAGATTCAGCCCCTAGATCAAGGCATCATTTCGGTGTTCAAGGCCAATTATAGACGGGAGATGATAAAGTCCATGGTTGAAGAAGATAAGTGTCCCTATGTTCCTGAAAACTGTAAGAATTAAAGAAGCGCTGTATTTGTCTGAGTCAGCCTGGGGAGCAATCAAGCCTGACACAATTCAAAATTGTTGGACTAAAGCCCTTGGAGGTCCCATCACAGAGAACCCTACTACTGTTGAAGAAAACGAAGATGAAGACTTCCTAGGTTTCAGTCAAGAAGTACGAGAGGCAGAACAGAAGTTGATGTCGGCTGTCCACTCAAGTGTACCAGTACAACAAAATCCTTGCAGCATGGTCCACCATAGATGACGTCCCAATAGCATCCTCCATTTTAGCTGAAGAAAACCACAATGAAGATGATCCTGTCCCAGTACCTCCAACTAGAACCACTGATGATGCAGTTAAAGGACTTGAAGTGGCCTTAGAATACTACGAGCGTGTGGGGGATAAAGTAAAGACACTACAGCTGAAGTCTCTCATAAGAGATGCCAAGATGAGAGCTTCTAGGAACAAGAAGCAAGCTGACATCCTCGTATTTTACTAAAAAATAGACTATCTGTAACTTGTTGTTGTGTAATAACTATTATATTACTGTTTGTTTAATTTTATATTGGAAATAAACATTTTAATAAAATTGTAATTTTTTTATAACATTGTTAATGTATTAATGTGTGATGGTAATAAGTGCTTGCGTGTGATTTCGTTTGTCAAATTACTATTTTAATACTGTATTATACCATGCAATGTTATGAATAAATATTTAGTAATTTTTATGAAAAGATGTGAAAAAATGTTTTAAATGTATTTGATATGTTCTTAAAAAATGTATTAATTTCAAGACCGTTAATCACGATTTAATATGCAGCACGCAATATCGTGATCGTGAAACTACTGCGCTAATTTCAAAATGGCGACTCGCGGGTCAACACGTGAGAGAGGATTGTGATCAAAAAACTATTTTTTCATTATTTATTGTAATTTATGCATTATCAAAAAATATTTAAGCTGCGGACCACTTAAGCCGCGGTTAAGCATGGCGTAATGGCCCTACACTGTAGTTACTCTACTAGGGTATGCTAAACTGAAGTAATGAGACTTCAGCCAGGATTTTAAAGACTGAAGAGGTACCTCTTACAGTGGCAGGCAGACCATTCCACAACTTTGGGGCCCTGTTACTAAAAGCTCAACTTCCCACTGTTTTATTAATCCTTGGATTGCTATGCAGACTGGCATCTTGAGATCTTAATGTGCACTCTGGTTTGTATGATTTTCAGATAAGTAAGCAGGGCGTTAGCCATTTAAGGCTTTATATGTTAAAAGGAGGATTTTGAAATCTGACAAAAACCTAACCAGTAGCCAATGTAAGGATTTAAGAACTGGAGTTTTTGTATTTTCATATTCTTGTAACAATTCTTGCAGCAACATTTTGAATTGACTGAAAGCTGTATAAAGAACATTTGACAAGCCAGTGAACACTGCCTTGGCATACATTTACATTTAATGCCTTTATCCAAAGCGACTTGCAACATTTGAGATACAATTGGTTATATCTTTTCTAGCTGTAGCACAGGTGGGTGAAATGACTTGTTCAGTTGCAGGATTTTAAGCCACAACTTCAGAGTTTGAAGTCAAGTCTTAACCACTGCATCACACTGCCTGCCAGTAGTCAATCCTACTAGAAATGCATGAATTAATATCTTTATTCATATTTACAAAAGCCTTGGTTTTTTCCAACTTAATGTTGGGGAAAATTGTTTTGGACAATTTTGTAATGTGCACTTTAAATGACATGCTAGTGTCTAAGAACGCCTAAATTGCAGGCAGATTCAGTGACACTAATGGTGATTCTGACAGATTTAAATTACTAAATATTGTAATTGGCATCGTTCCCTCTTTTTCTCTCTCTCTCATTGATGAGTTGTTCTCACCCATCCACTCCTTTAACTCACTAACCCATCTAATTAAGGACCTTGTTTTGCCAAAAAAAAGTATAATTGGGTGTCCTTTCTGTACAAGTGAAAGTTAATGTTTTCTAATGAGAGATCCCAGTGGAAGCATGTAAAATAAAAACAGAAAAGGTCCCTGTACTGAGCTTTGTAGGACAACAAACATCACAACTGTATGGGGCTGGATTACTGTCAGCAAATTTTTGAATGTACTGGAATTAATTTGATAAATAAGAACTAAACCAGCCAAGGGCATTGCTTGTAAGCCCAATATTCTACAGCCAGTGTTGTGAAATAGAATGGTAAATGGTTTCAAATGCAGTGCTCAAGTCTAAGAGGTTATCAGAATGTGGTTTACAACATGTTAGTCTGGCTTTTGCACTGGTCATTGTACAGAAATGGCACTATTTCTCAGTGTAAGATGAGAGTGAAGCTGATTGACGACTACTTTTGACAAGTATTTTGTAGGGATAGAGGGTAAATTTGAAATGGGTCTATAAGTAAATGTTGGTCTAGGTATAACTTTTTAAGTGATTGACATACACCAGGCATGTCAAACACGCAGCCCACATGACAGATCCTAGTTAGCATTGAGCTTGTGCAAAATGATTACTATTATTTGTGATTGATTGAATCATTCTGCATCTTCAGCGTTACTTATTGACTTTTCTTACTACCTACTTCTGCCTTCTGACTAAAGTGCGTTTTCCCATGGCATTACGGTACCGGAAACTTCATCTGTTAGTATAGCAACGAGCCTTGACCAAAGTTAATGAGCTGCAACGTCACAACTGAAGTGCTAGGTAGAAGCAGCAGGGGCGGCTTTAGGCATGTGCAAACTGTGCACCTGCACAGGGCCGCCACACCAATATATATTGAATATAAAGCAGAAAGAGAAAATAACGACACAGCTGACAGCAATGTGGCCGAAAAACAGTGTTTCTTGTTAATTAGTACGCTGTATTTACTAATGTCGCTAGAGTTGTAGCAGTAAGCTATATGTAATATTATAACGTTCTGCCATAATGAGAATATCATGGGCCACCACTCCGTTTTCAAGTTACGGACACGCGCATATAGAAGCGTGTCATGAGCACGAGGCGGCTATGCAGTGTCCGCAACAGATGTGGCCATCCGCTGTGCATAAGATACCATATTGACATTGGCGAGCGAAGGGGCCACCAATTCTTTCTCTGCCCAGGGCCACCACGAGCCTAGAGCCGCCCCTGCTAGGCTACACTACTGGCTGAGCTGCTGAGACTGGCCACTGGGCAGAACTGACCTTCACGAGTAGTAATAGCCTGCATATTTTCATGTTTTTTTTTGTGCTAGTATTGTAACGAACAGTTTTCTGAAGTGGACGCGAGAAGTTGGTGAGTTAACATATTTGTGATTTTGAGTTGAGTAAAATTAGTGTAGGTCAGGTGGTTTTTTGCATATCGGCTTATTTTACAATTTAAACTTTGAAGTAAACTTAGTAAAGTAAAATGAGATTTTTGGAGGATTTGTTTTCAAATTTGAATTACTGAGCAATGAATTCAGTGAGCGTTTTCATCATTTCAGTTCACACAAACAGGACTTTGCGCTGTTCTCTTACAACGTTGAGAATGTGCCTGAAAATATCCAAATGGAATTGATTGAACTGCAGTCGGATTCTATTCTGAAGGCAAAATACAACGAAGTTGGTGTGCCAGGCTTGTATGCTTACCTGCCACCCTCGTATGTGCAGATCCGTAAGTTGGCATCGAGAGTACTGTCTATGTTCGGAAGCACTTACCTTTTGTGAGCAATTGTTTTCGTTAATGAAAGCTACCAAAACCCCACATTGCTCAAGACTTACTGTCGAGCACCTTTCATCCCCCCTAAAAGTTACAGCTGCACAAGATTTCAAGCCTGATATTGATGAACTGGTTACTAACAAGAGATGCCAAGTGTCGGGACAAAAGAAATAGATCTCACACTGTAAGACTCCTATATAAGCAATGAATATAATGTAAGGACCTAGCTAAGAGGCTAAGACTCTAATTGTACGCTATTGTATGGAAATTGTTTTTCTTTAAACTTTAAGTGTTACATTTTTTTAAAGTTTTCAGTATTGTAAAGAAAGCTACAGTAACTTTGTATGATAGTATAATAGTATTTGTTACAGTGCGGCTCACTGACGCACGTATGGCAGTCGAAGCGGCCCACCAATGGTGAGTTTGACATGCCTGACATATACAATTAGTGCATCAGGTACTGTGCCTTGCAAAAAATGAGCTATTGATAATACTAAAAGTAGGTGCTGCAAGAACATCCATTGTGCTTTCAAGTCATCTTGTTAGCAACTTTCAGACAGTGAAAATAACAGAAGTGCTTGCCTAGTATATTCCTGACCATTCATTGTCATTTGTAAATAGTCTGATTTTAGTGCCTCTTGAATGTGTTAGAACTCAAGTACAACATTTCAAGTAGCGTCCATGTATCATAGATCTCCATACCAAGGCACTGACATTTGGAGCAGCAGAGTTTTTTCCAATGTCTGTCACCTCCTTAACCTCACAGTGGATAGATGAGAATTTCGATATCCAGTGGATAATGCTGCACACACATCAGTTTTGAGGTTCCCATTACACCATGCAATAGCAGATGCATTATAGTAATGTTTGCCATTTGGGCCATTTTGAAAGGTTATGTACATGTTGTGGTCCACAACAGTGCCAAAAATATGATTTAAAGGCATTGATAACTGAGTCCCAAGGCTGGCAGTAGCAGAACTTTTGTACAGCGAAGTTTTGCAGATGCTGTGACAGTCTGTCATAAGAGTTGAATTTTAAACATACTGCCTTAGCATACTCCTGCTTAGAGTATAATCTACGTATGCACTTTGCTCAATCCTTGGAATGCCTGTTTAGGCAATGTGATGCACTTCACTTAACACTTTTTTTTTTTTTTTTTTTTTTTGTTAATTTAGACATGTTTTGTTACCTTCTAACCTTGTTATAATCAAAGAGTTTGATTAAAACAAAGTGACAACTGGGTATTGTCAGGAAAAAATGCAATGAAATGATCAAGGGTCATTAATACATAATAATTTTTGGAGATCATATTACTAGCCATAGAAAATTAATCTGAATAATCCTGAGGAGATGGATTGGAAATAGAAACTCTTTCTTTGCCCTTATGCAACCAGTTGGCGTAAACTGCCAATTTTTCTCAAACATTAAATGCTTATATAGGCCTCACATAGGGGTCTAAAGCACAAGTGCTTAAACTCTGTTTATTGTGAGGGGAAATGAAATATGGAAGGTATCGGGATGAAGATATTCTTTAGGAGCACTAGGTCCCTGCAGACAGAGTCTAGTCCACTCCCCAAGGTCAGAATGATGGACAACAAGTTGATTGCATTGACACGAAACTAATGAGCTGAAGCATAGGTGATGAAAGCAGGTTAGATGGCGAGACTCTAACAATGGTCTTCTTTTTGCGCAAAAAATGGGAGCCAATCTTTGTAATGGAAGAAGGCTGTTTGCTCTGCAGAGCTGGGTCCGTAAAAGGTGAAAGGGGCGGACGCATAGCTGATTAGCCACAAGGTCGCGGGAAGGTAAACAGAGAGCCCTTAAAGCGGCGGTGGGACAGAAGCAAGGCAGACACAACAATTCAATCAGCAAGGTTTATAAAATGAAATATATGTAAATATAATTAATAGAAATCAAACAATCCAAGAAAAAACATGAAATAACTATATACAATAAATAGAACATGAAATAACTATAGATATACAATAAATATGCAGTGCAGTGGAGGTGGCGCATCTGTCTTCCAGATTTCCCAGATCTTGTTGTCCAAAAGTGGGATACCCATGGAGTCAGTGGCGTCCCCGAAGGCCTCCAGCATCTCATCGATGAGCCTAGCCGGTCTCCTCCGCCCCACGCGTGCGGCGGCAGTGGCGGGCCAGCTCCTTCAACGGGATCTTTCCGTAGCCGGAGCCTCGGGGATCGTTCCCCGTCTTGATGCAGCCGGGCGACATCTCCCTGGTCCAACTCGAAGATGCAGAACGAGAGACGCAACATTAAGATGCTGTATAGTGGGTGGCTCTCCGTGGCGACGCCTGCCGCAAAGCATCCCCCTTGGGAACAGCAGTCTCGGTCCACATAGAGGACCAGAGGCGGGGGGACACTGGCATCACGGTATCTCCGCATCAGCCCGGTGGCCATGGTGTGCAGGCCAGCGCCCTCGGCTGCAGTGAGGATGCTGATCAAGATCTGGCCGTGCTCGTTCCCCACGTTGGTCACCCAGGCTGCCGTTCCTGCAGCAGCATCAGTGAATTTCTTGGTCACCTGAACGATTAAAGGGAGAGTGACGGTAAGCTGGAAGGAAGGAAGGAAGGAAGGAAGGAAGGAGGGAGGGAGAGAGGGAGGGAGGGGATGGTGATATCGCTCACCTTCGTCGAGTCCATCTTCAAGATTGAGCCAAAGACGGAGGTGATCCGGGCCTTGGTCTCTTCCAGCCTCGAAGCCACCTCCCTGGCATAGATGGACAGCAACCACTTTGTACTGGGCACAGGGGTCATCTGCGGTAGTAGAGGTGGAGTCGCAGGTGGCTTGGCACCCGGGTGTTGAACTTTTTGGACTGCGTCAACCCAGGACCTGGTGTGCTCCTCAAGCAGATATATGTGGAGCTGGCTGGCCCCATTGCCCAGCGTGCACTTGCGCATCTGCCCGATGAGCTTTTTGTCACAGGATAACCTTCGTTGGACAGAACAGAAACGTTAGGACAGCCCGTGTGTGCCCTTCTACCTGTGGAGAGCTGACCAAGTCATCGGAGACTCCTTGTCTGACCTGTAAGTGAGGATAGCTGGAAAGTCATCCCGGTGGGTGTGGTGCAGCTGATCTAAGATATCCTGCGACCAGCCCGCCACCTTCTTCCTGCAGTGCCGGCATTCTAGGTACTCCGTGGCCATTAAGTACCATCCGTCTGTGTCCAGGACCCTCCGGATGGTCCTGTAGAGTCCGGCTCCCGACAACCTGTGGCTGCATGCCGTGCAGGACAGCTTGTAGCCCCACATGCGGTACGGCATCCACAGGAAGAATGGGCGCTGAAAAAAGTTGTCGGGGGCTGGAGGTGCACATTGCGGGGACCGGGAGGATGCCACCAAAGGCGAAGGTTGGAGGTCAGCACAGGCTCTTCGTCCTTGCCCCTGGTGAAAAGGACCCGACTTAACCACATGTGCTGTTCCTTCGGTAGTGAAGTCCTCCAGCTCTTGGGCAAAAGTAGCTGTGTGTGTGTGTGTGAGAGAGAGAGAGAGAGAGAGACACACAGACAGAGAGCATGTGCAACAGAAAAACAAACACAATCAATCAGACAGGGCCTGTTCCTTTCCCGGCAATGCAATTCAAAGAAACACATCCTTTTAACTCGCCTCTCTCCTGGCTACGGACAGCGTTTGCGAAGGCTGCTTTCCTGGATCAGCCGTCTGTTGGGAGCGCTGGGATGGCACTGGCCCTCTACTGGTTGCAGACTGGGAGGTAGATGCTGGGGAAGGTTGTTTACAAATTCAAACAAATAACAGGTTAAACAGAAAAAGTGAACAACACCAGTTCCATGGGTGGTTGTCACTTACCAAACTCCAGCTCCATGCTGGCCAACAGCAGCACGTCATCCGGAATCTCGACGACGGAGGCTGCTGCAGAGAGAGAGGGAGGCGGTGGGGGCAACAATGGTGGTTTTGGGAAGGGATGAGGTTGCTGCTGCCTTCGCCTAGTCTCTCTGCTGCACATACAGCTGGAGCGCATGCATCTTGGTCCCGACTTTGGTGGTCTGGTGCCGGAGCCATTTGATGTAACTGCGTTGGGGTACAACAGTGGAAACGGTAGTAGATGAACAAATGGAAGCAGGGTCCCAGTACCTTGCTGGGCCCTTCCCCTCAGACCCCACCCAAAAGTCTTTTTCTCGCCTCTTGGCCTCCCGATCTTCTGTATCGTAAAGGGCCTCAAACGTCAGGTGTCCGTGTTGGCCGAAGCTGACGATCCTGCTGCCCTCGTCCGGGGGCCTGGCCGACCCGTCTATGTCCCGTCGACGGCGGATGGCCATCTTCATGTCAGGAAAGAGCCAGACGTAGGACTCCAGGGCGTTCTTATTGTTTGCCAGCGGGCTATCCGACACCTAGTCATCTTTGCGCTCCCTCAGGTGGGTTGCTAACACCATAACAGCATAGTCGAGGTCATGGGTCAGCAACTATTTAAGTCTGACCCCGGTACTGTCCAAACTGGAGCTCGCTGGTGCTGCGCACCAGCTTGGAGTCCCTGGGGTCACCACCTGCGGCCCGCACATGTCTCCTGGCCTGCTCCCTGACCATCTCTGCCGACTTGACCTTGAACGGCACAGAGCCACTCAGGCAGTTTGCCTTGGTGACCTGGACCACCTCGGCGGAGGCCTTGAGGGTCAGTTTGCCGGAGGTCTCGCAGCGGAACTGTGGCAGAGGGTTCAAGCTGGATAAATTGGATAAACCAAGAGAAAGTTACAGTTCCACTCCAAAGTTTTACAACACTTGTTCTTCAAATTTAACCAGCTGGAATGCAACGAGCTACCTGAAACAGATCTGCAGGAAACTGGCAGACATTTGACCATTTAAAGTTTAGGTTACCAAAAACTGAAATTAAATTTCAGAATATTACAAATTGGCCTTCAGGGAACAACTAATAGGTTAAAACCTCCATATAGTCTGCACCAAGCAACGTTGCCTCCAACAGAGATAAAATAAAGAGTAACTGAGCATGCAAAAAATGAACAAGGGAACAACAGGGTGATAAACCACCACCTTTGAACAAATTCTATAGGCACCAAGCCCAATATCCCAAAAAGTGTCCACCCCCAAGAATTAACCTTTGTCTTATTTAACCTATAAATACTTACATGTCAACACCGCAGATGATGTTGGGTCTATTAAAACAACACAATCAACCAGTACGTCAATTAAAGAAAGAAACCTTTGTTTTGAGAGGAACATTGCTACTACAAACAAAGACTCGCGTAGGAACACTAGTGGCAGCCATGGTAACAGATACCAGAAACAGTTAATTCTGAATTCTGAAAGAGTAAAGGGACACACAAAAAAAAATAAATATAATGGTTAGTAATACTAATGCAGACTTTTTTAAGGCCTTTAATAATCTTACAACTACCTTGGTTACACTGCATTTTCCTATTGTTAGCATTATTATTATTTATTAACAAACATAATTATAACGCAGTTCTGTCCAGACTCTTTATATTACTGAAACCAGTTTACTAAAATGAAAAGAATACTTTTATTAATATGCACAAAACAAATTCTCATTAGATGAAACTACATCTGTTTTATTTCACTTCACTATAATCTTTGTGCACTAAGAGTAACATTAATAGCACCATTTTAATAGTATCAGTGGGCCCCACTTTAAGATGAAACTTGAAACATGACATCGCCGCTTTTAGACAGGGAGGCGGGTCTTTCGCAACAGAACACGGAACGCTTCTCTTTCCCAGCCATTCAAAGTTTACAAAATACTCTGCACAAGAGCGCCTCGACCAATCGCTGCACACTGCTGCTTGTCAATCATCCGACAACTCGGCACAGAGTAGTCAAGAAGATCGGAACTCTTTAGGTGTTGCAAGAAAAATCCTGTAATGTCAAATATTTAACAATTCATTTTCCATTAGTGTATGTAGGTTTCTTCTGATATAACTGTGACTCTTCTAGATAAATAGCGCTGATCATGAGTACTGTTCACAATCAAGGCATTGCCTTTCTCTGGTCTTATTCATAAACTGAATAAGCCAGTGGTGTATCCTTCCACTGGAAGCAATTCATTTTACAATAGCCTGTAATTCCTCCTGTAGACTGAGTGCCCACCTGTCCAAAAGATACAGATGGAACTATAAGGGTAATGTGATTGAACCCAGATGTGACCAAGTGAGGCCTTCCTGTGACATTGTTTGATCAAAGTTCACCTTTTTCTACCAAGGAGTTAAGAACACGGTGGTGATAATCTGTCGCACATTCTCTATTTACAGTCCTCAGGCCAGATTAGGAGAAACACTAATGGCTATATGGCACATAAAAATGTGTATTAGAGAATTATAGTTCCAAGCTAAGATGGATGTGAAGTCATGAAACTATAGCTGACAAAGTGGTTACTAAGTAGTAGTCAACTCCTCACACTAGAAGTGTCAGGAAACGCTTGACAGACATAATGTCATTTTGATGCCAGGTAGTCTGTTCTGATCAGAGTTTCATAAGAGTCCTAGTGCACACTGAGGATTTAGCAGTACACAATAAAGTAATAGATGCTTTCAGGAAGCTAGGACCTTCCTTGGGTAACCTTTAGATGAGGCAGGAAACACTGATTAAATGCCCTGAGTTAACACTTAATTACAAAACACTACAGGTACACTTCATGATGTAAAAGGAAAGTAGGAGTTCTCATAAATGGTTAATAGGGAAGATAAGCTGAATGCTGGAATGGATCCCTTTTAGTGTTGCATTACAGATGAAGCCCGTGGGGACATCGGGTCTCTATGAATCCAGAATTTAGTGAAGCTGTGTATTGTTACTATCCCGCACACTCAGTCTAATACCAGACACCACTAAAGTCACTGATGTCAGAATCAAAAGCACCAAATAGCAGGAAATAGAGAAATGCATGAACCTAACAATACAGAATGACTGACTGGTTGTCATGTACAACTGTGAGTTTTAGTTTTTAAGCAATGAAAATCATTGTGAAGTTTTAGATGCTATAGCATAACAAGTATATAGTAATTGAATGGTATAATGCCTAATGACAATTTGTGATTTGAAGAATGATGTGCCTTAACAGATGTCAACTTCTAAAATGGTATATGTAGGACAATGTGGGCATTTCCCATTCTGTGAGGGTTTAGTGGTCCATCAGGCTTGTTAAAGCAGAAGATTTAGCAGTCCTCCAGCTGTCTCCTCTTCCAACCCCAAATTCCAAGCTAAGTGATGAAACTCCTGCTTGTACCAAGGTCAGCAGTACTTTATCTATAACAGAAGAACCTGGAGCAAAAGCAAAGCAGCAACTCCACACAACATTGGACATCACCTTTACATACATAGTATCATAAAACTATACTATATCTGTGCCAGTATCAATTAGAGCTCAAATGGCCAGCCTCTGTCTAGTCTGTCTGCATTCTGTCTTAAATGTAAATATATTTCTATAATCCTTGTGTATCAATAAATTATATTCTGTCTGTTAAAACTATTGTGCTTTATATACATCTGAAGACTGGAGACATTCCTCCTACATCAGAGAAAGGTCAGGTAAAGTAGGAGCCTTGGTGAATTATTCAATTATCAGCATTGCTGCAGATTAAACTGATAATTTGTTAGCATAGTTAAATCCCTTTTTTTTTTTTTTCTTTTTCCCACCTTAATTGTGGCTGTCCCTGGGTTGGGAAGTTATTCATTTTTCCATTTTTCACATCACCCCCAATATCAATCTTTGCAATTGGATTGGAGCATCCCTAATAGTAGCATAACATTATAGCCTTCCTCAGTTGTACAATATTCTGACTAGTTAAGTGGAGGCGTCTGATACCAGCAACTTCATTTTAAAGTATGTCACAGTAGTACATATAGATAAACAGTAGAGCTTGCAAAAGGTTTTTTGTTGGCGGACAGACTGACATTATCGATTTTGATAGACCTAGAACACAAGTACTTGGCTTGATAAGCTGCTGCTGACACTCTTATAAACTGAAGAGTTTCAACTTTTCCCAGCAGGTGTTCAGAATACATCCTTAATAGATTAAACTTTGCTTCAAAGTCAACCAAAAAGGGATGAGTATGAAGTCTGTTCATTCCTTTAAAAACCTATTCCACACCTCAAATCTTTGCTTCCTATATTGGTTCACTGCTGTGAACTTGGTCATAACTATTAATCTGTAGAGCACAAATATAATGTATTTGTATACCCCAGCATCAACAGGGCACGGCCATAGCAAAGGCAGGAACAATCCCTTTTCCTCTAAAGGTTAACTGGTGCAGGACTGGATAAATGGACGTGTGTCTGGAAAAGGGGTTTTTAAGGGTTCCATTTTTCCAAACCTTCCTAAGATAGCAAGTGCCTGGGCAGAGGAAGACTGTATGCAAGAGGTTATCCCCTTCAAAGTAGTTCCCTTGGGCTGCTACACACCGATGGAGACGTTGTTCCCACTGTTGGTAGCAACGCTGGAAGTCTTCAACCGGTATGGTCTTCAGCATGTCCTTTACACTCTTTTGGATGTTTTCTAAAGTCCCGAAATGACGTCCTTTGAGGACATTTTTCAGTTTAGGAAAAAGGAAAAAGTCACACTGACGGAGGTCAGGTGAATAAGGGGGCTGGGGAACCACAGGAATGTGTTTTTTCGATTGTCCTTCTGCTCAATTGTGAGGTTTTTCAGCACCATTTTGGCACAGACCTTTCGCATGTGCAAATGTTCAGTCAAAATTTGATGAACAGTAAATCTGTTCAAATTTAATTGTTCACTCAACATTCTTAATGTTAAACGACGGTCTGATCTCACAAGAGTGTTCACACGTTCGATGTTTTCATTGGTTTTTGAAGTTGAAGGCCTCCCTGAAAAACTTGAGCTCGGGATAAAGAATGTTCCCCATAGGCCTGTTTTAACTTTTCAAACGTCACACTTGCCGATTCTCCAATTTTAACACAATTTAATGGCACAACGTTGCTCCAAATTCCGCTTTTCCATTTTGCGTGACGCACAACCAAAAACAACTTGTTAATAGCAGTCACAAAAATCATGTAGTTAATGGAAGGAGTTGAAACTCGCACTGAGCTGTGGGAGGGTACTGATACACGTGCTCTATCAAGGACAACAGCGCAGTGTTGCCAGTCTCATTACTTTTCTGCCACACCTTGTATCTGACCACCAGCAGATGTGGTTTTGCTTGCAACAAGAGGACCAATACGGTGTGTTTGAACCTGGAAATGAGAAACTGCATTACTTCTCTCAACCAGAAGGTGAATCCCAGGCAATGATGAACACCTGAAAGCGCACCCTAAAGATTCTTCCACATGCCTAGATGCAGTTGTATAGGAAATGAACAAAGCATCTCTTGTAGCAAACCCTAAGTACACCCTCCAACTTTAATTCTGAGATCTATGAATTACAACTTAATAAATTAATACATTAAATGGATTTAAATTTATGGTACTGATGGCACTGTAACAAAAAAAATCTTGTGAATGTTAAGTTTCTTTTAAATCTGGTAAGAAAATCCAAAGCAATATTTCACGCACAGGAACTACAGATTCGCTGTGGGTAAATCAACGTCACGGTGCAGGCAATAGTTTAAGTAGCTAAAAGATTTATCCATTTTGACCATATGAATTGAAAAATCAGAATTCAAAAGTTATGTGCCTTTTACCTTCGGAGAGAAAGTTCAACTATCTGTTTTTTTATATATACTGACATATCCATCTTCCATTATCCTTATGAACAAATAGTATTTGGTTTATTGCAATGAGTATGTTTGGTTTATTTGTTGAAAAGAAGTATCACCACATGCAGATCGTAACAGAGAAAGTGAAAGTAAGGTAGATATTTGCCTTTTTATATTCAGAAATTGTACAGATACTTTATTTCTGCCTCCCTGGCTAAAAAGTGAAACGGAGAACCCTCAACATGTGTTAATTTTGCATCCTTTAGATGTTTGTATCATTAATTATTTTAATTACCTGCATTGCTAAAGGCAGGTGTTTATTTGAAAACAGTGACCGTCTCCTGGCCCATAATGTGCTTGATGGAATGTGTCTAGTGTGTACTCCTTTTTCCTGCTCAACCCCAGCTTTTAATTTTAAAGAGGGAGGTTACTCTTTATATTAAAAAAAAAAAAAAAAAAAAAAAAAATTAAAAACACTCCTGTATACTCTTAAAGTAGAATCCCCTGTCATTTTATTCTGATGCTAAAAAGCCTTCTAAAAAATTATTTAAATTACATAGTTCTGAAATTCTTGCCTGAAAACATATGCTTGAAATTCCTAAATAAGACATTCTTTTATCAACTATTTCCCCTCCTTCAAAAGAGCAGAACTTCCTCAAAAGACTGATAGTGTACATGTGTATAAATGCTGAATAAAACCAGCAGGTGGAAAAGACAGAAAAATCTGTGAACTATAATGCATTTTTCTCAAACAGTATAAATTCCTGCAGACCACCTATGATGCAAAGGTGGAATGTTTCCAGCAGGGTTTCTTTTGGAAATGTATTTGCAAGAATCTATTAGCTGCTGTGTATTTAACACTTTAGTCCTTTCTCAAATATGGAGTCAGAATTTAGCTGTGGCTTTTCTAAATACTCAGTCTAGTTAGTCTTTTCTGATTTGTGCTATTAGTTTAGGCAAAAACATGACATTTTTTTGTACTTTTTGAAATGCACCTCTCTTTTTTAATGATACCTGAAGTTTCCCCTCCATGCATTAGTTACTTTTATGAGCCTTGACCTCTGTCAGAGAGGAGGGCGACTTCAGTAAATTAAGACTCTTTATAATTAATCTAGTTGTTACCATCTGATATGCAGTGTGATTCTTCTTTTGATTATTTTGTAGGATGATTTTCTTTCTCATTTTTCTTAGAAAATAATGTATCAGCCTCCCATGGGAAATAGCAATACTGCCATTTTAACTTTTGTTCTTTAATCTTTTCAGTGCGTCTTTCTACAGACAGTGTTTTTTAATGTAATTTTAGTTTATGACCTTTGCCCATCAGTTTTATTTTTGACATTAATGATTTATTGTTAAGTTATAGAAAATGGAATGTTCATAATCTTTTCTCTGTGACAGTAGAAAAGCCCATAGATTGAAGTTACACAGCTAGAAAGAAAAATGAAAGGTCAGACATTAAGGGCATATAGATATGTGAACATTGCATATAAACAATACATAGAACCCTTTAAATGTAACCTAGATATTTAAGCAGACTGTTTCCCTTACCCCATTATTGTGTGTATTATAAACTTTTTTCACTAAAAGTTTTAAAAATGAAGACACATGGACTGAAGAGTATTTTTTTTGTACAGGGAGTTATACTAGTGCCAAGATGCCTATCTGGTAGCTGCATTTTAACTATTTTTAACTATTTGGAAACCTTCGTCAAACACAGCTACACTCACTAGAAACTCCTTGATAAACCCCATTCATACATTTTCTGGTGATTTTTTTTATTCATTTGGAAGATTTTAAAAACTGCAGTTTTTTGGCATTACTTTAAAAAGAAAAAACAAAGGAGGATTTCTGATTTTGCCACTTTCTGTGCCGTGTCACCTTTTCTTTCTAAAGTTTTGATCTTTTATATTAACTTCAGTCTGGATTCCAGAAGTCTCATAGCACTGAAACTGTTTTGTTGCAAGTACTGAGTGATTTGCTCTTGAACTCTGATAGTGCTCTGTTCTGGTTTTGCTGAATCTTTTAGCTGCATTAGACAGCATTAATCAGATTTTTACATCACTTGACATTATTTATTTTTTTTAATTGATTTTATTGTAATCATTCCATACAAATAGATTAATTTTTACAAAAAATAGGATTGAAAACAAATCAACCCCCAAACTGAGAGAGAGCATGGCCAACAGAATAAAACTTAAAGCTAGTAAAAATAAATTGAGTTTAATAGGTGGATAAAGATAAACGGAGAAGAAAAAAAAATGGGAAGAGAATCTACTTCCTCAGTGCTTTAAGAGCTTATTCTAAAATATTATTGATTAGATTCTGCCAAGTTTTGAAAAAGTTCTGCACAGATCCTCTATTTGAAAATTTGAGTTTTTCCAGTTTCAAATAAAATAAATCAGTTACCCACTGACTTAAGAGGAGAGTTAGGATTCTTCCAGTTGAGCAATAGAAGTCTGTGTGCCAATAGTATAGTGAAGGCAATCAAGTTTTTGTCCTTCTCCACTTTAAGCCCAAAACACCAAACACAGTTGTTAATGGGTTAGGAAGGATTGCAACAAGGCTGTCTGAAAGGCACTTCAAAATTTTTGTCCAGAATGATAATTTGCTGCAGGTCCAAAACATGTGACCCAATGAGGCTGAAACTTGATTGCAGCGTTCACAGGTTGGATCTTGCCCTGGAAACATTTTGGACAATTTTAAGTGAGACAGATGTGCTTGATATATAATTTTGAGTTGATTAATTGTATGCTTTGTGCATATGGAGCTTGAGTGAATTATCTGCATTGCTGCCTTCCACTCCTTTTCTGATATGTTGAGTGATATCCTTTTTCCATTATCCTCTTGGATCTTTGAAAGGGAGGGGTTGTAAAATTTTATATTGCAGAAATGCTGTCTGAGTCCTCGAAACTGAGCAATATTTTGTCCAGCATAGAGGAAGGTGGGAGATGGGGAAAATCGAGCAGGTTCTGTTTAACAAAGTTTCTAATTTGAAGATAGTGAAAGAAATGTTGCTGGAAAGTTACATTTGGAATGTAATTGTTTATAGGATGCAAAGATGTCTATATAAAGATCTCTAAGCAATTTAATTCCAAATGTTTTCCAGATATTAAACTTCATGTGTTTGTGAGGGCTGAAAAAGGTGGTTCTCATGCAGAGGTGCCACAGATAAGATTTTTCATTGTAAAATGCTTTCTACATTGGTTCCATATTCTGAGTGAGTGAAGCACAATTTGGTTATTAGTATATTGGCGATAACTTGCATTTATTGGGGCACAAAGCAGGGAATATAAAGAAGTACTGCAGGATTTTATTTCTATTGCGGACCAAGCCTGTGTGTGTTCATGTATTTGCGTCCAGGTTTTTATAGCTTGTATGTTGTTTGCCCAGTAATAAAACTGAAAGTTAGGTAGAGCCATGCCACCTTCTGCCTTTGGTCTTTGTAGGGTCACTCTTTGGATACGTGGATGTTTTGAATTCCAAATTAGGTTATGGTTGAATCTAATTGCTTAAAGAATGATTTATTGATGTATTTTGGAATGTTTTGAAATAGAAGCTTAGGTAGGATATTTATCTTAATGTTAATTCTTCCAGCTAGAGTAAGATGAAGAGTTGACCATCTATGCAAGTCTTGCTTAATTTTTTCCATACAAACAGTGAAATTTTGTTGATAAAGAGCTTTGTTGTGATATTTACCCCATGATATCTAAACTGATCTGCAGTAAAAAAAAGGGAATGTGTCCAATCTAATATTGTATGCTTGAGAATTCACTGGAAAGAGTACACTTTTATTCAAATTAATTCTGAGACCAGAGATCTTTTGAAATTCTGTAAGTGCTGTTAAGACTGCAGGCACAATATTTTGTGGGTCTGATATATACAAAACCATATCTGCATATGGAGAAATTTTCTGTTCCAGTCCTTCTCTGATAATCCCCTTTATCTGATAAGCATTTCGACCGTGAACTGCCAGTGGTTCAATGGCGATTGCAAATGGCAGTGGTGACAAGGGGCATCCTTGTCGGGTACCACGTTCTACTTTAAAGTAGTCTGAACAAATGTTAATACAAACTATAGCTTCTGGATTGGTATACAGTAGTTTGATCCATGCACAAATGTTCGGGCCAAACCAAAATTTCTGTAATGTAGTGAAAAGGTAGTTCCATTCAATCATATCCAATGCTTTTCCTGCATCCAACAATATCTCCGGGATGTTTGACTTTGGAGGTGAATATATTACATTAAACAGGCGTTGAAGATTGGAAGCCAAGTGTCGGTTTTTAATACATCTAGTTTGATATTGTGATATTACCGAAGGCAGCACTTTCTCCATCCTTCTAGCTAGGACTTTGGAGAGTATCTTAACATTATTATTCAGAAGGAAAATTGGTCTGTATGATGCACATAGTCCTTATTTTGTTTAGGAAAGATGGTGATTAATGATTAGCGAAAAGTTTGAGGTAGAATTTGATTGTCTGTAGCTTCTGTGAATGTAGCTGATAAAAGGGAAGCTAAGCTGAGTGGAGAATTTCTTATAAAATTCAACAGGGTAGCCATCAGGGCCTGCTGCTTCCCCACTCTAAGTGACTTTATAGGATCTAGTAATTCTGATGGTGCAGAGGAAATGGATAAACCTTTGGCACTAAGTATCTCTTTGTGTTGGTGATTGCTGGGACTGCATTGCAAACTTTTTGCTTGTGGATTTGTTGAGATAAGAGCTTATTAGCTTTCTCTCCATGTTCATAGTAATGATGTCTTGATTTAAAAATGAGTTCAGTTTCTTTAGTAGTGAAGAGATTGAGCTCTGAATGCAGAGCCTGCCTTTTCCTATGAAGAGCCTCACTTGGACATCTGGCATGTTCTAGATCTATTCTAGTAATTTTGCTGGTTAGCTCTGATACCACTTGGCATTATTTGTAGGAATACCACGCACCAACATGAAATGGTTTGCCTCATATTTGTCAAATTGTGGTCAATATATTACTGTGAATAATTTTAAACCTGCAACTGTACCTTTTGGCTGTGACATTCCTCAAGGTTTCAGTTTTAGGCTTTTGTTTCTTGTATACTTCCTTTAGGGAATATTTATACCAATGATGATCAACTTAAATGGCAATCAATAAAGATACTTTAATTGATTTAGCAAAACTTTCAGATTGCTTCAACCAAATGTGGACATAACTCTGGTTTTGCGTAGGATCAGAGAAGAGTGAAAATCCTATCTTTTACTTATTCTTGGGTAATCGGTTTTAGCTGTTGTGTGGTTCAGTGAGTTATTGTAAGACTTTCAGGTGACATTGTTATGAAACTTGGAATATAAATAAACAGTTCCACAATGATGGAAAAAGTGAAATCATTTGTATAATTTGTTTACCCTGTTAACTTAAATATATCCAACAGTTGGGTAATCAATGTCATGCAGGTACTAGAGTTATCAAAAAGAGAAAATGTTTGTGTTGTCCAACATAAATGTGAATTGAAGCAAGAGTGAATGAAAAAGGCTTTAACATTTTGGCCCTAATTCCTTTCAAACGTTTGGACTCTTCAGATATGTCACCTATTAGCTGTGCGTTTTCAGATTAATGAAAAGGTGATTATTTTAATCTTTCATCATAGCACACCGTCTGCAATCCTGGAATCAGCCCAGTCACTCTTCTCTGGAATATTTCTATAGCTGCTATGTCCGTTTTGTAGCCTAATGGCCAATACAACAAACAATACTCCAGATGAGGCCTTAACAGTGTGTTATAAAGCTTGAGCTTATCCTCCTTTGACTTGTACTCTACACACAGTGCTATAGAGCATTATCTTAGTCTTAAAGGCTTAAGAATACAGCCTGGAAATTGATAGTAACAAGTGCAGTATGACTCCTAAATACTTCTTGTAAGGTGCACTTTTAATTTTCAGACCTATGTTTAATACTTAAATTTCACCTTCCGCAATGCTGTCCAAGACACTTTGTAATGATTAGGGATGCTCTCAGGAAAGGGATCAGGTTTTTAAGGCCAGTAATGGTCATAGATTTCATGTTACTTGATCAGCTGATTCATATACATATACAGGTGCTGGTCATAAAATTAGAATATCATGACAAAGTTGATTTATTTCAGTAATTCCATTCAAAAAGTGAAACTTGTATATTAGATTCATTCATTACACACAGACTGATGTATTTCAAATGTTTATTTCTTTTAATTTTGATAATTATAATTGACAACTAATGAAATTCCCAAATTCAGTATCTCAGAAAATTAGAATATCAATTAAGACCAATGCAAAAAAGGATTTTTAGAAATGTTGGCCAACTGAAAGGTATGAACATGAAAAGTATGAGCATGAAAAGTATGAGCATGTACAGCACTCAATATTTAGTTGGGCCTCCTTTGGCCTGAATTACTGCAGCAATGCGGCGTGGCATGGAGTTGATCAGTCTGTGGCACTGCTCAGGTGTTATGAGAGCCCATGTTGCTCTGATAGTGCCCTTCAGCTCTTCTGAATTGTTGGGTCTGGTAGATTTTCTATGGGGTTAAGTCAGGCAAGTTTTTGCTGGCCAATCAAGAACAGGGATACCATGTTCCTTAAACCAGGTACTGGTAGCTTTGGCACTGTGTGCAGGTGCCAGGTCCTGTTGGAAAATGAAATCTGCATCTCCATAAAGTTCATCAGCAGCAGGAAGCATGAAGTGCTCTAAAACTTCCTGGTAGACGGCTGTGTTGGTCCATTGTGTTTTCTGAGGTCCAAGGTCAACACCAGCAGATGACATGGCACCCCAAACCATCACTGACTGTGGGAACTTTACACTGGACCTCAAGCAACGTGGATTTTGTGCCTCTCGTCTCATCCTCCAGACTCTGGGACCTTGATTTCAAAAGGAAATGCAAAATTTACTTTCATCAGAAAACATAACTTTGGACCACTCAGCAGCAGGCCAGTCCTTTTTGTCTTTAGTCCAGGCGAGACGCTTCTGACGCTGTCTCTTGTTCAAGAGTGGCTTGACACAAGGAATACGACAGCTGAAACCCATGTCTTGCATACGTCTGTGCGTGGTGGTTCTTGAAGCACTGACTCCAGCTGCAGTCCTCTTTGTGAATCTCCCCCACAGTTTTGAATGGGTTTTATTTCACAATCCTCTCCAGGGTGTGGTTATCCCTATTGTACACTTTTTTCTACCACATCTTGTCCTTCCCTTCGCCTCTCTATTAATGTGCTTGGACACAGAGCTCTGTGAACAGCCAGTTTAGCAATGACCTTTTGTGTCTTGCCCTCCTTGTGCAAGGTGTCAATGGTCGTCTTTTGGACAACTGTCAAGTCAACAGTCTTCCCCATGATTGTGTAGCCTACAGAACTAGACTGAGAGACCATTTAAAGGCTTTTGCGTTAATTAGCTGATTAGTGTGGCACCAGGTGTCTTCAATATTGAACCTTTTCACAATATTCTAGTTTTCCGAGATACTGAATTTGGGACTTAAGTTGTCAGTTATAATCATCAGGATTAAAAGAAATAAACATTTGAAATACATCAGTCTGTGTGTAATGAATTAATCTAATGTACAAGTTTCACTTTTTTAATGGAATTACTGAAATAAATCAACTTTGTCATGATATTCTAACTTTATGACCAGCACCTGTATATTCCTTTAAACTTTTCATACACTAAGCTCCTGCATAATAAGCGATACACAATATAAGACATAAAACTGTATTTTTATAATTAAACTATAGGCCACAGGTTTTATGTTTGTTTTTTAAACAAAATAAAATCCTATAGGCTTGTTGACCATAAAATAAAATTTCGTTAAAATGCATACTAATTAAATATGTGCAATAATATTTATCCATAATATATACAGCATAAAAAAAATGCTTCTCATAATTGTAAGCTGTAATATTTTTTCTTTAATGTACCTATCTGAAATATGGCTTATTTAAATAACTTTCATCATCTCTCAAACAAAAAATTTATAAACACACACACTTAATTTGTATTGGAAATTAAACAATGCTTAAATGTAAATTGATAAACCTGCACTTCTAGGTTTTAATCAGTTTTTAACACTAGAATCCCTGAAGCCTACGTAAAAGCTTGTAATCCCGGGCCACCTTAAATTCCTTGACACCTCCATTAGGGTCTTTTGTTTTGCAAATGTGTCGATCAGCACAAGCAGAAAGAAGCCTGCTATGTGCGTTCTGTCTCTACAGCAATCTATATAAATGTAGGATGAGAGGAAATGCAAGGCAGGAATTGTATCTGGGTTCGCTTCCCGGGTCGTCCCTGCTTGAAGTTTGCATGTTCTTCCTGTGTCTGCGTGGGTTTCCTCCCACAGTCCAAAGACATTCAGGTTGGGTGAATTGGCGATCCTAAATTGTCCCTAGTGTGTGTGTGTGCGCCTGTGGTATAGCGGGTCCACAGCTCGTTGAGCAAAGGCCATTTTTTTTTTAAATAATCACCGCTCTCGCGGCGGCTTCGTGAGGGGGCGTAGTGGTTGTAGCAAGCCGCGGGGCGAGCTGCGGTGTGGGCGTTTCTCGCCAAGTGCACAGGTGAGGAACTGCCCACATCCGTGATTGTTCCCGTGGCTAATATGCTGCAGCTGCTGTGGCCCCTCGCTGTATAAAAGAAGTGCGGGTCGGTTAAGGGGAGGAGAAAAGAACAGGAAAAGAGGACGGAGGTTACAGGGAGCGAGGAAGCAAGTCGGAGAGAGACAGACACGCAGAGCGTGTGGGCGAGCGAACGAGCGCTCGCGGGCAGCTGCGAGGAAGCTGGGTGTTAGGCCGACACCCAGGCGTTTGAGTTGATTTTGCTCCCGCTGAGCGACCACGTAGCGGGAGTGACCAGGGGAAGGCGACGAGCCGCAGAAGGCCGAAAAGGCAGCTGGAGTCGGGAGGCTTAGTGGTGGAATCCCCAATGTGGGCGACCTGGCCATTGGTGGAAATCAAGTCTCGGGGACTGGGATGAGTGCCAGACCGAAGCCAGGGATCGGGAGGTCTCCAGTCTCGTGTGAGTGAAGGGAAAAGGGCAGCTGCAGAGAGAGAGAGTGGCTCCCATATTGCGAAGCCTGGACAGGGAGAAGCAGGGGAGTCGCAAGTTAAAGGAAGCACCAAGTTTGTTGTGAAAGACTGCTTCCTAAGAAAGGTTTAACCTCTGGTTTTTAAAGGATTGTTTTTGATTGTATATTTAACCTTCACGCTTTGTTGGATTATTTATTTATTGAACTTGAAAGCACTGCCTATTTATTGAACACTGTTTTTGTTTTGATGGACTCTTTTTTTGATAAAAGCGCTATGCACTTTTTATAACCTCCCCTTGCTCAGTTGTTGTCTCACTGTTTGGCTCATCTCGGTGACATTATCGACGGTGTAGGGTTCAAGGGCTTCCAAATAGTGATGGGAGTGTGGAGCCGAACCCACATCACAGTGCCCTGTGGTGGGCTAGCACCCTACCCAGGGTTTGTTTCCTGCCTTGTGCCCTGTTTTAGCTGGGATCGGCTAAAGCAGACCCCCGTGACCCTGTAGTTAGGATATAGCGGGTTGGATGATGGATGGATAATTAAAACAAACCTTTTTCATGTTCTAGTAATTGACAAAATGTAGACATGAAGCATATAATGTGTGAAGAGTGAGGTCCAAATATCAAAAACACTTTCACTAAAGGTACAAGTACTGTATAACAAAACAAGGGCACATTTAGTCAAGAATATAACCAAAGAAGAAGAAATCTGGTTAGGGTATGATGCTGACTGTACCGTTTGGGTGGTGCAGAGGCAAGAACTGCTGACTCATAATCAAGAGGTAGTGGGTTCGATTCCGGGGCCCTTCCTAGATTTACCGTTCAGTAGTGAGCTGCTCTTATTGTAACTATTATAGAATTGAAACATTTGATTGAGTCTGTAACAGCCGGTGTAAATTTATGGTATTTGAAAGTTTTTTTTTTTTTTTTTTTTTTTTTTTTTTTTTTATTATTCAGTTCTATTCTCTGTCACGATTTATTTACCCTCTACAATTCCAGGCACCTCACACCCAGATAAACAGACTTGAGCTCTCAGAATTTTCCATGCGACTTGAGCTTCATTGGTGGGGTGGGGTATGCCTGTGCTGCTTGACACATTTGGAAAACAAAGGAGTTGATGACTACGTGCAAATGAATTTACAGTGGCCTAGGATAATTTTTTTTTTTTTTGTAGGCTTCAAGGATTCTTGTGTTAATCATTAATTGTAGCTTTTTTTAGTGTTAAAGTATCCATTTAGGCCTACTGTGTTTTATACAGGTGTTTTTACTTCAGCTGGACATTAATAATTATTGATGTAATTATAATTTTGGATTACCATTTTAACCTCCTTTGTGTTAGGACCAAGAGTTACTCGGGCTGCAAACACAGTGGAAAATGTTAGTCCCGAGTGTCACTTGGGCAACTGTATAGATGTCTTGCATATGCATTAGAACTGAGAATCACTCTCGTTGTAAAAGTGCTGTCAGCGCTGCCATTCTTTGGAGAAATTGAGTGTAGGTTTTGAATAATTATGAATAACTTTTGAGAATACCCATTCAGCACCCAAAATGAAGAAAATTTGGGAGATATACCAGGGAATTGTAGTAAAATTCTGGAGCGTTTACATTCTGTCAGCATCAATGAAAGTCTCATAGCTTATAAGGGCAGACTGTCATAGATACAGTACATTGTGTCAAAAAGAAAGATTTGCCATAAAGTTTTATGAGCTTTGTGAATACAAAACGGGATTAATTTGGAATTCGGTTCTGTACATAGGGAAAGGGACAATGTTTGATCTGAAATACAATCAGTATGGCAATGCTACATTATCGGTGTCAACTTTTTGATAGATGTTCTGCTGGATAAAGGTTATTGTGAGCAATGGACAATTTTTATACTTTGCCAGAGCTTTTTGATGTCTTGCTGCAAAAAAAGACTGATGCATATGAAATAGTGCCTCCTAACTGTTGTGGCATGCCTAAAGACTTTGGCAGAGCTAAATTACTGTTGTACTAGTAGCTTGGCAAAAGGGTCAAGTGTTTGGACAAGGAAGATGTTTGTCGTCTTAGCAGTGTAAATAATTCAGTTAGTCACTGTATAGGCAAAAGGCATCAAGCAGGTTACAAAGCCTTGTGCTGTGGTCAGCTACAATAGTGCGATGGACAGCATATTTCATGTGGTTGAAGAATTGACTTTCTATTCCGTAATGTGGCAACATTAGAAATACAAGTAAAATTCTGTTACAATGAACTCCCAGGGACCTAAAAAATATTTTGTAACAAATTTTATGAGATTCTGTATTTGTTATAGTGCTTTCTTTAACTTGCGCTCAGGTGTTTGCAGTCATTTCAATAGCTTCTTTAGCGTTAATGTTAATTTTAATCTCCACCTGCCTGCAAGTTATGCTGCCGAGAATTTTTCTTCGCATTTGCTTGCAATAATACACTTTCAGGGTGCGAATGATGCCCAAATCCAATGGCTGACTCACTGCTGTGCAATTGGGTGGGAGGAATTCAACGTGAGCGTTATCTAAATGTGGAAGCATGTTGTGGGCAACACATTTATCAATCATGAGCCGAATCATCCTTGTTTTCTTCATATTATGAGGTTTCTGAACTCTTGAGACCTCCCCCACCCAACAGGAATGACACGCTGAAGTGCGTCCCGAAGCGCAATTACAGCGTCAATGGAAGATTTTGTCCGTTGCTTGGGCAGGGCAATAACAGGCTCATAGCACTGCAGTGAAGTGACACAGAAATAAGTCATAAAAGATCGAGGTTGCGCAATAAGTCCCTGTCTTGCACCCCAAAACACGAGGCTTAGTCTCAGTACTTTAGCAAAACCAGCTTTATTTAACTTGAAACAGGAACAGCACAATTATTTATTGTAGTGAGATCTGCCACTCTGCTATACACAGACACAGCAGTGAGGCAGGGTCGTGGCCAGATCAGTGATCATGTAATCCTGTTACCTGCATTTACAATGTTCCTTGCATCACTCATCAATATCTTTTCTGTTTGCTTTGGCAGAGAGACGCAGCATAGCTTTGAGCCTGCTGTTGCCCCGGCAGCAAATAAACAATCTTCCATAGATGCAGGGATTGGACTTCGGGATGCTCTTCAGTGTGCTGTCTAGTTGGGGGAGGTCCCAAGAGAGTTTACAAACCTCATTTTCTTGAATGAGTGCCGCATTATAGGAATGTTTTTCTTGAGTGAGCATCACTGAATCATAACTGCTTTTTCGATGTCTTTAAATGCAGCAGTTCACATACGTTTGCAACCTGAGATTTTTCTTTTTTTGCTCGGTGTTTCAAGAAAGTTGACAGCGTTGATGGCGAAATTCTGAATTCACTGGCAACGTCTTTACATTTTTGCAGCTCTCAATTGCGGCAAAAGTGTTTTTTTTTTTTTTTTTGTTTTTTGTTTTTTTTCCTTCTAACATGAACTGTTATCGTTTTTTCGTGTCTGCTGTTTCTATAGGAGGGTGACAATGAGTTAAATTCCAATGGGTGTTTCTCAAATGTTAACGAGCAATAAGTAAAAGGTATCACTGAAAACCGCAGGAAACAAAAAAAGGCAAAAAAAAAAAAAAAAACAGTATGAGGTAAGTTCAAAGAGAAAAAAAAAATTGCAATGTTTCTGTTTGGGGTATCGTTGTGCACAAATGATCTACGGCCACGGTACTAGCTGCTCTGTGGATGATTCATTCAGGCATTTCAAAGTATTTTGGGCACTTCGTTATAATGAAAGTATCTGCTGAATGTACTTCGTAGTAACTTGATTTCTATAGATTCGCGTCATATGGGGAAACTGTCGGGACCGTAAAAATACTTTGTTGTAATGATTATTCGTTGTAAAGGAATTTTACCTGTACTAAAATATTTTGTCATCCAGTGGAACAGTGTATTTTGGAAAACTACAGGGTGGGCCATTTATATGGATACACCTTAAAATGGGAATGGTTGGTGATATTAACTTCCTGTTTGTGGCACATTAGTATGTGAGGGGGGAAACTTTTCAAGATGGGTGGTGACCATGGTGGCCATTTCGAAGTCGGCCATTTTGGATCCAACTTTTGTTTTTTCAATAGGAAGAGGGTCATGTGACACATCAAACTTATTGGGAATTTCACAAGAAAAACAATGGTGTGCTTGGTTTTAACGTAACTTTATTCTTTCATGAGTTATTTACAAGTTTCTGACCACTTATAAAATGTGTTCAATGTGCTTTCCTGGTGTGCCCTTGACATTTTTCCACACCAGGACACATGACAGGATCTTCCCAAAAGGTAGGACTTGAACCACCTGAAGGCAGTCCAAGTGATGCCAAGGTCAGGGAGGGTATCGGGGCATATCTGGTGGTTGACTATGTTATAGGCAGGAGAGGTGTAGCAGGATGAGCACAGATAACTTGTTGGTAGCTCTGGCATTCTGCTTTATTTACTCACAAGTGCCTGTGCTGTTTTTATATTTAGAATTTGAAAACTAAAGTAACTCCAACAAAAAGACAGTTCTGTTAATGTTTATATAAAAAAAGCCTAAAAGTTAAAGGTTTTTAATTAATGGTGGACTTGTTTGTAGTTGGACTGCTGATAGCAAGTTGTGTTAACAAGACCAAATTAGTCTTTTGGGTACTTGTACAATTCAGTGTTACAATAGATCCACTCTAGGACTCCTTGCTCATTATTTTTTAAAAATTCATCTTAAATTGAGGTAGATGCTATTAATCTATATCATGAGTATACTGGTAAGGCATATTTTGCATAAATCATTTTTGTTTGTAATGTAGTACTAGGGTGTTGTATTGTGTTAGCCATTATGAATGTAGGGAGAAGTCAAGCAAAATGACACCTTTTATTAGCTAACTAAATTACAATATGCAAACTTTCGAGGCAACTCGGGCCCCTTCAGGCAAAATGTAATCAACTGTGATCAGCCCGTCATAATTATTTAAGGGAGAACATCAGTAGACTCCAGGAGTAGTTTTACTTCAGACGTTTTTTAAAAAAAAAAAAAAAAAAAAAAAAAAAAAGGATTTTGCTGAGCTTCATGATCTGTGCATTTGGCAATCTAAACTGCTATAGAGGTTTTGTTTTTCCAAAATAGTGAATATGTCAGAAAAATGATCCAACCTGGGGACAACAGCTGCATGTTGCTATACCGAGACGGTTTTCTCTTTGGATCAATTGCATCAACTGTACTGTGTTAAAGTGCATCTTTCCAAGTCAACTGGATATTTTAAATATAAATGTCTGTATTTTTACAATTTAATTGCAGAATTTTTAAATATTGTATAAAGCTGACATATGTTTATATAGGATGTTACTGCTGCTCAGTTTTGACAAGTAGTTTTCTTTCAGATGCACAAGGTGACACTTACTTACAACCCTGCCATGAATTTCCGGCAAAGGGTGAAAATGCCGTTCTGTTACAAAAACAAAGCCAGGAAGCGTATTTACTGTAGATAGCGCATGTACTTAAACATTATTTTAAATAAGTGCACTCACAAGTAGTAATTTTGGCAACTGACAAGTACATTTAGCAATTCACCAGTCTGATGAAATGTCATAGCTCTAACTTTTGTCTCAATGCTAGTCTCTACTGTGAATTTCTCAGGTTAACCAGCTTCACACTAAAAACCATCTGTAACAGCTAATTAAATTAAGTGGATTATTTAAGGTTTTGTTGGTTTGTCCGTTGCTTTACTTCAGTGTGCCTCCTCTTCAGGTATTCTTGCACTCAACTCATTTGGTTTTTGGAACACCATCTGCTTTTTTACACAATGAACAGTCCATTTTCCTATTTTTTTTTTTTTTTTTTTTTGGGGTGAAATTTACCAACATCGGTGACTTTGCTCAGATATTTAAATAAACCTCCTTTTGAATAAGATCCTTTTACAAATATAATTTTTCTTATTTTTTTTTTTTTTTTTTTTTTTTTTTTTACATAACACACATGTAACATTTTAGGCAGTTTTTAAAGTTCTTCAATATCCTCAATTTCCATTTTTGACCATTTTTTCAGTGTACACTTCTTTCAGCTGCTCCTGTTAGGGGTCGCCACAGTGGATCATCTTTTATCATATCTTTCTGTGTTCTGCATCTAGTTCTGTTACACCCATCACCTGCATGTCCTTTCTCACCACATCCATAAACCTTCTCTTAGGCCTTCCTCTTTTTCTCTTGCTTGGCAGCTCCATCGTTAGCATCCTTTTCCCAATATACTCAGCAACTCTCATCTGCACGTCCAAACCAATGCAATCTCGCCTCTCTGACTTTGTCTCCCAACCATCCAACTTGAGCGGACCCTCTAATGTACTCATTTCTAATCCTAACTATCCTTGTCACACCCAGTGCAAATCTTAGCATCTTTAACTCTGCTACCTTCAGCTCTGTCTCCTGCTTTCTGGTCATTGCCATAGTCTCCAACCCATATAACATAGCTGGTCTCACTACCATCCTGTAGACTTTCCCTTTCACTCTTGCTGATCCCCATCTGTCAAAAATTACTCCTGACACTCTTCTCCACCCATTCCACCCTGCCTGCACTCTTTCACCTCTCTTCCACAATCCCCATTACTCTGTACTGTTGATCCCAAGTATTTAAACTCCTTCACCTTCGCCAACTCTACTTCTTGCATCCTCACCCTTCCAGTGACTTCCCTCTCATTTACACACATGTATTGTCTTGTTCCTACTGACCTTCATTCCTCTCCTCTCTAGAGCATATCTCCACCTCTCCAGGGTCTCCTCAACCTGCTCCCTACTATCGCTACAGATCAGTGTCCTCAGCAAACATCCTAGTCCATGGGGACTCATGTCTAATCTCATCTATCAACTTGTCCATCATCACTGCAAATATAGGCTCAGAGCCGATCCCTGATGTAATCAAACCTCCACCTTAAATGCATCCGTCACTCCTACTGCAGACCTCACCATGGTCACACTTCCTTTGTACATATCCTGTACAACTCTTACATCTCTGCCTCTCCAGACTTCCTCATAAAATACCACCCTGTCATATGCTTTCTCCAGGTCCACAAAGATGCAATGCAACTCCTTCTGGCCTTCTCTATACTTCTTCATCAACATCCTCAGAGCAAACATTGCATCTGCTGTGCTCTTTCTTGGCATGAAACCATCCTGCTGCTCATTAATCATCACCTCACTTCTTAACCTAGCTTCCACTACTCTTTCCCATAACTTCATACTGTGGCTCATCAATTTTATCCCCCTGTAGTTACTACAGTCCTGCACATCTCCTAATCCCCCCCCCTTAAATATCAGCACCAGTACACTTCTCTACTCCTCAGGCATCCTCTCACTTTCCAAGATTCCATTAAACAATCTGGTTAAAAATTTCACTGCCGTCTCTCCTAAACACCTCCATGCTTCCACAGGTATGTCATCTGGGCCAATAGCTTTTTCATTCTTCATCCCCTCCATAGCTGTCCTTACTTCCTCCTTGTTAATCCATTGCACTTCCTGATTCACTATCTCCACATCATCCAACCTCTTCTCTCACTCATTCTCAGCCTCTCAAAATATTCTTTCCATCTTCTCAACACACTCTCCTCGCTTGTATGTTTCCATCTTTATCCTTTATTACCCTAACCTGCTGCACATCTTTCCCAGCTCGGTCCCTATGTCTAGCCAGTCTGTACAGGTTCTTTTCTCCCTCTTTAGTGTCCAACCTCTCATACAACTCCTCATACACCTTTTCTTTAGCCTTTGCAACCTCTCTTCACCTTGTGCCTTATCTCCTTGTACTCTAGTCTACTTTTTGCATCTCTCTGACTATCCCACTTCTTTGCCATCCTCTTCCACTGTATACTCTCCTATACTTCCCCATTCCACCACCAGGTTTCCTTTTCCTCCTTCCTCTGTCCAGATGTCACGCCAAGCACCTTTCTTGCTGTCACCCTTACTGCATCTGCTGTAGTTTCCCAACTGTCTGTCTGTTAATTCTTCACTACCACCCAGTGCCTGTCTCACCTTCTCCTTAAACTCAACTTTGCAGTCTTCCTTTTTCAACTTCCACCATTTGATCATTGGCTCTGCCCTCACTCTGTTTTTTTGATCTTCGTCATCCTACATACCACCATCCTATGCTGCTTAACTATTTTTTTCTCTGCCACCTCTTTGTAGTCTTCAATCTCCTTCAGCATAGGATGTAATCTACCTGTGTGCATCTTCCTCCACTCTCTTGTACGTAACCCTATGTTCCTCCCTCTTCTTAAAATATGTATTCACCACAGCCATGTCCATCCTTTTGGCAAAATCCACTATCCTCTGGCCGCCATCATTCCTCTCCTTGACACCATACCTACTCATCACCTCCTTGTCTCCTCTGTTCCTTTCACCAACCTGTCCATTGAAATCTGCTCCAATCACCACTTTCTGTCCCTTGGGTACACTGTTCATCACTTCATCCAACTCACTCCAAAAATCTTCTCTCATCCATTGCACACCCAACTTGCGGGGCATGTGCACTAACAAAATTCATCATCACACCTGCAATTTCCAGCTTCATAATCTTTGTCTGACACTCTTCACCTACAAAACACTCTTGACATACTGTTCCTTCAGAATAACCCCTACTCCATTTCTCCTCCTATCCACACCATGATAGAATAATTTGAACCTACCTCCAATCCACCTGGCCTTACTCCCCTTCCATTTAGTCTCTTGCACACACAATATATCAATAAATCAGTATACACTGTACTGTATGAATACATGTCTTCCATATGTCCAATAACCCCTTTATAGTTCTATGAAAAGCTATAGTCTGTCTTAATTGTTCCATTTTATTTGTAGATAGATACTTAATCCCAAGGGGAAATTCACATACTCCAGCAGCAGCATACTGATAAAGAACAATATTAAAGAGTGATAACGATGAAGGTATAACAGACGGACAATAATTTTGTATAATAACGTTTAGCCCCCTGGGTGGAATTGAAGAGCCGCATAGTGTGGGGGAGGAACGATCTTCTCAGTCTGTCAGTGGAGCAGGACACTGACAGCAGTCTGTTGCTGAAGCTGCTCCTCTGTCTGGAGGAAATCCTGTTCAGTGGATGCAGTGGATTTTCCATTGTTGACAGGAGCCTTCTCAGTGCCTGTCGCTTTGCCACGGATGTCAAACTGTCCAGCTCCGTGCCTACAATAAAGCCTGCCTTCCTCACCAGTTTGTCCAGCCCTGAGGCATCCCTCTTTATGCTGCCTCCCCAGCACACCACCACGTAGAAGAAGGGCGCTCGCCACAACCGTCTGATAGAACATCTGCAGCATCTTATTGCAGATGTTGAATGACGCCAGCCTTCTAAGGAAGTATAGCTGGCTCTGTCCTTTCCTACACAGAGCATCAGTATTGGCAGTCCAGTTCAATTTATCATCCAGCTGCGCTCCCAGGTATTTATAGGTCTGCACCCTCTGCAAACAGTCACCTCTGATCACGGGGTTCATGAGGGGCCTGGTCCTCCTAAAATCCACCACAAGCTCCTTGGTTTTAATTGGTGTTCAGTTGTAGGTGGTTTGAGTCACACCAATTTAAAAAAAAATAAGTCCTTGATTAGTTTCCTGTACTCCTCCTCTTGCCACTCCTGATGCAGCCCTCGATAGCAGTGTCGTCTGCAAACTTTTAAACTTTAAAAACTTAGTTTGTTTTGGTAACTGTTGGGTATTTTTTAGTTTGTAAAGCTTTCCTTTAAATTTGAAGAAATTGGACCATGATGCATATACATAGAACTTCATTTGACCCCTGGGGAAAATTTTGCTTTCGACAGAAGCTGTTTAAACAGATAAAAAAAAAAAATGTGGATAAATATGGTAAGTAAATACACAGACACACTTCTGAATAACTATAAAGCAAGAAAATAAAAAGAAGCAAGTTCTGACTTGGCTGGCAGTATTATGCAGACACGTTGCTATTGGTATAAAAGTCTTAAGTAGCGTTTCTTGAAACACTTCTGCTGAAGAATTTGATGGCTGGAAGTACTCCGTGTATCAGAGGATGTGCATCATTGTTCATAATAGCATTTAGTTTTGCTTTAATTCCCTCCTTAACTACTACCTCAAGGGGGTCCAGAGTGTATCCTATAACTGAGTATGCCTTTTTAATTAGCTTGTTGATTCAGTGGGCCTCTTTTGAAGTGATGTTACCAACCTAACACACCATTGCATAGAAAATCGGTGTGCCCATCAGTGTTATAGAAGATGTGAAGGATGTCTCTTCCCACATTAAAGGAACAGTCTCCTAAGGAAAAAGAGCCTGCTCTGCCCATCTGTAGTTCCTCTGTGTTCTGAGACCAGTCCAACCTGCCATTAATATGGACACCCAAGTACATGTAGGACTGGACCACCTCTACATCCTCTCTTTGAATAATGAATGGATATATAGGCTCTTTGGTGCAGTTAATTATCAGTTCCTTGGTTTTGCGGATGTTAAGATGCAGGCAATTTTCTTTTTACCAAGAAACAAACGTCTTCACCTTACTGTTGTCTCATCGTCCTTATCAATATACCCCATAAGTGCAGAATCATCTGAACATTTCTGCAAGTGACTTGACCTGGGGTTATATTTGTAGTTGGAGTATAGAGTGAAGAAAAAATGACAGCACTGTTCCTTGTGATAAAAGATTTGTTATTTTAAATAACAAAAAGCAGTGATTAAATGGAAATATTGACACTTAGTGTGGCATTACACTAAAGGATATTACTATTGTTGGACATATACTTTGTAAATATAGCAGTCTTATGGAGTTGCATTTTATAGTTTAAAAAATCACTTGACAGCATTCAGTGGAAGGTGTATATAAAAACATACTTTAATTTTTATGCTGCATGAATGACATATATTTGATTTTTTTTTTTTAAGTTTATCCTCAAATGTCTTCTGGACATTATTGTAAAGGCACTTAAGCAGTTTTAGTTCTGTGTTATTGCTTTGCCAAATCTGCCAAAAAATATTCCTTATCTGTATTTTGTAAAATTCAGACACTTTTTTGTTTTGATAGATTTTGTCTTGTGATGACTGCCATATTTGCAAAGACACAAGTTTGCTTTTTAAGCTAATTCAGTGCTGTGTTTTTGGACAAATATTGAAGGAGTGCTGAGCATCCAGCTGTCAAGCTATTTGTCAAAAATTCTCAAAAGACTGCTTGGCAAGTTATCCCATTTTCTTAATTATGGAAATGTTATCCTAGGTTAGATGATACCAATGAATGAAACTGTAGCCTAATAATGCATAGAAATGGGTAACTTCTATTTGGACATGAGCAATTTAGCTTTTAAAGTGATCTATAAAGATTGAAATTTTTTTTTTCTTCATACTATTGTATTAGGTGAAATCCTTTACTTGGGCTGATACTTTTCAGATTAGGCTTGACTATAGGTTTTTCACAACTAAACAGATTTATATATTTGAAATTGTCAGTTTAAATGATGCAAAGATTTCATACTTTTAATCTTCTCAAGACATGTGCATTCTCACGTTACATTGCACTTTTGGCAGTGCAGTGTGGATAAAAGTCTTCCCTCTCTGTTTTCAGGACAAAGCCTAGGATATGGATTTGTGAACTATGTGGACCCAAAAGATGCAGAAAAAGCCATCAACACTTTAAATGGCTTGAGACTTCAGACCAAAACAATTAAGGTGAGACACATACAAGTAAGGTTATATATTTCTTAGTTTAAGTTTTATGGGTATTTAATACAGAAAACTGGTACAATGCAACAGAGATAAAGAATCCTTTCATTAGTATTGGCTAGCTTTGAAGTTAGTTTTGAGGTTGCTTAGGAAAATGTTATTAAAGTTTCCGAACACATTTGTGATTTCTCCCTTTATAAACTCTGAGCAGTTAAAGTAGTCTCCTATAATGCAGTTGTACTGAGATCTAGTGGGGGCTAGATTTCAGAGATGTTTCGGGGCATGTTTTAATTGCCAACTGTCCTTTTTATGTGATACTTGAATAAATGTGGAGTGGAACAATTTTCACTTGTCTTTCATTATCTGTATTGGGAGAAATTGAGTTTTACACACGTTAGTTAAATGGAAAATGAAACCTTAGCTGGATCATGATATCCTCTTCATGAAAATAAAGCACAGAAGTACAGTCAAAGCCAATTTAAGATTTGGTGTTAAATCTTGACACTTGCAGATATTTTATTGTCCTGTAATCTTGTGTGTATACAGTAGGGCTGCAACTAATGATTATTTTGGTGGTCAATTAATCGTTCAATTTTGATGCCCGTGACCTGTGATTGCACATCCTGTTCTGGGCTCCCCTGCATGTCTTGCCTCATCTGCTCATGTCTGTCCACCTGTGAATGTCACCCTGAGGTCTCTGCATTAACACGATTAAAATTAATAATTAAAATAACCAGTGAAACATGAATTTGAAAATCAGATGTTTTATATTAGTGTGACCATCACAATAAAGAAATACATTAAACAATACAAACTAAAGTACACATAGTCTTTAAACAAAAAAGGGCATTTAATTTAACAAGGATTGGGCACTGGTGTGCCTTAAAGTCCAAAAGTTTAAATAAAGCTTCAAGTCAAATAAAATAAAATCATAATGTACAGTTTATAAAAGATTCAGTTCATATATTCCTGATTGCAGTGCAGGAACATGAGCATTTCGACATGCATTTCTGGTGTGAGGCTGGCTCTCTACTTTGAGACAATGTTCCCAGCTGAAGAGACTCTCAGAGGGAGTAGAGCTAGCAGGAATACACAAGAATGATTTTGCAGACAGATTTTTTAATCAGCACACTATGAAGGAAAAGTGTTGTAGTTTATCATCATGTACTATATCATTCCAAAATAAAAAAATAATGGACTAAAATATGCAACAAGCTAATTACTGCCAGCACGCTGGAGCCGAGTATATTCGGAAAAGTACATTGTTCGAACGCTGCGACCTGCTAGAGCGGGGTGGGCTAACCTTTTTGCTCATGGGCCACGTTTACTTTTAAAATTTGACAGATGGGCCGGGCCAGCACTAGATGCATGCATATCAAATATAAACATAAAGGCATTACAGTGTTAATATTTACATTCACTTTTATTGGGAACTGTTGTTGATCACCCTTTTTTGCTAGTGCATCGAAGTCTGGTGTTTTGTTGAGGCAATTATCAGAACAGATCTGAGGTGTTCATCGTTCAACTGGGATCTGTGGGATGCTTTGTCACACTAAGTCTGTTCGTACACACACGTAGAGCCAAACAACCTCAGCATCCTCTGTGCCATCTTCTGGATGTTTGGAAATTTGGCTGTGCTTAATGAAGCATAAAACTCATCCAGTTTAAGAATTGAACTTCTCCTTTAAGACGGTGTCACATTGGAGATCAATCAGTTCCAACTGCAACTCACGTGGCACCGTTTCAGGGTCCTGTGTGAAGGGACAAAATTCTCCATGGAGGTCGTCCAGTGATTTCTTGTATTTTTTCACAAGTCGAGGGGCCTCCTTCAGCGTAGCCAGTGTAGGGAAATGAACGAATGAGTTGTTTGACATTTGCTTTGAGAATAATGCTAGCTTGGTTTTGAAGGCTGTGACGTTTGTGTACATTTCATGCACAAACTGTTCTTTCCCTTGTTGCTTCACTTTCAGCTCATTCATGTGTGTCAGTATGTCCACGGCAAAAGCTAAATCACAAAGCCAATCTGTGATACTCTGCTCAGGAAAATCGTCAGCTTTTTCAAGTAGCTCCAAAAATGAGAGAATCTCCTGTTTGAGCTCCCACACTCGTCGACATACTTTCCCCAAATTTAACCAGTGAACATTGGAGTGGTAAAGCAAGTCCTGGTGATCAGTGTTAATTTCTTCAAGAAACTGATGATGCTGAAGTCCCCTCGCTCGAATAAAGTTAGAGTATTACAGTTGGCTTCACTACGTAGTCAAGCTGCAATACGGATTTACACAGTGCTTCCTGGTGGATTAGGCAGTGTAACAAAATTACCTCCTGCTCAGGGTTGTCCTCTTTCACCCTCTCCTGGATTCTTTTGAGCAACCATACGTTTTTTCCAGTCAGATTTGGCGATCCATCTGTGATAACGCTGGCGAGCGTACTCCAAGGTAGCTTGTGCCTATTGATGAACCCCGACACGCTGTCATACAAGTCCTCTCCCCGCGTTTTCCCCTTTAGGGATTCCATGGCCAAAAACTCCTCCGTTATCTAAAAATTGTCAATCCCTCTGATAAAAATTAAAAGCTTAGCAGTGTCCTTTGTCATTACTTTCATCCAGTGCCAAGGAATATAATGTAAATGACTCCGCTTTTGTGTTTAACTTGCTAGCTAAGTCTTCGTCAATTAGCTCAACACGGTGAGTGACTGTCCTGCTTGATAAGCTAATTTTTTCAAATTTGTTCTTCCTCTCAGGACACAAGATACCTGCTGTCTCTACCATGCACTCTTTGAGAAACTCCCCTTCGGAGAAATGCTTGCTGGTCTTTGCTAATTTGAATGCCAGCACATAACTTGCCTTCGTGCATGATTCTTGGATGTCAGTTTTGTCGGATAAAGGTGTTTTGCTGAGCCTGCAAACTAGCTGCCAACCTCTGAGCGGTAGCCTTTCGTTCTTGCATTGACTGGTTGTTAGCATAATGAGCATGCTTGGGTGAAAAGTGATGGCTGATGTATTCCTTTAAAACCACAACGGTTTCTTGGCAAATAAGACATACAGCCTTTGACTTCAATGAAAAAGTATTTAGTTGTCCATTCCTTATTAAATGCTTGGCACTCGCTGTCGACTTTTCTTTGGCCCACTCATTGTTTCAGATGGGTTCAGAGCAATAGCAGAGTAATAACAGAGTAACCCGGGCTCCACAAAATCAAGTCAGTGTATCACTGCGCCTAATGCGCCACCTGGTGGAACGCCAGGCATTACAGGACAAGGTCAAATGAATGCAATCATAATTCTGATTTGATTTGGGCAATTCTGTACCAATCTTTGGCGGGCTGGATTAAAAAGACCAACGGGCCGAATGTGTCCTGCGGCTGTAATTTGCTCACCCCTGTGCTAGTCTGTTTCCAGTGCAATTTGGAAGCACGCTGAAGCCCAGTATATATGGCAACGTACATTCATTGAACTCCGCAACCGGCTAAAGTTGTTTTTCAGTGCAATTTGCCAGCACGCTGAAGCAGAGTATATTCAGCGATGTACATTCATTTAATGCTGCCACCGGCTATAGTCATGTCTCGGTGCAATTTGCCAGCACGCAGCGGGCGAGTATACTTGGCAACGTACATTCATTGAACCCCGCAACCGGCTATATTTGTTTCACAGAGCCACTTGCCAGCACGCCAGAGCTGATCAGTCAGTGCCGTATATTCGTTGAGCAGCCAGCTCACGACCACTGCCGGCCCCGACAGAACTGCAGCACCACTGTCTGTGGGATTCAGCCGCTGCACTAGATGAGCCTGCAATCATCAGCGTTTACCTCTGTGTGTTTGTGTGCAGCCAGTTCAAGCACAGTTGGCTCAGTGATTTACTGAATTTCATCAATGGCTTTAGTTGCACCTTGAACATATAGATTGTTGCAGTAATTTTTAAATAGTTTTTACAGTTCATTTGCAGTGTTGAAAATGATCAGTGTTGCAGTAATTGTGATGCACTTTGCATGAAAAAATACGTGTTCCATTAAAATTTCACATTTTCTTTGTGAATTGATGTTTACTTAAAAAGTGCAGCTAAAAAGTATTTGGCGTCCGGGGTGCATTAACCTCCAAGTCCAAGTATGTCACTTTAAGGGTTAACTATCATTGTCGAAACCTTGATCTACACATTATAGTACAAACATTAACGTTAACATGTGACACTAACTTTACTTGCTAAAACTTGCCTCTCAAGAGACGGTGGCATCACAGCTCCAGGATGCTTGCATTGGTAGGACTGGGTGCAGTCTTGACAAACCGTAACAAACGATACTGCCCCCAGACGTTCATGTAGTGCATTGCAGTTACAAAAACCAATGTGGTTCTTTGTGACTGGAGCCTCTATTGAAGGTACTGTTTATGATGCGTTGACAATAAAAAAAAAAAAAAAATCCATGTCAACGATTTTTTGTAGTTGACGTTGTCGATTACGTCTACTAATCGTTGCAGCCCTAGTATACGGGAGCATTTTTTAGCTGGTCATAATGCAGTAGGGAGAAGAATCTGCACCTGTAAATTTCAGTTCATGGTTCTGTTTGGTGTATAGTGGGTTACTCTCCATTTCAGAGGTACGGGAATGCTAAACATGCTACAATTCTTTCTCGCTTAACCTCAAAATTTTAGTTTGTTACTCAGACATTTTTGACCCGTGGAATGTAATGTGAACTATTGACGTAACTGGCATTTGAGAAATGTTTTATTTTAACCGAAATACCTAATCATACTTTCACGTGTAATTTCAGAATTTTCTAAACAATGCATAAGAAGTCTGAGATAGCACCTCACTTTGTTTTGCACAACCTTGTTAATTATTTAAGTAATAGGATTTGAATGAGTAGAACTAATGAAAAATGCATACAACTAGCATTAGATTTTGTTTACAATAAACCTTAATCTGCTTTTCAGTTGCATAAATAAGCAAATTTGATTGGGCCTGGCTAGTATACCTTTGTGAGACTAAGCAGTGTTTATTGCAGGTGCTAACTGTAAAGGTGAGTGCAGTGTAAAGATGGTTTCAGATACAAATAAACCACTTTTGACAAATGATCTGGCAACCTAGAGAAATCCCATTAGGGGAGAGGCAGCTTAAAGGTTGTCAGTGCTTCTGTTAACTACACAAAGTTTTATTATTGGATGCTGTGATTGTTCAGATTATGGTGAAAAGTCATGTTGTTTTCAGGGTTTCCTTTTTTAGAGCTGTGATTGATTGCTCACCATCTGATTGTTTGGAGTCTTGTTTCCCTTATGCAGAATATACTAGTGTCGGGTCATTTTCCTTGCTTCCTTCCCTAACCTTGCCATTGATGATATTCATTGACTGGAATCAGTGAAAATTATATATAATCAAAGTAATTTAATCAAAATTTTAATTTGAAAGTATGTTTATAAATATTGTGAGAAGGCAATACTGTGAACTTTCATAATCCAACAAGTTCTGTAGCTGTCAGACTTCCTAGCATACTCATCCTGTATCTCTTCAGGAGAAAATGTACACTCCATTTGGCTGGGTGCATTTGTGGGTGGTGGTGTCTGAATTTGCCCTTTTTTTTTTTTTTTTTTTTTTTTTTTGTGTGTTGTGGTCAGTCCTGTGTTAAGACTTCAAGTATTGCCCATTTTGTGTCTTGTTAGACTACATTCAATGTGGGGAGGCATTGCTGTGTACAAGTTAGCATTACTGTGGTACATGTATAGTATGGAATGAAATGCTGCATCTGGATTTGCCCAATTTGAGATTCTTGTATCTGTTTAGGTTTTTCTCTAGGCATTTGGTCTTTCATCCCACATATCTAGGCACTTGCAGGTTAGAGTCCAAATTGAGCCCTTTGCGAGCAGAGGCATGTGCATGACTGGGCCTTAGAAAAGGGTGAAAATTGTTCAGAGCTAACTCTTGATCTGTGCCCTGTTTAGGGTTTCAAAATGTTTGGTTTCATCCACTGCATGTTTGTCAATTCCATGTGATTTTCTATTCCCTTAAGCATATAACAAACTGTAAACATAAAATCCTTAACATTGTTTCGCACAGACTATTTTACAACAAAGACTGCCTGTGTACACTATGAGAGCTCTAGGTTGGCTGCTATATTTAAGTGAATGATGTTGACACATTTTATATCGAGCTACTCCATTAGTGTTTTTGTGGTTGCTGTGGCATTTGTCTTTTGGCAGACTTGCCATTTTGTGCTTCATCTATCCATAAATTTGAATTGATTTTTTCCTGTTGTATCAAAGTTTTAAGTTATGTTGAGGAGTTTAATTTTCTCTACAGAATATTTGTAGAAGTCTTTTCATATAAATTTCTGCTTTTCTAGAGTGTGTGATTTGTTGACCTAGAGAAGCAATGTATCATTTTTGCTATTTTTCAAACCATAGGTAATGGGCTAGTGATGATTAAGTTAACAGATTAGTATTATGGCTCTGTTACACTAACACCATTTCTACTCCTATAGGACTAAAGCAGAAAGTACATTTATAATTGATGCAAAATTTGGGAAATTCATACATTAGATTACCAATGGGCTATATGCACATGATAGTGCTGATGTAATTCAGTTGAAATTTCAGACAGCTCAGTTACTTCTGTTGCCCATACTGCAGTTGTGATTTTTGTTTAGTGGTGAGAATATCTGAGAAAAACATTTCAGCGTACAGAGAGCTCTGCACCTTTTATGTTGAGCTTCCAGTAAGTAAAACTAAATACTGCACTGAGCTTGTATAGGGAATTTCTCGTATCTAGAACAAACTTCCCCATTGAAAATAATGGAAATCCAGTTAATCCGTTCCGCACCCCCAAAAATATCAACATAACAATCAATCTTCCTAACAAATAACACTGATAAATAATATATACAAGTGGAACCTCAGTTTGCGAGTTAACTTGGTTTACAAGTGTTTTGCAAGACGAGCTAAATTTTTTAATTAATTTTCACTTGATAAAACGTGCAATGTCTTGCAATACGAGTAGTATGAATACACTTTGTCTGCTGAGTGTCATGTGATCATAACTGAGCTGATGGTTCTTCTCTCTTGTGCTCGTCTCTCTCGCTTGCGCATGCTTCTCGCTCGCTCGCGCCTCTCTCTCTCTCGCCTCTTGAGGGCAATCATCTCCTATTCTCCGTCTGCATGTCCGCGATATTTTTGGATATGCTTATATGGCGAACTGCTACAGTGAAACAATGAAATCACAAGCGCACAAACGCGTAGATTGTCACGCTACGGGAGAACAAGGAACACTGAGTGAGCTGACGGGCTGGCAGCGTCAGCTTGGGTGGATCGGGAAACGTGTCGCGCATACCCACAGCCTGGCTCGTTACGCGAGCCAATGCTCGTATTTAGATCCGAATTTTTCACTCATACTTTCCTCGTGTCTTGAATTTCTTGTATACAGAGGTGTTTGTATCTTGAGGTTCCACTGTACTTAGTTTTTTGTCTTTTTTCCTCCAATGCAGAAACCTGATCTTAATGGATCATCGCTATCTAGAGTGAGAGCTTTATGCTTAGTCCCCATACCAGAGTTTATAGCCAGCATTGTGGGGGCAGATTTTTGCGAGGCAGGGTCTCAGATAGGTGTGGTAACGTTGAAGGCAGCAGTTCTGTATTGAGTGGAACAATTTCTCCGTTTCACTCTAAAGACAGAGGTTTTGGGAGAGGAGAAAGTGACTGATGAAGGATGACGCACCAGGTGAGAAGGAGGATGACAAAATCCTTGAGGACCCACGACTACACTTTGGCTCTGGATCCAGCAGTTGTCAACCTAGTGCTTGATGCTGACATGCCTCTCAGATGAGAACCTCCAGCTGAGGAAGCAAGCTGAGTGTCTTACCATAAAGCAGTGGTTTGGCGTTCACCGTTTTCGTGGCTCAGATGGAGACATTCACCTTTTTACAAAGTAAGATGTCCAGCAGAGGCTTGTGTATTGTAGCGTCGACACCAAGCACCGTAATGGATGGATTCTCTGCTCTTTACATTGCTATTTGAGATGGTTTGCTATTCTTAAAAGGGCTGCATGCCTTTTGGCACACTAGTTGGAAAAAGCACATGTGACCATTCAGAGTTGATGGTTTTTATAGGCACTCCTACTATTGATGATATAACGCCAGCACAGTCTTTTTGTGACTCATCCATAGCTGATATAACTTATCCAGCCCTGTTGCAGTACTAAGCTTACATACATATTCACCTCTCCCTGAATAAAGTTTATTGACTAATTATTGAAGTTATTTATCAGCAAAGCCTAAAGTAATCACACATTTGTCCCATGGAAATTCATGGTAGATAAGTTCTTAATATGCCTGGATATTACCATCGTAATTGTGGCTGTAGCTTGATACATAGGTCAGGAGAAGGGCTTCTAACTACATTTCACATTTTTGAATAATGTGACTTATGTTTATTGTAAGTCTGGGAACTTCTTGAAATTGCTGGGTGAAAAGCACCATGGCTAGACTGTTTGAATATACATGCCAGAAGTACTACAGCTGGCTGATGGAAGACAGTGTGTGCATAGCCTATTGACTAGCTGCAGAAGGTGTAAACCATATGTTCTCATTGCTTTGGGATATGCTTGGTTATTGTGTGGTTTTTATATGTAATGTAATTTGACCAATATATGAGATGATGTGGGTTTTATTTTATATTATGTATATGGTATGCTCAAGTAGTTGTCAGTCTAATCAGATGTTTAATAGCCTTATTACCTGAGCATATGTTTTTCTCTACTGGTGTAGTTCATAATACTGTCTTGGCTTTGCTATACAGTGGATTAAGAAAATATTTAGACCCTTTCACTTTGTTATATTACAACTTAAATTGTTTAAATCTTTTTCCCTCAAACACTCAGTACCTGAAGATGAGAAAGTGAAAATGATTTTTGATATTGTATCTGTTTATTAAAAACAAATACTGAAATATATTTAACATAATTATTCAGATCATTTTGTGTGAAACTTTAAAATTTGCCTCAAGTATATTTATTAGTGAAATGTTTCAACACCTTATTTGGAGTCTGCCTGTGGGCAATTCATTTGATTGGACAGGATTGTTCAAAGGTGTACACCTGACTTTAGAAGCGTACGGTTTATCAAAGAGACAGAGTTATGAGGTGTTTAGGAATTGTCTACAAAGCTTAGAGACATGATTATGTTGACAGAGATCAGTGGAAGGCTTAAAAAAAATTCTTTAGCATATTTGTTTTCATAATTCTTAAAACTTTGGGGGAAAACTGACTCTTCTAGAGCTGCCCTCCCAGCCAAATGGAGCAATCATGGATACAGGGTTATGGTAAGAGATGTGACAGAACCTAATGAAGCTCTGGAGAACCTGTGTGGCTAATAAATAAACTTCTAGAAGAACAACCATCTCTTCTGGTTAGACTGAAGCCACTTCTCAATAAACCTGTATGAACGTCTGCTTGGTGTTTACAAGAAGGTATCTTAAGGACTCTTAGACTGAGAGAAACATTATCTTTGTCATAGGGTTTAATATGCCCTGAGCTGAAGCTTCATTTTTGAACAGGTCAGTGGTCTGAAGTGCATAGTAAAGACACATGTGGCTTAGGAACAGCTCAGGTAATGTCCTTAAATTGCCAAGCCAGAGCCTGGTCTTGAACCCCCAATCGTCACTGGAGAAACCTGAAGATACCTGTTCAGCAATGGTCTCCTTCCAGCTTGATAGAGCTTGAGGTTTCTGCAGAGAATGATGGCAGAAACATTCTCAAATCCTAGTATGCAGAGTTTGTTTCTTCATACCAGGAAGAAATCCAGGCTGTAATCATTGCCAAAGGGGTTTCAACTAAGTGCTCAATAAAGGTGGGGCCATCTTAACAGCATTATAGGCCCCCAGGGAAAGCAGTGCACTGGGGCTCCTACCTACACAACCACTAAGCAAGTCACAACATACATAGATTAGCAGTGTGCCCATGAATTAAGATGGCCCTGATTAAAGAGTCTGAATACTTGTCAGTGTTATATCAGGGTTTTTTTTTAATTGCAGACATTCCTAAAATCTTGTTTGCTTTCACACTTGGAAGCATTGGGTTTTTTAGCACAAGGGGGTATTTTCCATACGTCGCTTAAATAATCCAAGATCAGATGCCTCATCTTGGATGAGTTAATGCTGGTGAAACTTATCCGGGATAAGTCTGTTTTTCAAATGCAGCGGTGTAGTAGATTAGTCTAGCTGGATCTAATCATCCTAGATGAATGTGCGTGCTTGTGCTGATTGAAAAGCCCATATGTATTGAGTCTAGAAAACATGATAGCAAGCCTTTGATAGGCTGCAACAATAATTCCAAATCAAACGTGAGCACAAGGAGAACATGGGAACAGGTTAAAGTGAAGTACAAGAATATACTTCAAACTGGTAAATATTGGTATATAACTGTTTAAAGAATTATTGACATAAAGAATCATTTATTGAAATTTTAAAGCTAATAAGGCAGACAAGCAAAAAACGGGTGAAGGTCCACGCGGTCCATACCTAACCCCTGCAGAAGAGTTGGCTCTCCAGCAAAATGCCCATCGCCCTATTTCTAAAGGCTTTCCAGGGGGAAGGTCCTCCTCAGAACCAGTGGCAGGATGCAGTGGTCACTTCATTTCAGGAAAAGGATGGTCATTGCATATATTTGTCCTCAATGTGTGCCATAGATATGTTCCATATAGCCCTTTTTTTTTTTTTTTTTTTTGTTGTTAGGTCAGTTGCAGGAAATGTGCGATTCCTAGAACCTGTCTGACCAATGAGATATTGACGAAGGTCAAATATTTGATAAAGACACTGTGCCTGATTATTTGGAAATGTACCTCTCCTCCTGATGAATAATGTTTGATCAAACTCCACTCTGATCAGTCCCATTTACCCCAATCACCTTTGGAAATCCTGGGTAATGAGAATGTTAGGCTGATTGTGAGATTCTTTATGGAACGGTGGGTATTTTGCCTGTGTATTACCTACCTGCAATGGCATGAAATGCCTCTTTTATTGTCTGCACACGCAGGTGTCCAGGAAACACTATGAAAACCCGAAGGAAATATTTCAGAGCGAAACACTTTACGAATTTCCTGGCAAACTGCACTTTTAGATAGATTTTCCGCATCGCCTAGAGTATATAAAAAAAGTGCCGCTTGCAAAAAACATCAAAGCAATGCATACTGTCTGTGTGGTGGTTGAGAGCCCGACTTTGCCTAGTTTGACTTCGAATATAAGGTGCTAATAAACCTTTTGAGGTATAATATTCCCCTTCTGCTAAAGCGGTATCTTTTGAAAAGAATTTCCTCTTGGAGCAATAAAGGATCTTGCCGATCACGCAAAACCCTCTCTAAATGAAGTTCTCTTCTTGTAATTTGCGCAACGATATCAATTGTTGCTCATTCATGAACGGTAAAGCCATGACTAAATGAGTTCCATGCACGGAAACTGATTAAGTGTGTGAGCTAATCCTTGTTTACATTTCAATGTGCTGCTATGACAACATATCCAGCAAGTGTTTCGAAAAACCGACGGATCCAGGATCATGCCAAATTGTCAACAATTACATCCGGCTAAACGAGTAATCCTCGTACGAAAAATACCCCCTACGAGCAATATATATGTTTTCTAAACTTGTTTATCCAGAGCAGGATTATCATAAAACCTGGAACCTTTCCCAGCAATTTTGGATGCCAGGCAGGAAAAATCTCTGGACAGGGTGCCAGCCTATTGCAACGATACAATATGCATGCAATATGTATGACATGGATGATAAGAACAAAAAGTGTGTGATATTTCAACTATCTATTTTGAGAGAAAAATTGAAAAGAGGGAGACGCATATTTTAAAACCTAATTCTTCCACCAGATTACTTTTCACAATACAGTGGAACCTTGGTTCACGAACGTCTCGGTACACGTACAACTTGGTTTACGACCAAAAAGTTTGCCAAACTTTCGCCTCGGTTCATGGCCGCACACTCCGTATATGAACAAGCCAGTTTCCCTTTCGGTTTGTGCGCGCTGATGATTTCTGCATGTGTTGCATTGTTCTCGGTCAGACGTGCGTGCTTGCACATGCGTGCATGCTTTCGCTGTGAACTCTGATCTACAGTATTTCATTTCCCTTCTGGTTTGTACACGCAGATTACTGTATTTAAGCATGTGTTGAGCCGCTCCCTGTTCATTGTTTTCAGTCAGACGTGCGTGTTTTATCTGTGATCTCTTTGTGCTCTACAGTATTTCGTGTGCTTTTGCAGTTAGCCATGGCTTCTAAGCAAGTGAAGAGTGGTGAGAAGAAAGTTTTGCAGAAAATTGAAATCGAAGTAAAGAAAGAAATTATTGAAAAGTATTGAGCGTGGCATTCGTGTTACTGATCTTGCCACCGAGTACAAGAAGTCGAAACCTACAATTTCGACTGTTCTAAAGCAGAAAGAATCTATTAAAGCAGCTGATGTCGCAAAAGGAGCAGTGTTAACCAAGCAGAGACCAAGTGCTGGAAGAGGTGGAAAAACTGTTTACCAGTTTTCTCATTTACCAATTTGAGAACCCTCGTACTTTCCAGCAGCACAATGTAAACAAAGCCAGACTGCCAGTGATGTGGAGGGCAAACACGAAGGGTTGGGTCACAAGGACTTTGTTTTTGGAATGGCTGCACGAGGTTTTCGCTCCCACCAGCTAAACAGCTAAAAACACCAGAAACCCAAGAAATCACCTGAAGGAAAACATCCCTCCATCTTGGAGCCAGACTCTCCCTCAAAACTGTAACCTCCTCTCCACCCAGTTCCTCCTCACTTCATGCCAGAACTCGACTCATGCAAGTTTAGTTTTCTTGGTGGTTTATTAGTTTTTGTATTACGGGTTTTTCAAATGTTCATTTTTCGGTTCGTAGCGTGAATTGTTGCAGTGTTACTTTTCACTTTGTTCAAATGTTCATTTTTTTTTTTTCCCCCCCTGTGCTTAAATCTCATTAAAGTCTTTATACAGCGATCGGTTGCAAGGCTATAGCACAAAATCCTGTACAGTAATGTTGTTTTCTTGGTTGCTTGTGGTTGGTTTTTTAATAAAGTTTGGATTTGTTCAAATGTTCTTTAAAACCCCCCCCACCCGTTCTTAAAACTCATTAAAATTAGGTGTAGATACAGCGATCGGCTTGCAAGGCTATAGCGCGAAATCCTGTACAGTAATGTTATTTTATTGGTTGCTTGTGGTTGGTTTTTAAATAAAGTTCGGATTTGTTCAAATGTTCCTTGTGTGCTTAAAACTCATTAAAATAAGGTGTTGATACAGCGATTGGCTTGCAAAGCTATAGTGCGAACTGCTGCAATGTTACAGAGAGCGAGAGAGGGTGCGCGCTGCAGAAAAGGGAGCCCTGGGTGTTTTGTGTCATTGTTAATCAATGTTTTTACATTAGTTTACTATTACACCGTGCATTCTGTGGTGGAATTAACTATACTTGTGCTTAATCTTTAAAAAAAATATATTTACATACAGTTCATACGGCCTGGAACGGATTAATTGTATTTACATACAATCCAACGGGGGAAATTGATTTGGTTTACGACCAGAGGTTTGGAACGAATTATGGTCGTGAACCGAGGTTCCACTGTATCGGGTATTTTGAGCTGTGAATGTAAAACAAAAAATACAGAATAAATATAAAAATACATTTGTTTTAGTTTTTCTCCAGTTGGCAGAGACTCTTCACCCACCTACTTGTACTTCAGTATAGACATTGCCAACTTTGGAATTTCACAATGTTTGTATGGCTTTGTTGTTAAACAGCCTTATTCAAAACAAAAGTGACTGATCAGTAACATTATGCTGATCTTGCATGTTGACCTTGCAGGTCTCTCAATCAGTGCTGTTTTTTATTTTCAAAAAGGATTTCCCCTGAGCAAAATGGCAGGTGAGTTATTGTCAAAACACAAACACATGAGACATTAACTGAAACGTTACTCACTTATGACTTTTCTGTCCATATGGGAAAGGTTTTGTTGACCAGTACATTCTGACTTCAGGCATTTTAATTGCATCTTGATATACAAGATCCACAAAAAACTATGGCGGCTCATCATAACGGACATTAAACTATTGCAGCCTGGAATTTGGCTTAGTGTGTTCTGCTGTTTAATAGTTGCTGTGTACTTACTGTATCTTCAGCTCATTTACAGCTAACATGCTGTCATTTATGAACAGACAAATACTGTAAGGGATTATTTTTACCTAATACTTCTCTCTTGAGCCCTGGTTATACAGTGCACATTCAAAGAAAAATCATCACCTTGATATGCTTCACTAACTCTTGAACCAAAACCTATCATGCTGTCACTGTTCGCTCCTGAACTGTCATTATCACCACACAGTAAATCACTTTCTTTGTCATTTGCATTATGCACTCATATTCAGCTTGTTTTGTTACTGCAAATGCTGTTAGAACACCCATACTCGGTCACCAGTCGCCATTCACTGGATGAATATATGCAGGTAACTTGTGGTGGATGACTGTTTTAGAGTTAAATTACAAGGGTTAAAGACTAAACAGCAGGAATATTTATTCAAAAACAAAACATGAAATTATTATTTTGATTGATTTTGAGACCCTTGTAGCCCAGGTTAGCCCTTGCACAAGTACAGTTAAGAAAACTAAAACTGTTTACTAAATTATTTCTTTTCATTTAATAGTTTAGTTTTTCATTTCATTTTGGTTTTGTTAAATTTTTTATGAAAGTTTAAGATTGTTTTGATTTTAGTTTTCATTAACTGTAATAACCTTGTAGGGTCAAAAACTTGGAAATGAGAGAGGCTTATCAGACATATATTTTTAAATCTGATGTCCATGTACTGTACTTGTTGTAAATCTTCTGAAACTCGTGTGTCTGTGGTCATCCTTCGAGGAGGTGGTTGACTTTTTGGGAGCAGAGTGTGTTTTTTTTTTTTTTATATATAAATATAGTCCTTGTGACCTTTGTTTCCAAGGCTTTCTGGTATTCTGGTTTTGTTCTCAAGCAGAGTAAGCCTGATGTGGTGCTTTCCACTAACTAATATTAATATGTTCACATAATGTTTAAGTGGTTATGCTGAAAATCAGTACTGCACTTGGATAAGATGGTACTGTAGTCCAACTTTTGGAGTACAAAATGAAATTTAGGAATAGAACAGATTTCTTGGTTTTCATCTCCTGCATCACCACCTTTGATGGCATCCTCTGATTTAACGTTGCCTCCTCCTGCTATATTCTCAATATGCCCAATGTTTGTAGTGTAATTTTTTTTTTCGACATAACCTTCAGACATCTCTGCCTACTTGGAAACCGTGTGCTTTTCAAGCAACTGAAATGAGCCACTTTCTCATTAAGCAGTTCACTTATTTCACTCTGTTCCCTTTATTTCTATGAGGAATAGTAGTACAGATGGTTTTTAGTGTATCCTCAAACTTTATCAGATTATCTACTACTGCTAGTTCTAATTTGTGTGCCATACGGTTAATTGTCTCCCAGCTATTTCTGTTTTGTCTCCCGTCATTACTGCAGCTACTTTCTCCTTTCCTGTCTCTTCAGTGATACCCTTGGGGTCCACTGTCTCATCAGTATCTTCTAAAACACCTGCAGCTCTTTGCTGGTTGACATTGCTCATGCAAGTGGATATGTCCCCATTATCTTTCACATACCTGACATGAACCAACACCTGTTCTGTGATGCCAGTGTCTGTGCTGCCATCTGCCAAGGAATGCTTAAAATTTACTTGTATTTCCTTTTCAGTCGGATCTCTTGATGTTTGTACTGTTGCTCCAATAAATTCTCTGCATGCATGATAAAAGTAGAACCAAGATCTAGGCCATTTTGCTGCTTGATGTTTGCGAAGTCTGTTAAATTTTGCTAATGGACATTCTGAAAAGTTTTGTCAGGACTTCATGTTTGTTAATTTTTATATTCTACTATTGCCATTTGTCCAGGGAAACAAACTGCAGACTGAGTACCGTGACACTTGATGTGAAGCACAGATTTGTGTTACTTACTGAAGGGGGTATTTCCTAAAATTACTGGTTTCAGTAACAAAAGAGCTCATCAATTCATATTGTGGAGAATTGATGACACACCCAACAGAACATGGTGATGTTTACTTTGTTCTAACCAAAGAAATTCTTTTGTCCATTAAACCAAAAAGTTATGCTTTCTTTTTGCCTCATAGTCAGATGTTTCTGAATTCTTCCTTTTTGTGGCGGTCTCCTTCGCTTGTTCCCTCTGTTGGCTTCAATCCATGCTGCATCCTTCTCAGATTTTTACATATGCACACACATACACAGAGTTTGCAGGTTATGATCTAGTTTAATAGCCCATGCAAACTCTATGGATCCCCTAAAGGAACTTGGGCATCCCCCTCCATCTTACCAATACCAAGACAGGGCATTTCCATTCCAGCACTTTCCACACTCCATCTGTCTTTCGTGCTCCTATCCTTTTTCCCCAGGACCTCCCCCTCTTGCTGAGATGTTCCATTTGCATATCAAACCACACCTTTCAAACGCTAGTCTGATCATTACACTATGAAAAAGAGAAGAAAGAAGTAAACTCCTTACATGCTCAGGCATACACGTCTCTGCAGTCAAGTTGTCATGATTAAAAACCTGTTCTGTGATTCTGCAGTTGCTACATCCTTCTGTGCCAAACGGAGTGATAAATTGATAAATTTTTGCAAAAAATAGGATTGAAAACAAGTCGACCCCCACCTCCGAGAGAGAGAGCATGACCAACAGGGTAAAACTTAAGGCTTTTATACATACCTAAATTGATGAGTTTAATAGGCCAATAGAGATGAATGGAGAAGAAAAAGAAATGTGTAGATAATTGCTTCCTCTGTGCTTTAAGAGCTTATTCTAAAATTATTGATTAGATCCTGCCAGGTTTTGAAAAAATTCTGTACAGATCCTCTAAATGAATATTAGATTTTTTCCAATTTCAAATAGTATAAAACCTCAGTTTCCCACTGACTTAAAAGAGGAGAGTTAGGATTCTTCCAGTTTAACAAAATAAGTCTGTGTGCCAATAGTGTAGTGAATGCAATCACAGTTTGTCCTTCTCCACTTTAAGACCATCTGGAAGAACACCAAACACAGCTGTTAATGGGTTAGGAGGGATTGTGACACCAAGGCTGTCTGAAAGGCACTTAAAAATTTTGGTCCAAAATGATGATAATTTGGTGCAGGCCCAAAACATGTGATCCAGTGAGGCTGGGACTTGATTGCAGCGTTCGCAGGTTGGATCTTGCCCTGGTAACATTTTGTGCAGTTTTAGGTGAGACAGATGTGTTCGATATATAATTTTAAGTTGAATAATTGTATGCTTTGCACATATGGCGCTCGAGTGAAGTCTCTGCATTTCTATTTTCCACTTTTCTGATATATTAAGAAATCTTTTTCCCGTCATCCTCTTGGATCTTTGAAAGGGAGGGACTGTAAAATTTTATATATTGCAGAGATGGTGTCTAAGTCCTTGAAATGAGCAGTATTTTTTCCAGCATAGACGAGGGTTCTAGATGAGGAAAATTGGGCAGGTTCTGTTTAACAAAGTTCCTAATTTTGAAGATAGTGAAAAATGTGTAGCTGGAAAGTTAAATTTGGAATGTAATTGTTCATAGGATGCAAAGATGTTGTCTATATATCTCTAAGCAATTTAATCCCAGATTTTTTCCAGATATTAAACTGCATATGTTTGCGAGGGTTGAAAGAGGTGGCTCTCTTGCAGAGGTGTCACAGATAACCGCTTCTCCATCTTGAAACGCTTTCTACATTGGTTCCATATTCTGAGTGGGTGAAGAACAATTGGGTTATTAGTATATTGCTGATGACTTGCATTTATTGGGGCACAAAGCAGGGAGTAAAGTACAGCAGGATTTTACTTCTATTGCGAACCAGACCTATGTATGGTCATCTATTTGTGTCCAGGTTTTTATAGCCTGTATGTTTGCTGCCCAGTAATAAAACTGAAAGTTGGGTAGAGTCATGCCACCTTCTGCCTTAGGTCTTTGTAGGGTCGCTCTTTGGATGCGTGTATGTATTGAGTTCCAAATAAATGAGGTTATTGTTGAATCTAATTGCTTAAAAAATGATTTATTGAAGTATATTGGAATTTTCTGAAATAAAAAAGCTTAGGAAGACTATACATCTTAACAATGTTAATTCTTCCAGCTAGAGTGAGGTGAAGGGTTGACCATCTATGCAAGTCTAGCTTAATTTTTTCCATGCAGATGGTGAAATTTTGTTGATAAAGAGCTTTGTTTACACTTGCGATGTTTACCCCTAGGTATTTAAACTGATCTGCAATGATAAAAGGTAGGGTGTCTAATATTACGTATATGCTTGAGAATTCACTGGAAAGAGTACACTTCAGATTAATTCTGAGACCAGAGATCCTTTGAAATTCTGTAAGTGCTGTTAAGACTGCAGGCACAGAATTTTGTGGGTCTGATATATACAGTACCATATCATCTGCATATAGAGAAATTTTCTATTCCATGCCTTCTCTGATAATCCCCTTTATCTGATCAGCATTTCAACAGTGAACCACCAGTGGTTCAATGGCAATTTGCAAATAGCAGTGGTGACAAGGGGCATCCTTGTCTGTTACCACATTCTAGTTTAAAGTAGTCTGAACAAATGTTGTTACTACAAACTGAAGCTTCTGGATTGGTATACAGTAGTTTGATCCATGCACAAATGTTCGGGCCAAACCCAAATTTCTGTAATGTAGTGAAAAGGGTATTTTCATTCAATCATGTCAAATGCTTTTTCTGCATCCAATGGTAATATTTCTGGGGTGTTTGACTTTGTTGGCGAGTATATTACATTAAACCGGCGTCTAAGATTGGAATATAAGTGTCGACCCTTGATAAATCCAGTTTGATCTTGTGATATTACCAAAAGCAGCACTTTCTCCATCCTTCTAGCTATAATTTTTGGGAGTATCTTATCATTATTCAGAAGTGAAATTGGTCTGTATGATGATATTTTTTTAGGAAAGACGATTAATGTTTGGCGAAAAGTTTGAGGTAGAATTTGATTGTTTCTAGCTGCTTTAAATGTTGCTAATAGGAGGGGAGCTAGCTGAGCGGAGAATTTCTTATAAAATTCTGCAGATTAACCATCAGGGCCTGCTGCCTTTCCGCCTTGAAGTGACTTTATAGCATCTAGTAGTACTGATAGCGCCAGAGGTTTATCCAGTTCCTCCGCACTAAAAGTATCTATTTGTGGTATCTGTAATGTATCCAGAAATGTATTAGATTGTGTGGTGTCGTCTTTAAACTCAGTAGAATATAAGGATTTATAGTAGTCTCTAAATGTGTGCATTATATTTTTATGGTCAATGATTTTGTCTCCGTTTGTGTTGGTGGTTACTGGGATTCATAGCGAACTTCTTGCTTGTGGATTTGTTAATCTAAAAGCTTATTAACTTTCTCTCCATGTTCATAGTAATGCCTGGATTTATAAATTAGTTCAGTTTTAGTTGTCAAGATTGAGTTCTGAATGCAGAGCCTACCTTTTCCTATGTAGAGCCTCACTTGGAAGCCTGGCATGTTCATCTATTCTAGTAATTTCACTTTTTAGCTCTGATACTTTATTGGTTTCTAATTTATTCCTGTGGGAAATATATGAAATAATCTGTCCTCTTAAGGCCTTTAGAGTTTCCCGGAGTATTTCTGCAGAAACCTCTGAGGATGCATTTGTCTCTAAGAAGAAACTGATTTGTTTGGATATAAATTCTGTACAGTTCTTGTCCGCTAATAGAAGCGGGTTAAGATGCCGTCTGTGAGGTGAGCGTGTGGGGCATAGTGACTTTAGCTCCATGATCAAATGTGCATGGTCGGAAATAACAATAGCATCGTACTTGCAAGATTTAATCGTAGGCAGGAAATTATCTGTAAAGAAATCAATTCTTGAGTAGCAATGATACTCTGGTGAGTAGAAAGAATATGTTCTTGAGTTTGGGTTTAGAAACCTCCAGGGGTCTAAGTTGTGGTCAGTTACAAACTGTGTAATTGTCTTTACTTTGTTGGATGTCATCCCCTGTGACAGGAATCCTATATAAAAGCGGTCGGGATTGTCCTTCCGTCCCGTGAGTGCTGCGCAGGCCCGGAGTTTCACACACGCCCCGCCCATTTTGCAATGCACGATGGGATTTGTAGTTTCGTTTTTCCAGGTAAAAGATGATTTTCTACTCCAGACTGAGCGATATCTTCTTCTTCTTTCTTACTATATAAAAGCGGTCGGGATTGTCCTTCCGTCCCGTGAGTGGAAAGCGTAGCGGTATTCCGCTTATCACAGACTTACTACTTGCAGCTTGCGGTACAAAGCGACATGATGTGAGCAGAGTTCTGGTGCTCCCATCGTTCCCTTTCTTTTGTGCTTGATGCGCTGGAAAAACAGACAACATTATGTCTCTGGAAATAATTAATGTTGATGGAGTACAAATGCCTCACCGCGTAGTAAATATCAGGGGGGTTCAAAAGGGCGACCTCAATATAGAAAAAAAGTTTAAATTTCATCACAAAAATAACAAACTACGAGTATTAAAGTAATACCGCTCAAATGCAATATAACCAAATTAATGAGTTTGTATAAAATATCAAATTGATCTACATATTGAATTGCCTTAAGAAGTGGTCAACTTAAGTCGGTCGCCTTAAAAGGCGGGTCAGCCTAGTCCTATCTAAGAGTGGATTTAAAACACAATTAAAGGCCCCAGCCATTATAATTTTGAGTGTTCACATTGGGAATGGATGCAAATACATTTTTTATAAATTCCTTATCGACATTAGGTGCATAAACATTTATTAAAATCATTTTACAGTTACATAAGTTGCCCATGACCATCACATATCTCCCTTCAAGATCAGATACTACATTTGATGCTACAAATGAGACTGTTCTATGTATGAGGATTCCCACACCTGTAGTTTTCTTTGTAAAGCTAGAATGGAACATTTGGGCAGTCCAGTCCTTTTGTAGCCAGAACTGATACTTGCTTAGTAAGTGGGTCTCCTGTAAAAATGCTATTAACGTTTAAACCTGTTAGGTGAGAGAATTTCTCTTTAATTCGTGATTCAGGCCTTTAACATTCCAGCTCACAAAGTTAACTGTCCTATCATGGAGACATTGATTCTAAATTTGATGTCATTTTATAGTCTTAACTGGAAGTGAGACAGCTTTAACCTTCCTATTTCCCCAAGAGTTATTGCCATGCAGCCTATTGTTACGTTGGTAGTTATAATTTTAAGGATTAAAAGGATAGATCAGATATAGCCTGCTCTCTTTCTCTACCCCCCTTATCTCCCCAATCCTCTCCCCACCCATTTTGCCTCCCCACATGAGGCTGGATCCCACTACACAAAGTCCTGGTCCGCTGACATAACTAGAGACCGAGCACTCCAAAAGTAAAACAAACCCCCACGCAGCGGCATTTTAGGATTAAAAAGTAGAGATATCTATTGCAAACATAGTCTAAATAATATATGCCTAAAATGTAATCGTTAACAGACTATACGCATAAAATATCTTCAGTAATCTTAAAGTATTAAGATAATAAACCCAGGGAATGTTGTTAGAAAGTGGTCTGGGATGAGCATAGTAAGTCTTAATGCAATAATAACAATAAACCAAGGGTATGATGTTAAACTGTCTCCTTCAGGGTAGTGGAAAAAAAAAAAAGTTCTTCCACACACACACACACACACACACACGTCTAACTGTAATTAAAACATAAATAGAAAGCGTCCAAGTAATGAAAAGGATGTATAATTATAATACCCGTATCATTACAAGTGGATCAGACAGCAGGTGATATCTCCTTGCAATGTCATGGCAGGGTGCAACTCACTATTATGTTTCAGAATAGTGTCGGGATCAGGTTTCTATAATTCCTTGTCTGCTTCCTCCTTACTGGAGAAGACGTAGTATTGGCCGTGAACATCCACTTTCAGTTTGGCAGGATACAAGAGGCTGTATTTGATATCAGCTTGCCGTAACCGGTGTTTAATGTTGTAGAAGGCTACACCTTTAGCAGCTGTTGCGGGAGAGAAATCGGGGAAAATACGAATGTGGTTATTTTCAAATATAATCTCTTGCTTGTGTCTGAGGAGAGCCATCACATCTAACTTACATAACAATCTCTCGAAGCGGACAATAAAAGACCTAGGTCTAAAGGTATTTGATCTGCGTTTGTGATAAGCTGCTGCTATCTCGGTATCTGATTTAAAGCCCTCTCCAATTATTTTAGAGAATAGTTTAGCTGCGAATTTCACTGGGTTTGGACTTTCACGATTCTCAGGTAGACCTTCGATTCTAATATCCAGAGCAGCAAGTTTGCCTCTGAGTTGTTTTCATTCGGAATTGGCAGCTTTTGCTTTTCCATCTGCGGTGGATGCTAGATTTTCAGCTGTTTCAATTCAAGTCGTGAATGTCTGCTTAACATTCTCTAGCTGATTGGCAAGTGTGCTTATTTTAGACGTGTTTTCCTGAATGTTTCTCAATTTTATCCAGCATACTTTTAAAGACGCCTCAAAGCGAATATATATGCGTTTCTCCCAGTCTTTATTACCCTGCCGCAGCTTCTCACTTGCCTTTTCGCTTTTCTTTGTCATTCTTTCTCTTGCTTGAGCTCAGCGATCATCACCTTGAGTTTGGACAGATCATTTCTGCTTTCATGCGCCATAGGTGAAGCGGCTGGCTCTATTACAGCCGATTACCCGGCTCGGACTGCAATGCCTTTTCCAGTTTCAAATGATCTTCTCCAGTCAGCTAGCTATCGTGACCTGCGTCAGTCGCACATTTGCTCCCCATTTCGCTCTCAACTGGAGATGATGCAGCGGACCTTGGTCCTGAGGAGTCTGGTCTTTCGCCTGTCTGTTCCAGGTCAGTCTCTGAAAGGCCGTACCTTGAACTTGGACTTGTCGATCTAGACTTGGATGTAGCTTTAGTTTTCTTTTCCAATTCTTTCTGAACCCCTTTCTTGCTGACCATGTTTATATATGCTTGCATATACTGTAGTAGAACCCTCGGGTTGGATAAATACAGAATATCTCCGGATAATAAGGAAATAATATAAAAAAAAATAACACCACTGCTAATGGAGCTCTGCTTCAGACATCCATCTCTCGCCGTTGCAATGTTTTTAAAATATTGCTTGAATCCAAGAAGTTCGTTTTTTTTCCCCCAAAATAAACAAGCTAAACATTTTCTGATGCTCTTTACTAATGCTGCACTAAGAGGACCTGTGATTTTATTTGTTTAACAAATTAATCAAGTGAGAAAACAAGATGTCTGTCACTAGGATTACCAGAGCCTACGAAAAAACTCATAGATCCGCCCCACTTTAAATCACTTTGCACCTCTCTGTCAATATCTTTTGTCCTGTAATTGTCAATAAGCAGCCTTCTATCACATCTCCCCCCCCCCCCCCACCACCCTGCACAGTTTTCTCAGCTCAAGTCTGTTTACCTGCGTGTCAGTTGCTTAGAGTTGTATAGAATGAGAAGTCAAGCAAAGTTACACCTTTTATAAATACTATATCGTTATTTGGAACACTTGCATTTCATTTGTGTTCCCTGTCTACAATGATCTATGTAAACACATCGTTAAAACAAACGTTTTTCATGTTTTAGATAATGACAAAATGTAGACATGAAGTATATAATGTGTGAAGCCTGAAATCTAAATATCAAAGAAACACTTCCACAAAAGGTACAAATATAACAGAACAAGTGCGCTTCTATTCAAGAATATAACGAGAAAAAGAACCCGTGTTAGGATGCGACATTGACACATTTGCTACGACCACTTCGGTGGTGCAATGGTATCAACTGTTGAATGGTAATCAAAACTTCACGGGTTCAATCCTGGGCGAGTCCATTTTGAGAAGTGAACTGCTCTTATTCTTACTATTTTAGAATAAAAACATAATTTGATTCCAGTCTGTAACAGCTGCTGTAATTTATGATACTTGTTAGCTTTTTTTTTTTTTTTTCTTTTCAGTTTTATTCTCTCAGCCGCGTTCACGATCCCACCCCACCCCCCCCTCTCATTTGACACTGCTGCTTTCACATTGACATGCTATAACAGAGGTGAACTCCGATCATGACAATGGTTCTGCATTGGAGCAAGAATGCACTTTTGCCATCGCTGTACTTTGTATATGTAGATGAGAAGCTCTGCACTCTACTTGTGACTTTATGCTGTAGGAAGTAAGTAAATAAATAAAGGTAAATAACATTCGATCTACCAGAGTTTTTTCGTAGACCCTGGTAATTCTAGTATTTATCAATTCCACATATTGCCAGGTTGAGGTTAGGAAAGGGGTGGGCAAACTACGGCCTGTTGGTCTTTTTAATCCGGCCCGCCGAAGATTGGTACAAAATTGCCCAAATCATATCATAATTATGATTGCATTCATTTGACCTTGTTCTGTAATGCCTGGCGTTCCACCAGGTGGCGCATTAGGCACAGTGATACATTGACTTGATTTTGTGGAGCCCGGGTTACTCTGTTATTACTCTGCTACTGCTCTGAACCCATCTGAAACAATGAGTGGACCAAAGAAAAGTCAACAGTGAGTGCCAAGTGTTTAATAAGGAATAGACAACTAAATACTTTTTCACTGAAGTCCGGTCAACGGCTGTATGTCTTATTTGCCAAGAAACCATTGTGGTTATAAAGGATACATCATCAGCCGTCACTTTTCCACCAAGCGTGCTAATTATGCTAACAACCAGTCAACGCAAGAATGGATGGCTACCGCTCAGAGGTTGGCAGCTAGTTTGCAGGCTCAGCAAAACACCTTTATCCGACAAACTGCCATCTAAAAATCAAGCATGAATGCAAGTTATGTGCTGGCACATAAAGGGGAAAACGTGGGGAGAGGACTTGTATGACAGCGTGTCGGGGGTCATCAATAGGCACAAGCTACCTTGGCGTATGCTCGCCAGCGTTACCACAGATGGATTGCCAAATCTGACTGGAAAAAATGTTGGGTTGCTCAAAAGAATCCAGAAGAGGGTGAAGGAAGTCAACCCTAAGCAGGAGGTCATTTTCTTACACTTCCTAATCCACCAGGATGCACTGTGTAAATCTGTATTGCAGCTTAACTACGTAGTGAAGCCAGTTGTAAAACTCATTAACTTTATTCGAGTGAAGGGACTTCAGTCTTCGTCAGTTTAAGTTTCTTGAAGAAATTGACGCTGATCACCAAGACTTGCTTTACCACTCCAATGTCCGCTGGTTAAGTTTGGGGAAAGTATGTTGACAAGTGTGGGAGCTCAAACAGGAGATAATCTCATTTTTGGAGCTACTTGAGAAAGCTGACGATTTTCCTGAGCTGAGTGACGCAGATTGGCTTTGTGATTTAGCTTTTGCCATGGACATACTGACACACATGAATGAGATGAACGTGAAGCTGCAAGGGAAAGAACAATTTTGTGCATGAAATGTACACAAATGTCACAGCCTTCAAAACCAAGCTAGCTTTATTTTCAAAGCAAATGTCAAACAGCTAATTCGTTCATTTCCCCACACTGGCTACGCTGAAAGAGGCCCCTCGACTTGTGGAAAAAATGCAGGAAATCACTGGACGACATGCATGCAGAATTCTGCCATCGGTTCTCTGATTTTGGAAAAATTTACAAGTCACTTCAGCTGGTGTTAAGTCCCTTCACACAAGATTCTGAAACGGTGCCACAGGAGTTGCAGTTGGAACTGATTGATCTCCAATGTGACACCGTCTTAAAGGAGAAGTTCAATTCTTAAACTGGATGAGTTTTATGCTTCATTAAGCGCAGCCAAATTTCCAAACATCCAGAAGATGGCACAGAGGATGCTGGTGTTTGGCTCTACGTATGTGTGTGAACAGACTTTTAATGTGATGAACACCAACAAAGCACCCCACAGATCCCAGCTGAGCGATGAACACCTCAGATCTGTTCTGAGAACTGCCACAACAAAACTAACACCAGACTTCGATGCACTGGCAAAAAAAGGGTGATCAACACGGTTCCCACTAAAAGTGAATGTAAATATGAACACTGTAATCCCTTTTTTGTGTGTGTTTGATATGTATGCATCTAGTGCTGGCCCGGCCCGTCTGTCAAATTAAGTCAATGTGGCCCCTGAGCCAAAAGGTTTGCCCACTCCTGGTTAGGAGCACGGGCTGATACAGCGCATTGCTGCACCCACCACATGACAAACCAACTCAGGATCCAGATTAAGACCCAAATGTAGCCATGCAACAGGTGACACCTCAGCACCACACTAGTTCAGATGGAGTGGAACAGTGTGAGATTTTTTTTATGGTGGGTGGAGTGCCAATTTCCACCAACCCCAAAGTGTTTCCCTATAGGTTGGAGGGCCTACATGCAGGGATGGATGCAAATTAACATTATACCCAGGACAACCATATTGAAGGGGACCTTATCTGCCTTGAAAGGTTACATATTCTAAAATGTTCAGTTAGCCAATTAAATGTGTAATTTTGCTTGAGTTCTCATTGAATCCATTATGGTTAACATTGTACAAACACTGAAAATCAATTCCACATCGAAATGGTGTGAAAGGTTTCCTTTAACATTCACAGTCATAACAAATAGGCATCACAATCAAGAACAGTGCAGCATTATAGTAAAACTAAAAATGAGCAGAAATTTCACTTACACTTAACTGGTGTAGCACCCTAACTTGAACATGGGAAAAACACGTCGGTTTCTAGTATCTACTTGGTGGAGTAGCAGCATGATAGTAAAACCTGAGTATCAGAATAATAAAATTGCAAGGCACTCTTGTTTTCAAGAAAGAGCAGTTATTGGCTTTATTGGGGCTGCCATATGAGTTTTTGCTCTCTCATTCAGTTGTCTTTATTTTTACTCTCACTTCAAAATGAAGTTTAAGGAAAATCGGCATCTCTGATATGTTGGTGGAGAGCCAGTCCCTGTTTGAGACTTCTGTCTGGCTCTGAAACCTTGTGCAGTGTGTACAGAGACACTTGGTTGCAGTATCAGCCAGGGAGTAAAATTGTGTAGCATGTATCCTCTAGTAATGTAGAGGATTGTTTAACCTTGTGTGAAGTTACCCCTGAGAGCAAACCCCTCCTTCCAACCCCCCCCCCAACCTCCCCAATATTTTCCTTTGCGGTTTTCATATTCTTTTTTTGTGTTGTATCGCAAAATCAAATGGACCCATTGTTTGTCTCTTTAGCAAACTTAAGTATCTCTTTGATTGCCCATTTTACATCCTCTGTTGCACAAGACCCGTGAAACTGATGAGAATCCAATACTGCATGCTTAAATCTAAAGTGGAATCAATCCAGTGTGCAGTGAGGCTAATCCTTGACATTGGGTAAGCATCAAAACTCCAATTACTGTGGTAAAGCAAATAGCAGTCATATTTGATAAAAGAATGTGTAGGTGGTCTTGAGCCTTGTTTTAAAACCCTGGTAGAGGAATCTCTGAAATATGTTGAGCTCTGAAAGATGGTACCATAAGCAATCAGTTGAGCCATCTTATTTTGTCCTTGTTGCTGTCTCAAGGAAATCTTGTTTTAAAAGCATCATCCAGTATGTGTTGGTTTGCCTGAGCTAGCAGAGTGAGCTCACCATTTGTCCCTTGTGCTAATTTTTTAGATGCCATATCAAATTGGTATTATTGAAAGCAGCTCTGTTATAATGGCCTTGCAGAATGCTTACAGTACAAGATTGCAAGTGGCTCTTGGACAGCTGTCATTTTCAATTTAAAATATTTTCAAACTGCAGATATCTTAGTTGCCTCATGCCACAAATTGTGCTCTTGGTTTATGACTGCTGATGTAAAACAAAGAACTGGGCTTTGGTTGGTTCTTACTCCAAGCTAATATTGAACAGTTAAATTCAATGATCGGCCCCGGTACAAATCTTTGAAATCAGATCTTGACAACCCTATATTTTACCATATTGGTCATTTCTTTGGTTATGCATTTGATGGGGGGTTTGGTGAGGATTTCATTAATAAGACATTTTAAAAAGTCAGAATTTATTTTTTGAGACTAGCAAAAAGAGATGAAAGGAGCCAGATAGGCCTGTCTAGTCTTTTTTTTTTTTTTTTTTTTTTTTTTTCCTGTCTCAAGTCTCTTGCCATTAGGCCATTTCCTTTGAAAGAGTGTCCAGTTACACAGTCAACTGGTCCAGGTACACTTTTTCCCCCTCAATGTGTCCAGTAGATAGCCTTAAGGCTGGTTTATACTTTTACACATTGTGAAATGAATAGACCTTGATACCAAAAGGAAGTTTGGGGCAGCCACCTGTATACTTGAATAAGGCTGCAAAAATACGAAGATTGGGTAGCACAGAGTGTACAGATTGAGTCCAGCGACAGAACGGAGTACAAATGGAGGAATACTGGCTTTTAAACACGTTAGTGGAAGTGATGTTGCTGGTCCTGGAACTGGAAGTGACGTTGATGGGCCCAGGCAGAATTTCCAGTGTTTGCTCTGCAGAGATAAAGGTTTACTGCACCCCACCACTCCCTGGCCTGGCATTGAATTACCTTCTTTTGGTTCTTCTAACTGCCTCCCATGTGCATGTCTATGACAACATCCACGCTGGACTAAGGGCTGCAAGTTGTAAATGATGGATGGAACAGAGAAATGCCCCTGTGCATGGCTAGTGTACATTACATTTTAAACTGTCAATTTTTTCTTATGCAGCGTTGCAGACACAGCACTGTGTATCATAAGTAGTGGATTTGGAGCAGAGGCTGATTATATGGGTGCCAGAATTCTAAATGAAGGGCTGAATATCACATCAGAGGCCTCATGTATAAATGATGTCTACACCCGTTTCCATACGTGCATTGCGATGTATAAAAACTAAACTTGGTGTAAAACCACACACATTTTCACGGCAGCTGAATCCCTAGTGTATGCAAGTTCTCCGCTCAGTTTTGCAAACTGGCGGCACCCTGCGTCAAAGCAGTGCTGCTGTTTCCATGTGGTTTCCCTTTCTTTTTTAGATCCACATCCCTGATGTGGCTTTATCAAATACAGTGAAATTAACCCCTTGTTGCCTGAATTTATTTACAATTATATAAAAAAAAGAATTATTTGTGTTTTTGCTGTCAAATAGATGCTAAATTAAGTGGACATTGTTAATTTGAATATAGCACATATATTAAATTAAATTAAATGGACAGAATTTCTAGACGCAGCCAGGGTGTTGAAGGGGTCCGGTTTGGTGGACTCAGGATTGGGTCACTGCTTTTTGCAGATGATGTTGTCCTGTTTGCTTCATCAGGCCGTGATCTTCAGCTCTCTCTGGAGCGGTTCGCAGCTGAGTGTGAAGCGGCTGGGATGAGAATCAGCACCTCCAAATCCGAGACCATGGTCCTCAGCCGGAAAAGGGTGGAGTGCCCTCTCAGGGTTGGGGGCGAGATCCTGCCCCAAGTGGAGGAGTTTAAGTATCTCGGGGTCTTGTTCACGAGTGAGGGAAGAATGGATCGTGAGATCGACAGGCGGATCGGTGCGGCATCCGCAGTGATGCGGGCTCTGCATCGGTCTGTCGTGGTGAAAAAAGAGCTGAGCCGTAAGGCAAGGCTCTCAATTTACCAGTCGATCTACGTTCCTACCCTCACCTATGGTCATGAGCTATGGGTAGTGACCGAAAGAACGAGATCGCGAATACAAGCGGCTGAAATGAGTTTCCTCCGCAGGGTGTCTGGGCTTTCCCTTAAAGATAGGGTGAGAAGCTCAGTCATCCGGGAGGGGCTCAGAGTAGAGCCGCTGCTCCTCCGCATCGAAAGGAGTCAGATGAGGTGGCTCGGGCATCTGATCAGGATGCCTCCTGGACGCCTCCCTGGTGAGGTGTTCCGGGCACGTCCAACCGGGAGGAGGCCCCGGGGAAGACCCAGGACACGCTGGAGGGACTATGTCTCCCGGCTGGCCTGGGAACGCCTTGGGATTCTCCCGGAAGAGCTGGAAGAAGTGGCCGGGGAGAGGGAAGTCTGGGCTTCTCTCCTTAAGCTGCTACCCCCGCGACCCGACCTCGGATAAGCGGAAGAGGATGGATGGATGGATGGACATATATTAAATATAAATTTAGGTATGATGCAAATTAGCGACATTAGGCATAACTGGGTATAATTAAGCAAATTTTCCACTCTCAGGGATGTAGGTTATTTTATTGATGCTGTTATTGATCAGTTCCTCCAGTCAACAATCCAAATTACAAAAATTTTCCAAAAATCAGTAGAATGTCATGAAATTAATTACAAGTCACATGAGGAGAAACAGTCTTATTCATGGAATTCTCAAAAGCAGTTGTTGTTATCAACAAAATGAAAAAGAACCTATGATAGTACTTTTTTCACCTTATGTGGATGCGATAATATGCAATTAGTGCGTCAAGAGCATCAAAGCCGCCCATGAGCTTGTTGTACAGGCTGATGGTGTTTGGCCATTCTATAGACACTTTCTTTTTCGACTTTCTGTCCCATGTTTCTATATTAGAAATAGGCTGGGCACTGGCAAAAGTGCTGGCCGTCTTCTTGGAACTCTTGATATCATTTTTAAGGTGAAATGCAGTAAAATATATATATTACATTATACAGATACATTTTTAACTTCATTTAAATGTATATTGTTAATAATTCCACATGTGAGGACACAGCGGACAGCGGTAGCAATGAGAAGCCGCCCTGTTCAGGGATTGTTCCTGCCTTGCATTGTATGCTTGCTACTACTGGCGCGACCCTGGATGGATGGATGGATAGATAGATGGCTGGAATAATTAAACCTGTACTACGAAAATATTTCAATGTTCCACAAAATTTTGAAGAGTCTGCGTTCTAAGCTTACAGATGGCTTGACATCTATTACAGAGCTGATTGTGTGTTGATTGTTTACTTGGAGAAAGAAAAGGGCAGACAGGAATTGGGGGGTTAGTATGTTTGAGAGCAACAGTACTGCTGCAATAAGCTATTTCGAAAGTCACGCCCCAAGCATTTTGCGGGAGGCAGGAACAATCTCTGAATAGGGCGCCAGCTCAACGCTGCCACTGCGCCACCATGTCCCCATGTTTAATACATAATTTAATTCCTATCATTATGAAAATATCAGTATGCATCTTAATATTTAAATTGTTTAGAGAGCTGTAATATCATGAATGTAATGTACTGTGTCCTGTAAGCAGAAGTCAAAAACAGTTTAAGAACGTAGTGATTCACACAGAGTATATAGAAGAACACACACAATACAAAGCATTTAACATGCTACTTTAGTTATGATGGGATCTGAGAAACTAGTAAATGATTTTAAGATTAAGTTTGACGTTCTACGTTAATGACAAAATAAACTGTGTGATTAAAGTGGAAATTTAGAGTTTAGTTGAAATTAGGATATTTTTTTTCCCCACTGTGTCCTTAATTTCTTTTTCTCTGTACCCTAATATGCTTCCATATGACACTCAGGTGGTGGGCTACAACTCGCCTTTTCACTGAGACTTTGATATCTGACCACTTATTTCGGGCACTGTGTGACTTTCTGAACTTGAACTTCAGAGTTTCTTGGTCACTGTCAACTTCCTTTTGTTGTATATATCACTGCTTAACACTAGAATTACCAGAGCCTACGAAAAAACTCGTAAATCCGTCCCACCTTAAATTGCTTCTTAAAACCGTTCTCGCCTCTCTGCCAGCATCTTTTGTTAATCTAAATGTGCTGATAAAAGAAAAGCTGCAAGTAGCCGGCTATTCCATCCCCCCACCGACTTAGAACGTGCACAAACTTCTCCCAGCTCATGCCTTGATTGATTTTCTGGGAGTGAAGTGGAGTTTTAGAGTAGAAATAATAGATCGTTGTTTGGAACACACGCATTTCATGTCTGTTCCGTTTCTACAGTAATCTGTGTAAACACATTGTTAAAACAGAAACATTTTTTATATTCTAGTAGTAGATGACAAAATGTAGGCATAAACTATATAATGTATGAAGCTTGAAGTCCAAATATCAAAGAAATATTTTCACAGAAGGTACAAATCTAACACAATTGCGCTTTTATTCAAAAATATAACTGCAGAAACAAAAAGCCGCCTTAACATTGACACCTGTTTATTATGACTGCCTCCGTGGCGCAATAGAATCAGCTGCCGACTGGGAATCAAAAGGTTGCGAGTTCGATCCAGCGCACTCAGTTTTGAGAAGTAAACTGCTTTTAGTCTTGCTATTTTAGAATATAAACATTACGTTTGATTTCAGTCTGTAACAGCCGGTGTCATTTATACTTGTAAAGGTTAGCTTTTTTATTTATTTATTTTTTTTGTCAGTTTTATTATCTCGGCCGCGTTCACGAGCCCAAACACACCCCACTCCCGCATCTGATACTGCTGTTTTCACATAGACGCGCTATAACAGAGGTAAACTCAGCTCCCTTCTACATCGGAGCAAGAATACACATACCATTGCTTGCATACTAAAGTGTCAGCAGGCACTTTTCATGGCATTACATACATTTTTGAGCATGCCCTCTGCACACTACTTGTGACTTTAAGCTTTAGGAAGTAAGTAAATAAATAAAGGTAAATCATGTCATAAAATGATTTCTTCAAAACGTCTCACATTTGTCTGTCTTTTTTTAAAATGTGCGTTGATCACTGCCAGCGTGTTGTAGAATACAGCATCTGGCCACCTGCATGTTCTTGCGTGCACTGAATAAGAGACAAATATACAGTCTGACTGAGAGAATCAGACTGAAAAAAGCAAACATTTAGAAATGCCATACTTTTACAGCTGATCGGATGCTGTTAGTTTTCAAATAATTTTGCATTTCTCTCTATGCTGTGGTTTCTATTACACACCTGAAAGAGACAATATATGTGAAAACATCATAGTACAAATGCAATATTTGAAAACGAACAGCGTCCGATCAGCTGCAAAAGTATGGCATTTCTAAATGTTTGCTTTTTTTCAGTCAGACTGTATATTTGTCTCTTATTCAGTGCACGCCAGAACATGCAGGTGGCCAGATGCTGTATGCTACAACATGCTGGCGGTGATCAACGCACATTTTAAAAAAAAAAAAAAGAGAGACAAATATATGTGACGTTTTGAAGAAATCATTTTATGACACGATTTACCTTTATTTATTTATTTACTTCCTAAAGTCACAAGTAGTGTGCAGAAGGCATGCTCAAAAATGTATGTAATGCCACGAAAAGTGCCTGCTGACACTTTAGTATGCAAGATGCATTCTTGCTCCGATGTAGAAGGGAGCTGAGTTTACCTGTTTGTTAAAGCGCGTCTATGTGAAAACAGCAGTATCAGATGCGGGGGTGGGGTGTGTTTGGGCTTGTGAACACGGCCGAGATAATAAAACTGACTTTAAAAAAAAAAAAGCTAACCTTTACAAGTATCATAAATGACACCGGCTGTTACAGACTGAAATCAAAAGAATGTTTATATTTTAAATTAGTAAGACTAAGAGCAGTTTACTTCTCAAAACGGAGTGGTGCAGGATCGAACTCGCGACCTTTTGATTCCCAGTCGGCAGCTGATTCTATTGCGCCACGGGGGCAGTCATAATAAACAAGTGTCAATGTCGCATGTTAAGGCGGCTTTTAGTTTCTGCAGTTATATTTTTGAATAAAAGCGCAATTGTTGTGTTAGATTTGTACCTTCTGTGAAAATATTTCTTTGATATTTGGACTTCAGGCTTCATACATTATATAGTTTATGCCTACATTTTGTCATCTACTAATAGAATATAAAAAACGTTTCTGTTTTAACAATGTGTTTACACAGATTACTGTAGAAACGGAACAGACATGAAATGCGTGTGTTCCAAACAACGATCTATTATTTCCACTCTAAAACTCCACTTCACTCCCAGCTCATGCCTTGATTGTTTTTCTGGGAGTGAAGTTTGTGCACGTTCTAAGTTGGTGGGGGATGGAATAGCCGGCTACTTGCAGCTTTTCTTTTATCAGCACATTTAGATTAACAAATGACGCTGGTAGAGAGGTGAGAACGGTTTTAAGAAGCGATTTAAGTTGGGACGGATTTACAAGTTTTTTCGTAGGCTCTGGTAATTCTAGTGTTAAACCAATAAAGTACATTTTTCCTTGCCTCTACTTGATATTAACTGAAATTCTTCTTTTTTGCATATTCAAAGAGGCGTCAGGGTGGGACGGCAGGTGTGTGCACAAGCGTTACTTTTTACGCTGACCAAGATTTATGGAGCGGAAGAACGTAGAAGTTGCTGTATACACAGATATATGTATCTGGATTTTGTTGTGCTTACACACATTTCTGGTTTTGTCCATACTCCATTTTTTAGTGTGAATTCTACGCACATTGTTATGCATGAGGAACCAGGTTATTAAAGCACAAGATACGTACACATGCAAAAAATATTTAGAGCCTCTGTTTATCATGTTGGTCACCCACTTGGAGGAATCATACTCGCCCTCCCTTCTCCCACTTCATCAACTTTTCTTCCTAAAGTCAGTAATAGCATACACAACTCCTTCCTTCAGTAGTCGTTCTCTGCTGTTTTTCATTGTTATGTATGTGACATTGACCAAAAACTTTTACCTACTGACTAGAATATCTTTTGGTCACTGACCACGTGTGTGCTTTGTTGCAGTTTGTGCATAGACTTCATTCGGTAGGCATAAACCAGCCATTTATTCTTTTCTTAATGTCCTGCTTTCAGAATATTGAAAATATGTGGGTGTTGATATTTCCCCTTCCCCATTTAACAGTACTCCATGAAATTAATCATATCTTTAAGAATGCCAAAAAATTGTTTTCTGAATGTTGCATTTCAATTTAGTTTTAGTAATTGTAATGCTTCATTTTTCTCCTCCAATGGACAAAAAAAAAAATTTCAACCTATCACAAAGTAGGGTGGGAGGATTGGATTAGCTTTACCATTGGCTGTTCATCTGTTTTGTGTGGTCTGAATCCCTCCATATTGGATCCCAGTTGATTCTAACCCAGCTTCTCCTAAGTCTCTTTAGCTCCCCGTCTAAACCTACTTTCTCTGTAATGGGACACTTAAGTTGGACCTAGTAGTTTCCTATGCCCTTGTTATGATGTGCAAGGTGGAAAATTATAAGGCCTTACCCAGTTTTCAGTCCCTTTTCCCAATCTTTCACAATCAAGCTGTCTACCCCACTCCTTGTGTGGAATGTTAGTGTATTGACATGCTTGGCAATATTTTTAGATCATGCTAGTCATTGAGCTCTGGTTTCTCTACACTATCCTCCTTTTTCTATTTCAACTTAGGTCTGTTACATCTTATGGTGCCTATCTTTCCTCTTACCTTTAAGCTGTCATTCTGTCTTTGTCATCTAGATCAAAACCTGTTTCCTCATTACGTGAAACTTTGCACAAATCTGCTCTCAGGCTTTTATTTGGAAGTGTGGGTTTCCCTCCTTCATTGCCCTTCACTAGAATATAATAATTATATTACTCTAATATCAAAGATCTCAAATCACTAACATAATATAAATTTGTACACAGCATGTCTTTAAATACAACCTTTTCTTCTCTCTGCCTTTACCCCATTAGACATTTTTCTAAGGGCTTTTTGGTTGATTTCCTGCTATCACTTGTTCTGAGTTCCTATGTACTATTTTGCACATATTGTGGGGGGTGTTGCATGGTCTAGGCTTTTTATGATTTCACACATTTCTTTCCTAAAATTCCTTTTTTCTATCCATTTTCTTCTTCAGGACTAATTTAAACCATCATGATGGTGCCTATTTTTGCTGCCTATGGTTGTCTTATGTCCATATTTTAATCTTTAACAGTCTTTGTTAACTTGCCCTACCACACAAATTACCCTTCACTTCTGTACCAGAAATTTATAAATTGTTTACTTTCCGGTTAGGTGTTCCAGACAGACATCCATTACTATTACTGGTCTTCATGTAGTTGCTTTTCTTTGTCTTCAGAGGGTTTATTCTTTGATTCCTAACTGTGTCCTTTGGTTAGCATGATCTGACTTCATGTATTAGGAGTAGTGTACCAGCTGGGAAATAGATTCTTTATAAAAAGAGCTCTTTGTCTCATCAGCTGCTGCTTCCTCCAATTTTATATGGGAGGACTTTGCTTTATTTATCCTGAATCTTTTGTTTTCACATATTTTGGAACAGTCATGCATTGTTTGAAATACCACCAGAGTTAAGGTGGTGCTTGCTATCTATCTCATGGTCTACTTTCTACTGTTGCCATTGTATCCTTTGACTATTGAATCCTTACAGAGTCCCTCACAAATATGCTAAGAGTCTGGAGGTGTTTCAACATTTGGTTTTGTAAAATCAAGAGGGCTGTTGTACAAGGTTGATCGTCCCATATTCCCATGTCATCTTTTTGGTGTCACCAATCTTTCTCATTTGCTTTCTTTAATGATGCATTCCTATCAATTGACATTGTTTAACTCAAACCCAAAAGCTTTAATGACCCTGTTTTTTAATCGACTCATTACCGGCAGATGCTGCAACATAATGTTTCATCTTTGATTATAGTTGTCATTGTAAAAGACCCTTCTTAAAATGTACCCCATAAAAGGGATACATGCTAGCTATAATTAATGGGTGAAAAAAAGTAGTTGGGGCTGTAATGCTCTGTTCTTAGCACAGAAACCAACCAAGAGTTGAGCTGTGGTAGCTTCTACTTGCTGAAAGTAAATGCAAGTAGACTTTACACTGACACATGACATATTATTCATGACTCCGAAAGGAAGTCCTAATCAATACACTGTTCAGTAAACAGGCTGTTAATTCTTCCATACCACCTGTCTGTCACCCACTTATGTCCACGGGTAAGCAGGTAATGGCTGTTGGAAGGGACCACTGATTAGATTTTTTTGTGAAAGTCACCCTGAATAAATCCAGCAATTTCTCCACACTGCATCCGCGTGTTTTTTTTTTTTTTTTTTTTTTTTTTTTTTTTTTTTTTTCTCTCTTTCCAGTCACAAATTGCCTTGCTGTTCAGTACAGCTTTTATGCTGCTACACCATGCATGGATCTGGTTTCCTGCAAACTGTTACCTGCATGTTTACTAACAGATCACAATCAATGTACTGGCAGCCCTGATAGCTGTGCTGGTGAGTTCATCCTCTGTAGATGTGCACCTCTTAGTTTCTTCATTAATAACTTTTGTGAAGAATGGCCATAAGACAGACTTATTGAAGTTTTAAATGTTGTGTGTACACACACCCACACCCCTCAGAAAAAAAATTTGCTTCAACATCTTTAGTGTAACACTAAAGCTTCTGTGATGTATATGTGGCAAAAAGTTTGCTTATTTAGCTGACCCTACATGAGGAGAACCAAATATACATGTTTCTTCAACTTCCGATTGAGTGAACATGAACGCTGGCGTGACTGCTTTCTGCTGCTCTCCGGTAACTAACTTTTTCTTTTTTTTTTTCTTTTTTTTTTTTTTTTTTTTTTTAATTGACTAACTTACAATCTAATGGACTAAGCAGCTGTTTTCATTTCGGGCAGATTTATTAGTTTAGTTTTATTTTTCAATCACTTAAAGCTAGACCGATTTCCAGCTTGACTGCTGATTTGGCAGTATATGGACTATTTTTCGGCCTATCCCTGCCTTGAGACTTACCTGGCTTTGTTCTCCGGACATCCAAGTTGTCAGTGTCCTCGCTTAACTTTTGGACTGGTAGGATATTTATTTGTTTCGTGTTTGTTTGGTTTGTCGCTCGCTATCCAACCTGCGATGGGCCTGCTCCAGTACTGAGCTGCTGAGCTACTCCGACTCCACTTTCACCTATCCGAGCCTCCGCTGACTGATCTATATCTCCACCCAGACATCATATTCCTCCCCTGCCGGAGATACATCCATTGCGGGTCCCGCCAGAGTATCCAAGCTGACAGATTGAAAATAATAAACTCCATCTGGTTCAGTTCTTGATGTAATTTAGGCAGAGTCGCTGACCACAGTGTGTTAGCCAGCCTAACCGGGTCAGCTAACACCGTTGCTAAATGCGATAACTTCAGTCTGCTGAACATCCGCTCCCTCACGAGCAAGGGGCCTCTAATCTATGACCTACTCATTAATTGTAAGTTTGACTTTTTCTGTCTGAGACATGACTTTTCCTAGCTTAACGAATCCACTCCCCTGGTGTTTGTTTACATCTCTCATCCCTGTGGCTCTGGCCGTGATGGAGGTCTCGTGTTAATGTATCATGAGAATTGGAAAGTCTCGCCGTTATCTCTTCCTGCCTTCAGTTCTTTTGAATCTCTTGTATGCCAATTAAATGGACCTATTCCTACTATCATTGCAACTGTTTACTGGCCCCCCTAAACCAAATAATGACTTTCTGAATGACTTTGCTGTTTTCCTTACACACTTATCTACTGTTTCATCAAACATACTTCTTCTGGGGGATTTCAATATACATATGGATAATATCAATGTCCCTATTACTAGAGACTTTACATCCTGCCTTGAGAGTTTTGCATTCTAGCAGCACACTGATGTTCCCACTCATTCTAAAGGACATACTGTATCTTGGACTTGATTTGCTGTTCTGGAGTTACCCCGCTTGATTGTACTGCAGATGAACTCCCCATAACTGATCACTTCAATGTTAAACTTGCACTTTCCAACACTAAGCTTTCCCGTCTCATGCCTTTCCGTAATAAGAATATTGACTTGGATTTTTTTTCCTGATTCCCTTATAGACATTGATAATTTATCCACTCCTGAAGAAGTGGTCTCACTCTATAACACTGGACTTAATGGTATTTTTAACTTTGTTGCTCCATTAAAAACTAGATCTGTCTCTTTCTCCTTTTCTGCTCCCTGGTTCACGCCTGAACTTCAGCTTTTGAAAGCCAAAGGCTGGCAACTTGAACATTTATATAAAAAAACTGAACTCTTTGTTCACAACGAGATGTACAAAAACCATATACTTTATTACAAGGACTGTATTTCCCAAGCTAAATCTAACTATTATACTCTCATTATTTCTTCCAATGAAGGAAACACCAAGTCATTGTTTTCACTACTTAACAATATCACACAACCCCGTATTTTTTACCTTCTCACCTTTATTCAACTGAATTTTGAAATTCCCTTATGTCCTTTTTTTTTTTTTTTTTTTAATGAAAAAATCCAAAAGATTCACCAGTCTCTCTGTACGGATTCTTCCAGTACTGCATTTGAATTTCACCCATCAACTCACTCATTTTCCTCTTTTCAGTTTCCTACCATCTTAGAAATCTCAGATCTTGTCTGTTAGTCTAAGCCATCCACCTGTCAACTGGACCCACTCCCAACAGTTCGGGTCAAACCCTGCCTCCCCTCTCTGGTCCCTCTTATTTCTGCTATAATCCACTCTTCTCTCACTACTGGTACTGTTCCTTCATCTTTTAAAACTGCTGCAGTAACCCCAATACTGAAAAAAACCTGGTGCTGATCCAACTAATTTCAGTAAGTTTCGTCCTATTTCTAATCTACCCTTCATTTCCAAAATTCTTGAAAAAATAGTGGCTATTCAACTTCATTCTCATTTGTCTCAAAATAATCTACAGTAATCCCTCCTTGATCGCGGGGGTTGCGTTCCAGAACCCACTGCGATAGGTGAAAATCCACGAAGTAGAAACCATATGTTTGTATGGTTATTTTTATATATTTTAAGCCCTTATAAACTCTCCCACTCTTAACATTATTAGAGCCCTATAGACATGAAATAACACCCTTTAGTCAAAAGTTTAAACTGTTCTACATGACAAGACAGAGATGACAGTTCTTTCTCACAATTAAAAGAATGCAAACATATCTTCTCTTCAAAGGAATGCGTGTCAGGTGCAGAGAATGTCAGAGAGAGCGCGAGAGAAAAGCAAACAATCAAAAAATCAATACGTGCTTTTTGTCTTAAGTATGCCGAAGCACCGCGATAAAGCGGCCGGCCACAAAGAAGGGAGCAATGTGAAGTCCGTATCCTCTTTGCAAACAGCCCCTCTGCTCACACCCCCTCCGTGAGAGAGAGAGAGAGAGAAAACAATCAAGCACCGCGTGGGAAGCATATCGTATATCATTGAGGAGTTTAATACGTAATACATGCTCTGATTGGGTAGCTTCTAAGCCATCCGCCAGTAGCGTCCCTTGTATGAAATCAACTGGGCAAACAAACTGAGGAAGCATGTACCATAAATTAAAAGACCCATTGTCCGCGGAAATCCGCGAACCAGTGAAAAATCCGTGATATATATTTAGATATGCTTACATTTAAAATCCGCGATGGAGTGAAGCCGCAAAAGTCGAAGTGCGATACAGCGAGGGATCACTGTATATGAACAGTTCCAGTCTGGTTTTCGTCCCCTCCACAGTACAGAAACAGCACTTAACAAATTACTAATGACCTCCTTATGGCAGCTGATTCTGGTTTAATTACTATTCTCATCTTTCTTGATCTGAGTGCGGCCTTTGACACTATTTGTCACACTACTCTTCTCAATAGATTATCTTCGATTGGCATTACCCCCACACCACTAGATTGGTTCAGATCCTACCTCGTAGGCCGCACTTAGTTTGTTCAGCTTAAAACTTTCACATCACAACCCACCTACTGTTACTGTAGTTCAGGTGTGCCCTAGGGCTCTGCCACTATTCCACTATTATGCTGACGACACCCAGTTCTATTTCACTAGAAAACCACCTGCTTCCTTTCCACCCTCCTCCCTTGCTGATTGCATAGCAGAAATCAAATCGTGGTTTTCTTCAAACTTTAACACTAGAATTACCAGAGCCTACGAAAAAACTCGTAGATCTGTCCCGCCTTAAATCGCTACTTAAATCCGTCCGCACCTCACCCAGCCTCTTTTGTCTTAATGTTGAGATTAAGAGCAGCAAGCAGCCGGCTATTCCATCCCCCACCATCGCAGAACATGCACAAACTTCTCCCAGCTCATGCCTTGATTGATTATCTGTGCGTGAAGTGGAGTTTTAGAGTGGAAATAATAGATCGTTATTTGGAACACACGCATTTCATGTGTGTTCCGTTTCTACAGTAATCTGTGTAAACAAATTGTTAAAATAGAAACTTTTTCATATTTTAGTAATGTTACAAAATGTAGGCATAAACTATAGAATATGTGAAGGCTGATTTCCAAAGATCAGCGTAGCGGTAAGATTTGCTATTGTAGCACGTCTACTGTGCCTCAGACGTAAGTTCGATCCCCCTTTGGGGAGAAACTGTTATTTTTTTTTCTTTTTAACCTCAAACGGACATAAAATTTATAAATTGGTATGCACTGTCAGTTAATGAGATTGTTATTTCCATGTGGGATGCTCCTTTTAAAATATTTTTTAAATGAGGCTGCAATTAACATGAACAAGTGTCCTTATAACTGTTATTTTTAAGATCCATAACACAGACAGAGCACTGCATAATAGAGAGACAGACAAACAGGTAGAGAAGTTGCTAAATAAACAGGGAAAGTACTGTATAATAGATATATCAAAAACAGCTAAGGGAATAGTTATATAGATAGATAGGAAGGAAAGGCATTATATGATAGGCAGACAGGGAAGCTGCTATATAATAAAATTACTGTTATTACTATATAGATAGACGGAGTTCATAGTATAATAGACAGACAGAGAAAGCACTACTAAATGAAAAATAGGCAGGCGGGCGGGGAGTTAGAGCGTGATCGTCATTGAGAAAATAAAACTCAAAAAAGGAGGATGCAACACTGACAAGCTTCTGTTCCAAGACAGCCGCTTCCCCAGGAAAGTAAACTGTGTCAGTGTCAAGTGCCCTTTCAATGTAATAGAAACCACAGCATATAGAAAAGTGTGCGCATTGCAACAGGTACACACGTAATGTAGGAAAGACGGTTTTTGTACGCTCTAACCTTGCCCCCCGCCTGCCTGCCTGTTTGCGTGCCTCTTCTGATCTGACAGCGCGAGCGTTACTTAGTCAGATCGGGGGAGAGGGGGAGGGGTTGGAGCGTGTGAGCTTATTCAGTGCGGCAGGAACGACGCACATGTTCGTTTTTTTTTTTTTTTTCTTTCTTTCTTTCAGTACATGTGCCTTCCCTGTTTAGTGACTTCTCTGCCTGTTTGGCTGTCTCTCTATTATGCAGTGCTCTGTCTGTCTGTGTGTTATGGATCTTAAAAATAGCAGTTATAAGGACACTTGTTCATGTTAATTGCAGTCTCCGTTGTTAAAAAAATATTTTAAAAGGAGCATCCCACATGAAAATATAACGATCTCATTAATTGACAGTGCATACCAATTTATAAATTTTATGTCCGTTTGAGGTTTAAAAAAAAACAAAAAAAAAAAACTTTCTCCTCAGCTGAAAATCGAACTTAGGTCTCTGAGGCACAGCAGAAAGGCTGTGACAGCATATCTTACCGCTACTCACGGAAGATGTTGCATCATTCCTGAATATTTTGTGAAAGTGTTTATTGGATCTTTGGAAATCGGGCTTCATATATTCTATAGTTTATGCCTACATTTTGTAACATTTATTACTAAAATATGGAAAAGTTTCTGTTTTAACAATGTGTTTATACAGATTACTGTAGAAATGGAACACACATGGAATGCATGTGTTCCAAAAACGATCTATTATTTCCACTCTAAAACTCCACTTCACTCCCAGATATCAATCAAGGCATGAGCTGTGAGAAGTTTGTGCATGTTCTGCGACGGTGGGGGATGGAATCGCTGGTTGCTTGCTGCTCTTAATCTGCACGTTAACAGGACAAAAGACGCTGGCGGAGAGGTGAGGACGGATTTAAGTAGTGATTTAAGGTGGGATGGATCTACGAGTTTTTTCGTAGTCTCTGGTAATTCTAGTGTTAAATAGTGACACAACTGAGGTTCTCCTCATTGGTACAAACTCGACATTATCCAAAACTGATAATTTTTTATTTGTTATTAATAATTTATCGGTCTCTCCTTCCCCACAGGTTAAGAGTCTGGGTGTCATCCTTGACAGTACTTTATCCTTTCAGTCCCACATCAATAACATCTCCCGGTCTGCATATTTCCACGTGCGTAACATTAATTATATTCGCCCCTCCCTCAATCCCCACACCACTGCTATCCTTGTTCATAGTCTTGTCACTTTGTCTGGATTATTGCAATTCCCTTTTCGTTGGTCTTTCTCGCAGATCTCTTTAAGCTTCATCTGGTCCGGAATTCAGTTGCCTGCATCATTACTAGAACCCCCTCTATTCACCATATCACTCCCATTTTGCAGCAGCTTCATTGGCTTCCAGTTAAGTTCCGCATTCAATTCAAAATTCTTCTGTTAACTTTTAAGGCTATCCACAACCTTGCCCCTCCATATCTGTCTGACCTCCTCCATGTTGCCATTCCCTCCTGTGGAGCTCACTACCACATGAGCTTAGAAATATTGAATCATTTTCACTTTTCAAATCTAAACTTAAAACTCATTTGTTTAAGGCTGCTTTTTCTCTTTGATTACAGTTGCTCAGTTGATATTAACTTCTGTATTTTACTTTTGTTTATAATGTGTGTTTTGCCTATTCAGTGTCCTTGAGTGTTTAGAAAGGCATCTACAAATGAAATGTATTATTAGTATTATAAGGAAACCATGTGCTTACATTTATTTTAGCTTAAGGTGAATGGTAATTATGGCCCAACTGATATCAAGCACCTATATATCAGCTGATATTTTGTCTGTTCATGCACCGGTGTCTGAACCATCACTGATATAATGATGCTGAAACTCCTTTAAATTCCTGTAGGTTACCATCACCAGTAGTCTTATTTTGATAGAACATACCACAGTGGTCACCAAAAAGGCCTATCAACAACTTAATTTTCTCAGATGTCTGAGGAAGGTCTGAATGTCTACAGCAGCCCTCAACTTTTATAAATGTACTATAGAGTCCATCTTGACAGGCAGCATGGTGTGCTATTATGGGATCAGATCAGCTAGTGGGACACTGCATAGTAAGGCAAAACAAATAATTTTGTGCTGCCTGCTGTCAGGTGGGGACTATAGAACTATTAATCAGGACTGTGAAATTTTAGAACAGTTTTTATTCGCAGGTAATAAGGCTGATAAACTGTCATATGTGAAAGTGTCTGTAATCAACTGAACAAATTAAGTACCACATCTTCCGTAACTAATGTAATGTTATGCTTAGTATTGTTTGCTCTGCTTTATTATGAACCTGATATGTTGATTATTGTGCCTGCAAAGAACATTGCGCAAGTAAGAATTTCACTGTACATTGCATATGTCACAATAAAGACCTTGACATTAACTAGGTTATTTTTTTTAGCATACAAGACCTCACTATGAAGCCACTCCCATTGGCCGATATGCACAATGCCTGTAGTAAATTGATTATTATATGCATGCTAAACAATTTCACGTGCTTTTGATATGATACATTAATCATACCTGGGACTGACTTGTTTCCATTGCTCCCGTCAGGGTTTGCCACAGTGAATCATCTTTTCCCGTATTTTCCTGTCTTCTACATCTTGCTCTGTTACATCCATCACCTGCATGTCCTCTCTTACCACATTTATAAACCTCCTTGTAGGCCGCTTTTCCGCTTGCCTGGAAGCTCTATCCTTGACATCCTTTTCTCAATATACCCAGGATCTCTCCTCTGCACATGTCCAAACCAACGCAATCTCGCCCCTCTGACTGTCTCCCAACTGTCCCAGTGTCTAGTCAACCTGTTCCCTACTGATCACTAGTACTAGTGCGCCTACACTCAGTTTGTCATTTCTGGATAGGATTAAAGAATACTCCTTTGCATCTATGGGTTGAAAATGTGGCATAAATGAGTTCAGTTTGCTGTGAAGCAATCAAAATGGAGTGGGGTGAGGAGAGTATTGGTGGGTTTCCCATTTTGCGAAAGGGATGACTGTCATCTTACTGTGTGGAACAGAATTACTCATAAATAAAGAAGTCTTCCAAAGTTAATAGTTAATCAAATGAGTTTGCTGAGACAATGTTTGGGGCTGAGAATATTGTCTTCCTATTGCATAAAAACTGAAAATATAAGTACAGTGGAACCTTGGTTTGCGAGCATAATTCGTTCCAGAAATGTGCTCGCAGTCCAAAGCACTCGTATATCAAAGTGAATTTCCCCATAAGAAATAATGGAAACTCAGATGATTCGTTCCACAACCCAAAACTATTCATATAAAAATGATTAATACAAAATATAAAGTAAAAATACATAAACAAATTAACCTGCACTTTACCTTTAAAAAGAATCATGGCTGGTGTGAGTGAGTTTCTAAACTCTTGTAGGATTCCACCCAACTGGACGACACGCGGAAGAGTGTCCCAAATCAATCGCAGTCTCCCAGCGCTGTAGCAGTTCGCCGTCTAAGCGTATCCAAAAAGATCGCGGACATGCTATAAGCACCTGCTGTCGATGGGTGATGCAAGGAACATTATAAAGATCCCGCTACAATAAATAACCGCACTGTTTCAAGCTGAATAAAGCTGGTGGTGTTAAAGTACTGAAACTCCGCTTCATGTTTTGGGGCGCAAGATGGGGACTCGCACTTCACAGCACACACACACACACACAGTCACAATGCTGTAGTAAACGGTATACGCTCGTACGGATGTTGACCATATGAGTGAGGCACTCAGACAGAGAATAGGAGACGATTGCTCTCAAGAGAAAGAGATAAGGAGAGAGAGACGTGTGCACGAGCGAGCGAGAGAGAGAGAGACGTGTGATAAGGAGACGTGTGTGCGCGCACACGAGAGAGAGAGAGAGAGATAAGGAAATAGAGATGTGCGTGAGAGAGAGAACCACCATCAGCTCAGTTGTGATCACATGACACTCGGCAGACAAAATGTATCCATACTACTCGTATTGCAAGACATCGCTCGTTTATCAAGTCAAAATTTATTAAATTTAGCTCGTCTTGCAAAACAATCGTAAATCAAGTTACTCGTAAACCGAGGTTCCACTGTACTTGAGAGGTGTTAATCTAATTGCAGCTATAGTTTTTGTCCTGAGCATAAATGCAACAGATCCATTTTCAAAATAAGTGTTGCCTATTATAATGAATGCAGAACTGTTAAAACAAGTTCCAGTTTTCGATTTGATTTTTCTTTTGTTTTCTAGAACTGGAACCTGTAAGTTCTCTTAAAATTCACTTAATGTTGTTTTTTTTTTTTTTTGCACAAGTTCTTTGCTAGTAATGCCATCCCATTAACAATTTTTGGCTTTAGATCTGCCCTGTGGCATGTGACCACATTTTCCCTAGGGTTGAATGCCCTTTCAGTGAGTGAAATTGTGAAGAGAAGAAAGAGTTGAGTGAGTTTACTACAAGATGCTCTCCTGCGTATATAGGTATGCCACAAGTGAAAAGTATGCTCAAACCTTCAGAGTACATGTGCTCTCTTCACATACTGATTTTCAGTCTGCTGTAGTATATCATGCTCAAAGTAAAAAATGTGCTCTGAAGCGAGTTTATACAAATGCAAAAGCATGTCAATCAGTTGAACTGCATTATGAAAAATACAATCATTATAAAGTGTTGAAATTTGAAAAAATTGCATGATTTCATCACTTCAATCATCCAAATCTGAACTCAGTGTAGATATAAAATGTGTTTAACTTCCCTGGTATGTTAGGCCTTATCCTAATGTGTAATAAAGAGTAAGCACAGTAAAAGAGAGGGATCTTTGAGGTGTAAGATTGAGAACGAGGAACAGGATATGAAACAACAACTAAATAGAGGTATATAAATGGTGATCAGGAGAGGCATCTGATCTGCATTCATTAGTGGAGTGTTGGCTGCTGGACTCAGGTTCTGCGTCATACATGACTGGAGAATAAGAATTATCTGGTGCAAAACCACTGAAGAGACAGACTTGGTAAAGTAGTTTAACTTTGCACAGTTTGAATTTGCTATTGTTTTTTTTCTGGTGACTTCCATTATTTATATGTTGCATCAACATGAAATTAACAACTTCTTGTTGCTTTAAAAAAGTTTATTTCAGGGGTATAAATTATTCTTCTATGCTTATATTTAGTGAGTCATATTTTATTATTTATTATTTTATTTACTTATTTTAGGGCCCGCAATTAAAGTATAATGATGCGTTAAACATTTACCCATAATTACAATATAATACATTTATTGTGTACACCACTCTTTACTAAGTGCAGTCGCTGTGTTGTGTGATCAATTCTCAGTTAAAATAAAAGTATAGTTTATACTCAATATAGAACTAGTACACATATAAATGCATATACAGGGTAGAAACTGATTAAACAGAAATGGAAACCAATAATTCTATTAATTGATGAATTATGAACAGTTGACAACAGTGTAAAAGAGAAGTCAAAAAGTTACTGACCTTGGCCAGCTGGCCATCTACCTTCCTTGGGTTTTCAGTAGGGGAGTCTTGTGCTGGCTATTTGTGCTGAGAGAATCTTAATCTAATGATTCTAATGCTCCATCTGAGAGAACTTCTCCCTCTACAGGAGAGTAGCCTACCATCAGAGCAGTGGCACCAAGTGCCACATCAAGACACTGAGAAGAGGAATAAAACAGGGGAGTGTTAGTAACATTTAAAAATATTGTGATACAGTAATCCCTCGCTATATCGCGCTTCGACTTTCGCGGCTTCACTCTATCGCGGATTTTAAATGTAAGCATATCTAAATATATATCACGGATTTTTCGCTGGTTAGCGGATTTCTGCGGACAATGGGTCTTTTAATTTATGGTACATGCTTCCTCAGTTTGTTTGCCCAGTTGATTTTATACAAGGGACGCTATTGGCAGATGGCTTAGAAGCTACCCAATCAGAGCATGTATTACATATTAACTAAAACTCCTCAATGCTCTAAGATATGCATCCCGCGCGGTGTTTGATTGTTTGCTTGTCTCTGCCTCTATCTCACCCTCTCTGACATTCTCTGTGCCTGACGGAGGGAGTGTGAGCAGAGGTGCTGTTTGCACAGAAGCTGTTTGCTTAAAAGATACTGACGCTCCTCTAAAAAATGCCGCTTTATTGCGGTGCTCGGCATATTTAAAAGCACAAAAGCACACGTATTGATTTTTTGATTGTTTGCTTTAATCTCGCGCTCTCTCTCTCTGACGTTCTCTGCGCCTGACGGAGGAGATTTGAGCAGAGGGGCTGTTTCAACAGAGGCTGTTTGCTTAGAAGATACTGACGCTCCTCTGAAAAATGCCGCTTTACTTAAAAGCACACGTATTGATTTTTTGATTGTTTGCTTTTCTTTGCGAGCGCTCGCTCTCTCTCTTAAATTCTCTGCTCCTGATGCAGAGACTCATTTGAAGAAAAGATATATTTGCATTCTTTTAATTGTGAGAAAGAACTGTCATCTCTGTCTTGTCATGGAGCACAGTTTAAACTTTTGACTAAAGGGTGTTATTTCATGTCTAGAGGGCTCTAATAATGTTAACAGTGTGGGAGAGTTTATAAGGGCTTAAAATATATAAAAATAACCATACAAACATATGGTTTCTACTTCGCGGATTTTCACCTATCGCGGGGGGGTCTGGAACGCAACCCCCGCAATGGAGGAGGGATTACTGTATTTATATTTCTGTTGACCAACAAATAAAAAAGCAGTATACATAGCTAATCTGCAGCTCCAGTCAGAGTATGCCAGGTTAAACTAAGTCTTCAGCCTGGATTTAAAAGCTGAGACTGAAGAGGAGTCCCTTATATTAGCAGGCATTTCATTCCACAGCTTCAGGGCCCTGTAACTAAAAGCTTGATGTCCCACTGTTTTTAATCCGTGTGATCTTAAGTAGGCCAGCATTTTGATCTCAATGTGCACTCTTATTTGTAAGTAATAAACTCAGATAAGTAACCATGTCCAATGCCATTTAAGGTTTTATAAGTTTTAAAAGAAAGATTTTGAAATCCGCCTAAGTTTAACTGGGAACCAGCTCAGCATCTGATTTTTCACCTTTATCAGAAGAAGATATTAAGAAGAGTTCAGTCTCTTAGCTTGGAATACAAGTAGTGGTTTTGTGCAGCTGGAGGTCTGCTGTATCTGGTCTCTTAACAGACCTGGGGCCTAATGCATAACGTGCATAGAATTCACACTAAAAAAAGTGGAAATGTGCTTAGGCACAAAAAAATACAGATGCATAAATCTGTGTGCATGTCAACAAGCCTGTTGCCCCTCCCAGACTTCTCCCAGAGTTACGCCTCTTTGAATATGCAAATCAATATATATAGCCCCTTATGTTTTGCGTTCTGTGAAAAGACAATGGCAAAAGCACAGGGGGGGAAAAAAAGTTCAGCGAATATCAAGTGGAGGCAAGGAAAAACATACTATTTGTTTAAGCAGTGATGTAAACAACAACAGAAAGCTGATTGAATAACATTGTGGTGGAGAAACACGAAAGTTCAAGTTCAGAAAGTCGCAAAGTGCCCAAAATAAATAAGTAGTCAGATGTCAAAGTTGCTGTGAATAGGCGAGTTGTAGCCCACTGTCTGAGTGTCATATGGAAGTGTATTATGGTACAGACAAAAGAAAAACAAAATAGGGGCACAGTTGGGGGGGGGGGGAAATGTCCAAATGTAAACTTTAATCTCGAAATTTCCACTGTAATGACGACAAACTACATTATTAAAGTAGAACATTATAAACTTCATCTTAAAATCGTTTAATTTACTAGTTTTTCAGATCTCATCATAACTAAAGTAGCACGTTAAATGCTTCTTTCTATGTTTTATGTGCTCTGTGTGTGAATCTTTATGTGCTTCTTAGGTGGTCTTTCTCTCCCACCAACAGGACACAGAATACATTATATTTGTAATATTACAGCTCTGTGAACAATTTAAATATTAAGATGTATACTTGATATCATTTCATAATGATAGGAATGAAAGCATGTATTAAAAATGGAGTCAATGTGGCGCAGTATTAGCGATAAGCTGGTGCCCTGTCCAGAGATTGTTCCTGCCTCCTGCAAGATGCTTGCTGCGCCATTCGTGACCTTCAATGAAATAATTTACTGCAGAAGTACCGTCTCTCTCAAACATACTAACCCTCAATTCCTGTCCTTTTCTTTCTCCAAGTTACCAATCGCCACACAATCAGCTCTGTAATAGACTCCAAGCCATCTGTAAACTTAGAATGCCAGTTCTTAACTTTTATGAAACATTGAAATATCTTTATAGTACATGTTTAATTATTCTATCCATGTGTCCATCCAGGGTCGCGCCAATCCCTGCAAGCATACAGAGAGGAACAATCCCTGAATGATTGCCAGCTTGTCGCTGCCGCTGTCAGTTTTCTCACATGTTTAATTATTAACAATATACATAATTTTAATGAAGTTTAAATCTTATCTGTATAATAAACATGCTTTACTGCATTTCATCTTAAAAATATCAAGAGCTCCAAGAAGATAGCGCTTGGAAATCTAAATAGACTTGGAAGCCAGTCATATGTAAATACGCGCTTTATCAAGTGGCTCAGGTTGTGCAATATTATAACTGTACCGCAAATTTACAGTGAGGTAATTGTACTTTTTAAGTACAAACAGTTCTACCAGGAACACTTGACGGACTGATTGAATGCATTTATAGTTCTTGGAATGAAACTGTTTCTGATCCGTGAGGTCCCTTGAGGAAAGGTTCTGAAGCATTTGCCGTACTGTATGTGAAAATTTCAAATAGACTGATTCTACACTTGGATACAGTGGGTTTAATACTCTGCAGTGCACTGACTGTGACAACGCTAAAGCAGCTATAATATTTGGAATAGTTTGGCCATTATGTGCACCATTATATGGTTACAGGTTGATTACAATCAGATCCCTTAAACCAGTGTTTCCCAACCTCTGTCTTGTGGTCCCCCTGTGACTGCAGGTTTTTGTTCCAACCAGATTCCTAATCAGTGACAACACATGATACCACTGATCTCATTTAATTAGCTGGTATTTTTTTATTCTACATTCAGAAAAGCTCAGCAGCATGTTATTTACATTTATAAGACATTTAGAAATATTTCTGCCTTTGCTATACATTTAAATGCTTAACTCTTTTCTTGTTTTCATTATATTTTGCCCATTCTCTGTGCAGTTTTTCCCCTTCATTGTAGCTTATTAATGACAAAAATGAACACGGCAGACAACACTGAATAATCAAAGGCTGCAAGTACTATAGCATCAGAACCACTAATTAGTAAATGGATTAATTAAACCAATTAGAACACCTAGAAAAGTTGAATGAAAATCAAGATGAAAATATTGTTAAAGAAAAAATAATTTCCATATAACTGCTTTGTGTGTGTATGTATTAATATATATGCGTGTGTGTGGTATGTATGTATGTATGCGTGTATGTGTATATATATATATGTGTGTGTGTGTGTATGTATGTATGTATGTATGCGTGTGTGTATGTGTGTGTGTGTGTGTGTGTGTATATATATATATATATATATATAT
>JANRMT010062837.1:22895345-22913991 GCA_026402145.1 Polypterus bichir lapradei | reverse complement strand
TATATAGTTAGTGTGTTTGGCTCCAGTAGACCCCCCGTGACCCTGTAGTTCAGATATAGTGGGTTGGTTAATGGATGGATATATGAGAGAGAAAAAATATTATGGGGTGGTCCAGATCTAATTATACCATTTTTGTTACCCTATAACTTCAGTTTATTACATAGATAATCACCCGAAAAATCCTGGACCATCGAAGTGTGCGAACTGATGACATGAAGAATCGTCTTTGTGCCAAACTGGAATCGTCCCCGCATTAATCAGTCATCCAGATGATCTGGATCTGCATACACTAATTCCTCCTCGATCGCGGGGGTTGCGTTCCAGAACCTCCTGCGATAGGTGAAAATCCGCAAAGTAGAAACCATATGTTTGTATGGTTATTTTTATATATTTTAAGCCCTTAGAAACTCTCCCACACTGTTTATAAATATTCTCCGCACAGTTATGCAGTAAACCCTTGTTTATTGCGGTTAATCTGCTCCAGACAGATAAATGAATTTCCACCAAGTAGGATTCTTTATTTATAAATGAAAACCTGTTTACGACCTTTTAAATACGTTTTTTAACGTTATTAGAGCCCTCTAGACATGAAATTACACCCTTTAGTCAAAAGTTTAAACTGTGCTCCCTGACAAGACAGATGACAGTTCTTACTCACAATTAAAAGAATGCAAACATATCTTCCTCTTCAAAGGAGTGCGCGCGTCAGGAGCAAAGAATGTCTCAGAGAGAGAAAATTAAACAAGCAAAAATCAATAGGGCTGTTGGGCTTTTAAGTATGGGAAGCACCGCGGTAAAGCGGCCGCAATGAAGGGATCAATGTGAAGGTAGTCTTTCAGCATTTTTTACAGGTGCATCCGTATCTTCTAAGAAAACACCCTTTGTGCAATCAGCCCCTCTGCTCACACCCCCTCCGTCAGGAGCAGAGAATGTCAGAGAGTGAGAGAGACAGAGAAAAGCAAACAATCAAAAATCAATACGGGCTGTTAGAGCTTTGAAGTGTGTGAAGCACTGCGTGGGAAGCATATCTTATATCGTTGAGGAGTTTTATTTAATACGTAATACGTTCTCTGATTGGGTAGCTTCTCAGCCATCCGCCAATAGTGTCCCTTGTATGAAATCAACTGGGCAAACAAACTGAGAAAGCATGTACCATAAATTAAAAGACCCATTGTCCGCAGAAATCCGCGAACCAGCAAAAAATCCGTGATATATATTTAGATATACTTGCATTTGAAATCCGTGATGGAGTGAAGCTGTGAAAGTCGAAGCGCGATATAGCGAGGAATCACTGTAATTAGATCTAGACCACCCTGTATGCGTATGTATATATGTGAATCATCCACAGAGCAGTTCTGTTGTTGCAGCTCAGTTATGCACATTTGCATGATGATACCCAAACAATGTTCGAAAAATGTATTTATTTATTTATTTTTTTTTTTTTAACTTCCCTCGTACTGGTTTTTTTTTTCTTTGTTGTTTTTGTTTTCTGTGGTTTTCAGTGATACCTTTTTGCTTATTGCTCGTCTATATTTTAAAGAACATCCATTAGAATTTAACTCATTGTCACCCTTCTATAAAAACGGCAGACACAAAACAATAAGTGTTAATGTTTTTGACGTGCAATCTGTTGGAATGACAGATGCATTGCATATGTCTTTGTTATATACAAAAAAAAGAAGTCTCGGGTTGCAAACGTATGCGAACTGCTGCATTTGAAGACGCCGAAAAAGCAGTTTTTATGTTGTTCAGTGATGCTCGTTCAAGAAACATTCCCATTAATTCCTATTCCTCTTAATGTGGCACTCATTCAAGAAAATGTTAGGCTTTTAAACTCTCTTGGGACCTCTGTCAATGGGACAACATGCTGTGAGCCTGCTGTTCCCTGCCTCGGCAATGGACAAACAATTTTCCACAGACACTGCAATCGTGCTTCGGGATGCACTTCAGTGTGACGTTCCCGTTGGATGGGGAGGATCCTTAAAGAGTTCAGAAACCTCACAATATGAAGAAAAGGATGATTCAGCTTCTGATTGATAACTGTGCTTCCCACAACATGCTTCCGCAATTAGATAATGATCGTGTTGAATTCCTCCCACCCAATTGCAAAGCAGTGCTTCAGCCATTGGGTTTGGGCATCATTCACACCCTGAAAGTGTATTATTGCAAGGAAATGCTGAGAGAAATTCTCATCGGCATAATTTGTAGGCAGGAGAAGATTAAAATAACGTGAAGGAAGCTATTGAAGCTGCTTCTATTTCCAACATCCTATCTTTGTGATGCAGCGTTTTCTGCAGTGACAGCAACCAAAACGAGATTGAGTAGACTGAACATAAGCAACACACTTTGCGTGACACTGTCTTCCATCATCCCCAGATGAGATCATCTGGTTACAGGAAAACAAGCTCAGGGCTGCTACTGATTCTGCATTATGGTAAGCTATATAATTTCTATTACGATATAACTTAATAATAATAGATATGTAATGTAAATTGTGTATAAAACTGCCCTACAAATCCGCTTCTAATCCTCCCAACAACATCCAAATTCCCCCACCCCCCCCCCCACACAATGATCCATGGAAAAATTTGCTTCTAATAGTGGTCCTTGGTGTCGGTTTGGGACCACTGCTTTAGATCACACATAGGCAAACCTTGTGAACAACCTGCATTTTGAGGATAAATACCCAGAAGGTCTGATGCAGCACAAAGTATTTTTCAGTGTTTCTCCAGTATTCTGTACTCCACCAGGTATTCTGTTTTTAAGCATCCTAAATATGCTCTTTCCTCCCTTGTGTGTAGTTTGAAACAGGTCATTCAGAAGAGATTCTCTCAAAAAAAGTAAAGGTTGATGTTAACCGTCATGTTTTCTGTAAGGAATCTACAAAAAAAAGAATGTCTGGTATGTCAAGAGTGTTGCCATTTTTAAAGCGTACAATATTAGAAAACACGAAGTATGCTAATTGTGTTTGCAAAGGGATAAAAGACACATGCTTGCCTCAAATTGGCATGCTCATTAAAATAGCCTTTTTAGTCAACATCTGGAGAAAATGCAAATAAAGCCAGCTACATCTTGTTGCGCAAAAATCACCAAACATGATAGTCCTTTTATGGAGGGAGAATTTCTGAAAGAGTGTATGGCTGATGCTGCTAATGTGGTTGTAATTCCCGTGTTGCTCCAGCAGGTTTACTTTTCTTAAACGAGCAATACCTTTAGTCCTGTACCAAGGTTGAATTGGCCAATGAGGACATACAGCAGGGGTAGATGCAAAATGTTTGAAGTGCTCTGTTTTCGTTTAGTCAAAATTGCAGTGCAAGTTCTCAATTAATAAAATACTTCATAAAATTAGTGCATTGATGGAGGTTAAAATTCTATTGAATAAATATTTCAATAAATACATCAGAAATGTATCTACTTCGAAAACCAAGTGTCACCTCTGCTCGCCCTTTTCAGTCTTCACAGCGAGAGAACACATTTTCCGACCAGCATATATTTAACACTCTTGTTCATCTTGTGTCCGCCTTGCCATCTCTCTGTGTCTGTGAGGACCACATGAGCTTTCTCCTGAAAGACACCAAGTTACATCCTTTGGCTCCCCATTATACTCCTGTGGGCCTAATTTCCTGATCACGGTCTATAGAGAGGTGATGTAGATTCAGCTTGCCTCCACATCAAACACCCTGCAACTGCCCAACATTGTAATCGCACACACCTGCCAGGAGTTCGAATACGCTGTTTTTAATTAAAAATACTGCAACGTAGTCCTAAATGTACCTTACCAAAGTGATTTATGCAAGTGAGTAATGCGAATTTTGAAAGTATTCGCATGTGCAGCTGAAAAATAACTTTGCAAGAGGAATTGTCAAGGATCTGAGTTCACAACTGGACAGAACAATGAAGGACTTTAAGTATGTTGCACAGGATGAAAGTACTTAGTACAACTTTTTATCTTTGAGTAATTAATGAGACTTTGATATAAAGTTGATATTCCTGGCCGTGGAGTCCTTGAAAGGTACAACAACTGGACAGGATTTGTTTGCTGTAAATATCCAAGTATGTCATGGGATAGATGTACTGAGAAGTGTCACCATTGAATGGGTCACTGGATCTTGGAGGAAAACATTAGGACTTTTGAAAAGAATTAAACACAAAGTGAACAAGAGGTAACTTTCTTACATTGTCTTATTACCAAGAGGCACTCTGCAAAAACATACTTAAATTGGAACAAGGGTGTCATAATTATGAAATTTTAGTTGATTTATTGTCATGCAAATTATTGCAATTTCTTTTTCTGTTAGATTTATACAAACAACTGTTATTGAGTAAGCATAATAGCTTTTCTTCAGGTGAATATGTATTAAACTATTTATTAGTTGTGAACGTTGGAGCATATAAATAAATATTGCATTGTTTCTTTTAGCCTTTGTAAACCTAAAGGTTACCACAAACTCAAATTTTTGGTACATGCACATTGTATGTTAACACAACCATCTACCATACGTTTGCCTGAGAGAGGTTCCAGCCTGCCCTGCTCAATTTGTCATATCTGCACTCGACCACACATCCATCTTGGACAAGATATGACCTCTCCTGGCCCACTTAACCTGACACCTGTGTAAATTCATCAAGGTAGTAAAACCGCTAAGGAGCCTAGGAAGTTTTTTTGTCCTGAAGACCACTCACAGCTAGTTTGCTATAATGTGAAAAATATCAGAGTGTTTTATATGATGGTGTGCAAGTTTGTGGGGAAAATATTCTGCTTAAAATAGAATGTGTTGGATAAACCATGTGCACTTTCTAAAAAAGAGTAATAGTTTTAAGTTGCAGAGATGGAGGCATCTTTCAGATTGACATACATAATTTATAATTTATACCCTTTCTATTAAGCTAAATTTATAATGTCTATTAATTGCTCAATGAAAAATACACTAAGATTAAAAACCTGTTTTGCTTAAATTCTTGGAATTTCAGCACATACTGGTTTCTTACTGCCATTGTTTAGCAATGGGATTAACTTTAAGACTTGATCAAACAAAATACAATGTGTTGGTAGTTGGTGCTTAGTCTCTGCATGAAATAACTACACTAGACCTGATCACCTGAAATGATTTACTACTCATTTTGAGTTTTATTGTAATCGTGCTTTAACAGTTGGAATGACATAGCTCATAACTGGACTGTGTTTTGGTAGACAATGAATCTGACAGATTGCTGTTGGTGAGCTGTACTTGGCTTTTATGGATGTGTTAACTTGTGATTATATGCAGCAATCTTTTCTTTCAAAGAAATGTTGGACAGATGAATAATTTTTCAGGTTTCTTGTGATATTCTCACCTTTTGTCATCACTGTCTTTCCTTAAATCCCAGAACATAGGTAAGTCAACTGTAGCCTGGTAAAAACAGGCTTACTGAGATTTGAGTAGTTGTAGTTGACAAAAATGTTGCATTATTTGGGGGATGCATGGTGGCCAAGATAGTAACTGAGAACTACATTTTTTAAAAATAGCTGCAAGAGTCAAGTCATTTTATTTGTCGTAATAAACATTGATAGAAATGTGAAACACACAGTACATACTTTGCATCCTAATAGCTGAATAACATCTCAGTTGTAAATTTTAAATCTGATAGGCCTGTGCCAGTCTGATTAATGTGCTGACAGCCGAGTCAAAAATGAGTGATGTTGGATATTTCATAGCTAAAGAACTTTTTCAATTTGAACTCTTTGGTTTCAAATCAAAAGATACAGTCTTTCAACTTGAGAGTAGTGCTTTAAAAGTTTAGATTCTTAAGGCTATTTGCCTAAACTCTTCCACTTTTAGGGCACAGCATTTGGTTTATTTTTATAAGCCCTTAAAACTTGTTGCCTTTTGTTTGTGCTACTTATAGGGCACAATGTGCAATGAAGTGTTGGTTTAAGTAGAAACTTGGCACAGTAACATTGCACTGTTGGCTTAAATCCTATGCTTCTGTTAATTGCATAAACTACTGTTGGTGATGAGTTGGACTGCACTGTATAAAAATATTTAACATTTAGAGACTCTCCAAATTTCCAGTTGATCACAGCAGTGTTAAGTGTTACCTCTCTCAGATAAGAAAGCCTCCCTACTGCTTCATCCCCCTATTCCCTCCTTTATTCCACTTATGGCTTACCCTCATGCAGTTTGTTTAATCAAAATTTTCCCCATTATGCAATTCAGCCATAATTTTGTTTGGAGTTGTATACTTGAATAACGTTTTTTCTGGACTTCTAAAATTTACCACCTTTTTATAAGCATGTGGTCATCAGCGGAGTATAGCTTAAGTCAGACTCTTTATTTTCTATTTCTGGTGCAGAATTGCTTAATTGCTAGCTTCCTAGCATGAAGTTGGTGGATGAACATAGGCCGTATGCATCCCTATACCATTACCTGACCACCTTTTCTGTCTTTCAAGTGCCTCTCTTGTGCAGCTTTCTGAATGATATGTATGATTTATTTCTCTAGTGTGACTATGCACAAGTAGCCCATCTTCAAAGTTTGGAGTGCCAAAGTTTAGTAGAAGTTACCAAAACAGATGTCTTCCAAAAAAGCTTATTTTATATTCTCTGTAGTGGCAGTTTGTCTGCTTTAGGGTGAAACTGTAGTCGCACACTCTAATACAGTTTTCAGATGTTTTGTATTCAATTGAACTTGGCTGCAGAATCAGTTTGGTTTAAGCTGTTAAAACTCTGTAAATTTTTCTTCATATTATGTTTTAACAATCCTATTTTATTCTGTATCATCTGTAGTTATTGAACAATAGACCAGACTCTTGTGGAAATTCTCTAAATAAACATTTAAATTGTTAGTTTCTGGGTAGTTTGAAGTATATATGTATTCATTACCTATACAATACAGCACAATACAATACAAGTGCTTTGATACAATATTACTTTTTTATTACTCTTTAATAATGTTTTTTGTATCAGTATGCTGCTGCTGGGTTATGTGAATTTCCCCTTGGGATTAATAAAATATCTATCTATCTTAAAGTGTTCTCAATGATGCATGTCATTGGAGTGTTATAGCCCAACCGTAGAGAAAAGTTCAAAGGGCTGACGCCATTTAGTGTATTAATCACTCTGGACAATGACTTTTTCTGATTGTGCCATAAAGCATGCTCTATTAAATCAAAACCAAATTTTACCTGCTCTGGAGTAGCTTGTGAGCACAACATTTAACTAAAGTTACTTGGATGCTTGGACCTTCCTTTTATAAATATTTTAAAAATGTTGTTTTTCACTGAAATCTTATTTTTTTGTTTACTTATCTCTGTATTGGCCTTTGTAAAACTGAGTTGCTGCATGCCTTGTTTTTGTTTGTAACATTTTCAAAATGGATATGGTGTTTTCTGGGGATTTATTAAAGCTCTGCACATTCCAAACAAAAAAAGATATGACCTTATTCACATTGAATGATAACACTTTTGCCAGAATGTACTATCCAGTTAGTGTTCAAAAGCTATACTTTTTGTTAGAACAATCTTCAAAAATCAAAATGAGTGCCGTGTTAAAAAAGGAGAGAATTGATGGGTCATCAGTTTTGCTTTTGACAATGGCAGTCATTGCACAGTTTAAAACTCCTCATTCTGAATTTTTATTCTCTGCAGATGGATTCCCTGCCACTTGACTCTTATTAAAGTAACTGAAGCACATTTGAATATTAATAACACTATTTATTGATAAACAAGAATTCTAGATAGATTAAAACCTTAGACTGACCATTTAGTCTAAGTGCAGAAGTGTTAGCTAAACTTATTGTAGCTAGGATAGAAGACAGTTTTATATCCTATACATTATTGCTTATGTTTTCCTGAGATGCAGCATGAAAAAAACATGCGCTATGACACTGTCTACTCTTTGTTTAGAAGTTTTATGGATATTTTCCTGTTTTTAAAATAAACATTTACATTTATTTGGCAACTTGTTAGGCTTAAAAGTTCTGCTCATCACTCTAACACAATAGGCTTGTGTGTTACCATTAGGGATTGGATGATCTCAAAAGATCACATTATTATTATAGTGACAAATTTATCATGGTTCCCAGTATTATCATATTATTAATGTGATAATTTCTTAAACATTAATACACGTTAAAATCACTTAACTACATTTTTATTAAAACAGAAAATAAGCTGGTGTCAGATCCACTAGCTCCAATGTTTTAAACCAGTATTTTTGTGCTATAAAAAAAATACAACTTGCAAACTGGAGAAAAATACTATTAATGTAATAGCCACAAATAAACACAAATTAGATTTTTAACTCCAAAATCAAAAAACAACTCTCGGATATACAACTTTTAACATTAAAACATCAGAAATGTAAACAAATCAAATAAACAGCAGTGATTTACACCTCTTCAAAAAGAGATGCTGCTGGCCTAATCTATATGTATTCAGTTTCCTTTTTTGTAAGTTAAAGTGTAGAAATGTCATTTACTTTGCCCTTTTTAATCTTTGACCTAAGAGGGGAAGATAATGTACCCACAGATACTGACTAGTCTCTTATAGTACATTGGTTGCTGGAATGCATAAATGCTTCCTCACAACATTTGCAAGGTGAGGTAGCTCTGGTTCTAGGATGGGTGGCCATATGCAGTAAAGGTAAAAAGCAGAGATTAATGGGTGGTGGGTTATACAGATGTGATTAAATTTAGCCTGATACTTCTGATTCAATAGTAGCGTTTAGTCAGATGGTGGTTTCATTGCTCTTGTAAAGCCCCTTTCACACAGACTTTGTGTGAATCTCCAGTGATTAATTTACACATTCTGGATGAATGTATGAATATAGCTGTGGTGGAAAACCACAAACATATTATGGGCTTATATCATGATAGACCCTCTATACTTCATTGGTTTCTTTTCTCTCTTTTTTTTTTTTTTTTTGTCACTCAGGGACTTGGACACAGCAATGGAACATGCACAGGTTTCAACCATACCATATATATGGCTGTAAATCCTTGTGCTGTAAAGTCCTGTTTTTGGAGAAAAATCCCCTAAACCATTATTTTTATTTTGTTGATACTGGTGTAAACAGGTTTTTGAAAATTTAAATACTTGTAAAAAAAATTGTACTTGCTGTTCTCATTTGCAGCTCATTAATTGTAATAGAGTAAGAAGTTTATTTTTGGATGTATAATTTTAGGTCAGATAATGCCAGAAACCCCTTGACACATAAGGGGATAAACACCAGTATATTTAATAGGTAACAATTATAAATCTTATTTAAAGGGATGGACATGTATAAATGGACATAAATACAAAAGGATGAGCGCACATAGCCTTTTAAAGGCGAAGTTCAATGTGTTTGCAGAATGCCCAGCAATTTTTATTTTTTAAATATGCATGTTCAAAAGGGCAATGTCAGCTTGTCAGTTTGCAAAGAGAGAGAGATGTTTTTGTGAAAGCTTTCTCCCCCACCCCCATATTCACTTTGGTTAAGGCTGCACCTTCCTTGTTTCTTTTATAGCAGCGTTGCTCAAATTATAAGCATTTCTTGATTTGCAGGTGCCCTATGAGCAAATAGTAAAAATAAAAAGCACATCTGGTACAAATGTTTGTTTTATTTGTGTATGACAGGTTCTGTGCTCCATTCAATCATATCTGTATATAGTATTTGAGTGTTATTTTTGGCTAATTGAAAATTAAAAGCTTATAAAAAAATTTGGGAAAATTTACATTAGCCACTCCCATTTCTTTACAGGCTCTGTTTCACTTTTTTAAATTTAAGTTTGAAAGCACAGTTGGTTCATTTTTGCTTGAATGCAGAGTCATGACTGAGAAAGCTAAATTATGCTGTGAAAGCTGAAGTTTGCCTCATAGTAACAAGCTTTTTACACAGTAAGAAGCATGAGAAATCATTCTTAACTGGCCGTTTACTAGTTTATAGTTATCATGACACAAAGTTTTACAAGACTTTTACAAATTCTATAATGTTTCTGCCCAATGCAATGTGGTGTTGATGCTGCAGGTTTGAGCAGAAAACTACCTTTGCCACTTGGTCCTTTGTCTCTATGCTCTGCTGTGGTATGCTACTTGGTTAGACTCTGTCATGTCTCCTGCCACCCTGCACTGCAAAGGTATGGCTCTTTGTAGAATAAGTGTAGGTACTAAAGATACCGTCTGGAAATATGGCCTTTCATTTCAGGATGTGCTGAATCAGTGACACAGCTTAAGTTTAGAGTTCAGGACCTCTGTTTTTAAGGTTTTATAGAGAGAATAGCTTCCAGGTCCAAATGTTTTCTTCCTTTAAATGAACCCCCATTGTGTTTATAGTTGCTGTGTTTGGCCACTTGCAAAAATTGTTTAGATTTATTTAAAAAGAAATAATCTATAGTTTGCAGCGTGCCTTTGTCCAGACTAGTTGTAAGTTGGCTGCTGATAAAAATTAGATTCTTTGTTGCCCTATGCACATTAGTTCGTTTAAGTACTGCATGCAGGATGTAAAAAAGTTTCTCTTGTCATTGGTATCTGTTTTGCTTAGTTTGTCGAAGATTTGCATATTTTTCTAGCTTTGTACAATAGTTTTACATAGACAACTTTATGTAGTTTGTCTTGCAAGTACATAAAGGTTGAACATACATTCCTTTCTTTCTTTACTGCTGTTGCCATTGTATGTTTGCAATTTCATTGCTTCATTTCATTACCTTCTGCTGCTATTTTAAAAGTTAATGTTTATCAGCCTAAATAGTTCAATTGCAGCAAGCCCCCTCTTACTAATTTTAAAAATTGGCAAAATGTCAGAAAACAGTGTGATAACATTTTTCTACAAAGTTTGTGTAAATGCTTCAACTATAATAGCTTACACAAAGCAAAATTGTGGAGATCAAAAATGATTCCCTTAGTCTACTTCAGTTGTCTATACATGAGAGAACCAAAACGGCTATTGCCAAAACTAATTTTTACATTTGTATACCATTGTCCAAATTTATTTTTATACAGTGCAGCTTAAGTGTTGAAAGCAGCACTTATGCACAGTTTATGCCGGGGAGATTTTTTTTTTTTTTAATTAAGATTTCAGCTATCCATCATTCTTTGTCACCATCACTTTGTGAGGTGTTGTCAATAATACAGGGCAAAAGTGAAGAAGATTGTTGCTGGATGGAACACTAGTTTCTGGAATGTAATTGTGTTCTGAGTTGAATTTCACTGTCAACCACTGCTTTGCACTTCATTGTGAGTATTCCTTCAGAGAATATGTTGCGGCCTGCAGAGGGAGCATTAACTGCACAAACCCAACACAGACACCAGGCACAAATCGGCACACTGCACACATTTTGTGGGGAAACGCTGTTCTCTCACTCCCCACAGCAGCAGTACAGCACCCTAAAGCACCAATACATAATACAATCAAGCACAGTACTTTGTATTTATCATCATCTCTCTCTCATCTGCCCCTCCTGCTCCCAGAGAAGTGGTAGCTGCAATACCCTTGTGTGGCGCGGCGCGAGTAGCCGTGAGTCTAGGTAATTCTTGGTAACGAAAACCAATCAGATCGTTTTCTGTTACCAAGATTCTACCAAGAATTGAAAGCTCGGGCCAATCGCGGCCTGTATCGGCTACCAAGAATTGACCATTCACAACCCGTTTCTCCTACCAAGAATTGACCATTCACAGCCCGTTTCGGCTACCAAGAATTGGCCAATGACGGATCACTCGGCTACCAAGAATTGACGAATCACGACTACCAAAACTCGGCAAGGGCGGGCCAGCCTCTTATCAGTTAATGTATTCTGCAAAAGTTTGTTCGAGTCAGCACACAGATGCTTTGCGATTTGCGTTTATTTTTGAACTGTCTAAAAATGTTACTCGTGTCAGTTTGTGCAGATATAGTTACATTCACCTACACATTTTTGAATGATTTTTTTTAAACATTCTTGGTTAAGTTTATTACATTTATTAAATACTAGCCAACCTGCGGCATACCATACGCCGCGTAATCAGGCCGTTTTTTTAATGATTAAGCACAGGGAGAAAATTAACATTTGAAAAATCTAATGTAATAAATCAGCAAGAAAAGCAACATTGTAACAATGCACGGAACGAACCAACACACAATCGTCTGTGACTGAAAACTAGCGGACCGCCATCGCGCCTTCTCCTGCCAGACGGAGGGATGGGGGTGCATGACGCTCAGGCACGGAGGGTGGAACGGGAGGAGAGGAGGACGACGTCCATTCTGCTCCCTCTCAGTATGCACTGCCTGCTCATGTGCCCACCTCCAACTCATCACTTGAGTCGTTGTCGTCTTTGCACAGTCCAGATGCACCTGTGACTCACGTAGACTTTTCATTGCTCTGTGCGGTTTTGGCCGCTTTTCTATATGTAATCCACCAAGACACCTGACCACGGTAGTAGCGAGGTGGGAGGGGGCTGTGTACAAAGGGTAGGGATGTAACCAGTGGAAGCGTATGAGTCGCACTTAGTGGGAATTTCACCGTTTGCAGCCCGAATGGGGTTCAACGGCTTACCCACGCCTCTCTGCGCCGGGTAGACACACGCTCAATCTCATGCATAATTATTTATTGAATGCTAAACACTTCTGGAAAAACATGGTTGTCTATAACAGGTAGGTGTGAGAATACAACAGTAAGTGAATGAAAAAATGGAACTCTGGAGAGAGCAAAATACAACACAATAGTGAACCCACGGCATAACCGCCGCATAATTATTTATTGATGGTTGAACACTTCTGGAAAGACACAGTTGTCTAAAAAGGGAGGGTTTGAGGATAGAACAGAAAGTGAATGAAAAGATGGAACTCTGGAGAGAGCAACATATAATTGTCCATTTGTGAAGAAGACGAATGTTTGTCGCGGATGCGAATTGCTGTATGTAGCGTGTAAAACAGTTTGCCATGGTGCACGCGGTCATGCGTCGTAACCAAAAACTCTGTTTTTAAAGACTGCTTACTTCATTGTGTTTTAACCTCAGTTCTAAAGGATTGTTTTAAGGATCCCATGGGATACCCTCGCAAACAGTTTTACACACTGCATATGGCGATTCACCTCCGCGAGAAACATGCCTCTATGAACTGTCAACGTGGCTCGGAGGTGCATATAGCCTCAACGACAGACGAACATAAATGATGCCGGTTTTTCTGTGTCGTCACGTCCGAGTTGGTGGGTGTGGCTCTGCGAGTTGTCGTCGTATCCAATGGTCTTGGAGTTGGTGGGCGTGGCTTCTTCCTGCGTGCGTCATAGGTGTCTTACTTGTCGGCGGCTTAGTGAATCCACGCCCCTTCTGGTGTGCTTTCCATGGGTGTCTTGCCTTAGTGAATTATATATATAGATTTGTGCAACACGTGCAAAGACAGATATAATAATTTATAAATAAACATTGAATTGTATAATCATAGTTTAATTTTACAGAGTGAGCTTTAAAAATATGAAGTGCTCTATAATTATAAAAATACAAGTCATAGAAAGTGAAAAGGTTTTTTTTTTCCTTGACTTCATCTTTGCCAATTTAAAAACTTTTTTTTAATTCATTGTTTGGGTGAGTTCATTTTTATCTGAAAGATAAATCAACTATGTGTACATATTTCCTACAAAACACCCTTGGAAAGTCTTTCTGGTATATTAAGACCAATGATTGTTAATGAATTACTGCAGTAAAAATTATATATATACTGTGTATATATGTACCTGTAAAAACAAGAGACTGGTATTTTTTTTTTTTTTTTTTAATACTTAACACTAATTTCACAAATCGTTCATATCAAGGCCAATATAGAATAATAATAATTATACTCTATATTAACATTGATGTTATAAATTAGGCTTATAAAGTAGACCTACAACTTTAATACTCAGACGATTCTAATTGTGCTGTAGAATAATATATATATATATATATATGGTGTGTATGCTGTTTACCAGAACAGTTATTTTGCACAAAGTATATAAACATTTCCCTTTGCAATATTTCCAAATATTTATTTTTACCTACTTCAAATTAATTAAATGTCAGCATCAACTAGAATATATTACTTCCCAAATGTTATAAATACATACAAACACAAGGCTGTGCACTATTATTTATTCATTCTTATTGTGCTTTCATTTTTATTGTATCCCTCTTGATGATCTGTGCAGCTGTCTCTGACCATAGTAAAGGCGCTATATAAGGAAGTGAAATGCATTATTTATGATTCAATAGAATGGGCAGGCAGTTTAAGTGTGATTTTAACTATGTGTGTTGTCCATGTGTTCCTTGACAAATCAATCATTCATTAAACAGTTTTTGTTTAATCAAAAAAGAAAAATAAACTACAACTGCAATGTAGGATTCAAAGCACCGTTTGTTGAAGAGAGTTTTTTTTTTTTTTTTCTTCCATTCGGCAATGTGCCTTGAGCAAGATTCGAACGCGGGTCCCTGCAATAATTTCTGGTAGATCGTCTATCAAGAATTGCAGCTATACCTCGACTAATGCGCGATATCCTTGGCGCAGCATGCCTGCCATAAGTCTCTGCTCTTTCCAGAGCCCACCCAATGACATCAATAGAACCCAACAGGGATGGCGAAGTCCAGCTTCTCAGCATGCCCTGCAGGGAATAATGCTCTAACCATGTTCTCTCCCCTGGTCCTTCCATCCAGCTAGCGTCCTTGCCAAACACAATATGCATTAGCTTTTGCTTTGAGCTAGAAAGCAGCATAGCAGAACGGTGGTTAGTACTGCTGCCTCCATTTCCAAAAGACTTGATTACTGTCTTTTCAGAGTTTGATTTTCTCCCCGTGTCTGTGTGAGTTTTCAGCTGGGTACTTTGAATTTCATTCCATATCCCAAAGATTTTCAGGTTAGTTTCATTGGCTTATTATAAATGTGTATGTGTGAGACTGGATTAAGATATGAAGTGGTTCCCTATCCAGAGAAATTAATGTCTTCTATCTCGAAGTGCCAGGATAGGCTCCTATCCTCTGACAATATAATTGATTTAATGGAGTTTAAAGAGTCAGTTTGGTAGAAATGCACTTTTACCGTGTTACTGTACACAGTTCATTTGCATGGGTGATTTGAATCCTAACCCTAAACTTAGAATTTGAAAAAAGTCAATTTTGAAATTTTGTCTCCAATCTAACAGATTGCTTATTTACTGGATATACTGAAACACTCTATTCAAGTTTTTCTGGCTTTGCAAACTGAAAAGAGCAATTAAATTGGCACACAAATTAATTCAAGATATTAATACATTATACTCTTGCATACTTGAATACTGCCTCAAAAATGTGATGTATTCCAAATTAATCTTGCAACGTCTTTTTCCTGTATATTTAAGTATATGTAAACTACATATTGAATTCTCTTAATATACCTTCCTTAAGTCATCAATATTACTGAAAGATTTTTTTTGTTACAGTATGGCACTTTTATACTTCCACCATTGTAGAAGTCATTTATTCTGTCTTTGGTTCTCATAGAAAAGACAGCACTGTAGTGTTTTTGAGCTAACACTTTAGGAATTTTGCCTCATTTACTGTATTAAAAAAGGAAGATGTATTTGGAAAGAATAGTGAAGCCTAACTGAAGGCACAAAAGTAGCCTCAAATGTTTTTTTGTTTCAGGTGTCCTATGCTCGTCCTAGCTCAGCTTCCATTAGAGATGCAAATCTGTATGTCAGTGGACTTCCGAAAACCATGACTCAGAAAGAACTGGAGCAGCTTTTTTCTCAGTATGGGCGCATTATTACATCTCGTATTCTGGTGGACCAAGTTACTGGTGAGCAAGCATCTTTCTGTGATCTTTCATTTAGGCTGATTACCCACAAAAATCTGTTTATATTCAACTTTCAATATAGATTATTGTAGATGTTTGGGTGGTGCTGTTATTCCTAGTTTGACCGTTTTTCAGGTGGAACCTTTTGGTTATGTGTTGGACGATTCATTAATAAAAGTATGTTTTTACTATAAAACACCCATGCTTAAAAATATAAACCATTTTAAGACCAAGAGTAAAAATCTTGTCTTAAACTTTTCTTTCTTGCCCGTGCACTTCTGTAATATAAATATATGTGTGTGTGTATATGTATGTAATACAGTGTGTGTGTGTGTGTGTGTGTGTGTATATATATATATATATATATATGAGAAGTATTTAAAGGTGATTAATATTAATATAAATGACAATTTAACCTGTTGTGTGGTTCACAGGCAGATGTCTATCAAATGAGTGTTGAAATTCTTGAAAGTTTTAAAAATGTAAAAATTTACTTTTTGTTTAAATCTTAAGATTTCAATTTTTTGTGACAGTTAACTAGCATCTGCTTTTTCCAATATACATACTTAAAAGTTGGTCAGCTTTTTTTTTTTTTTTTTTTTTTTTTTAAGTTACTTGTGGGTTACTTTGTGCGCAAAAAAAACAAAACACACACACCCTGAAAAATTCCCTTGAGTGTTAATGGTGTCCAGTATTGTGCTATCTTCTATTTGGTATCATTTTAGAGTGCACAAAGAAGGATTCTTCAGCTGTGGCTATGCAGCAACATTTAAAGTGTGCAGGTTTTCCTCTGATCCATAATGTATGGCAGTTCAAATTCATTTGCCTGAAAGGAGAATCCTATATTCTGAATCCTGTGTATGAACACCCAAATTGGTTTCTGTTACCTGTAGAATAGACTACAACAAACCCACTTGCTTGTAAAGCAGTGACATCTCCCAAGCTTGTTTATCTTGCAAATTGTCAAAAGTTAAATCTAAGCATTCCTGGTTTACTGTGGAGTGAGGTTTTGAAAGACGTCTCTACGGCTGTGCCAAACTGTGGTTTTGTTTTTTTTTTTTTTTTTTTAAATCTATGCTCCATACTATCAATGGTCTCCATTATATTTGTGGAGCTTCTCCCCATCTGGATAGACTTCATATGGCACTCATAAAGAAATTCCAGAATTTGACTCGACAAGAACATCAACATTAATATTCAGTACATATTAACAAACCATTGTATGGCAACACTGGAATGTTTGGGTGAAGAATTTTGTTCAGATATTGGAGCTGGTGATAGCCAGTACTCAAGTCACAGCTGGTGGTAAAATGCTTAAAATGAAACTGTCTTAAAGGGTGTAGACAAGGACAATGCATCAGCTGCCTACATGTAGCAGCATAATGACTGTACTAGGATAGTTTCTCATTTGGTTTTCCACAAGGTTTCACAAAACTGGGAGCCTGTATTTAAACTAGAGCAAGAAGGGCATCAGGGAAAGCTGATTTGTAGTTATGTCTATATTTTGATGCCAGCTTGTTTATAATGGGCCTGGAAAGTAAACCTGTTACATGTGCTCTGTTGGTTTTTAAAGTAATACAGCTCTTCATTGGCATAAGTTTAATTTTACCAAATTCTCATTGTTTGAAATTTCACTTTTTTACAATTTCTTTGAGTAATTCTATTAATTTTTTTCCTTTAATTAAACTCCAGAGCTGTACATAGAATTCAGTAGGAGCTCCTCTTACTGTTTCTCTTTTTGTATTTTATTTTTCTGCTTCCGCATTTCTTTAAAGTTTCTTGTTGTTTTTTAATTAAATATGGTGGTGTTTGGTTACCCATGTTTTGGTATAATTTTATTTTTGTTTCTATAATTCTTTAGAACACATACTTGCAATATTAGTACCTATTATGTGCCAACCTTTTAATCTGTAGCAAACAATCATTTTGTATATTTTGATTTCACTTTTTTAAAGAATCTTGAACAATTCTCTGTCTTGTATCTCCGTGACACATTTTGAATTTTTTTCTTTCCTTTAAAGCTTAGTTTTTTTCCTTTGCTTCTGTTACTTTTCTCTCTTCTGTCTGTTTTGTAATTTAACTGTGTTTTGGTATTTAATGTGTGTGGTATTTTCCTTTATCAATTCTCACTCTTCTCGAACAACCATATACCATTCCCTTAACGTATACTAAAAGACGTGTTTTTTTTTTTTTTTTTCTGCATTCATATTTAAATTTTATCTCGAATTAAGTTTAACTTCTATAAGGTTTCTCTACTGGTCTTTGCTGAAGTTTATTTCAGCTATCAGTAGTTTATGGTCTGAGAGAAATACACTTTAAACAGTGTGAGTTTCTTTTTTTTTTTTTTAAACTTCAGTTCTTTGAGCACTTAAAACCTAGCTAATCTGTTTCTTACACATGGATTTTACTTTTCCCTCTCAAGACATGACTACTCAGATATATTTTTTAATTTGTTTGTAGTTGGTATAACCTTAGCCTATTTTTTCTATTTGCCAAATTCTTTACAATTATTACTTTGAGTTGCTAACAATACCTTTAATTTGTCAAAGGTTTTCATGTATTTCATGTTTAGTTACAGCTGCATCAATGTTCCTTAAAGATTTGCCATTATTTAAAAAATCCACAATAATTCTTTATTTTGCCTAATTGTTTGAATTTTAATATAAGTACTTCCACATTCCTCTCCATTAGAATTAGAAAGGAGAGGTTGGGGGGAAAAGGGAAACCTGTGTCATATTTTTTAATTTCCTTTTATTAGTAAATATATTCCTGGATGCAAACAATGTGTGTGTATATGTGTATATATATATATATATATAGAGAGAGAGATAGATGGATGGATAGATAGATAGGTGTGTGTATATGTGTATATATATATAGATAGATAGATGTATGTATGTATGTGTGTGTGTG
>JANRMT010062837.1:22867177-22885345 GCA_026402145.1 Polypterus bichir lapradei | reverse complement strand
TTTTATATAGTATAGAGAGATGTGTTTGCTGACGATATGATCGCCTTTTGGGGACAGTCGCGGTGGGTCTTGTGTAGACTGGTGAGACACTTAAACAAAACCTACCAAATTCCTTCCCCTCCCACCTCCCTCTATACCAGAAGAAATGTAATCAGTCTTGAGGACTCAAACAGCATTTCTGTAATATATAAAAACATTTTACGGTCCCTCCTTTTTAAAGATCCAAGAGGACAGTGGGAAAGGGATCTCTCACTCAACATCTCAGAAAAGGAGTGGAAGGTAGCAATGCACAATATTCACTTGAGCTCCATATCTGCAAAGCATAGAATTATTCAACATAAAATGATATATCGTGCACATCTCTCATTTAAAATTGTCCAAAATGATTCCCAGGGAAGATCCAACCTGCAAACTTTGCAATCAAGTTCCAGCCTTACTGGGCCACATATTTTGTGGGTGCACCAAATTAACATCATTTTGGACAAAAATTTTCAAATGCCTCTCAGACAGCCTGGGTGTCACATTTCATCCTAATGCACTAACAGCTGTTTGGTGTACTTCTAGATAGGCTTAAAGTGGAGAAGGACAAACCAATTGTAATTTCCTGTACAACACTATTGGCACGTAGGATTCTTCTAGTTGAGCAAGATAAGTCTAACTCACCATTTTTAAAGTCAGTGGATGTTATATATTATCTAAAATTGGAAAAAATTGAGGATCTGTATAAACCTTTTTCAAAACCTGGCAGGATCTGCTAAATAACATTTTAGAATAAGCATTTAAATTGAGGAAGTGGATTCTCTCCCCATTTTCTATTCTATCTAGTTTTATTTATTTGCACATTTTTACAATTTAAGTGCTACTCTGCTAGCTCTCTTTCTCATGGTTGGGAGTAGATTTGTTACAAACCAGTTGTTAAATTTGACTTGCATGTATGGAATGTGTTTTGATATTAATAAAATATAAAAATAAAAAGAATCAAAACCAGATACTGAATGTGAAAAAAATGTTCAATGTGTTTGAAAATGTCATCATTCTTAAGAATTGATGTGTAAATGGGAATTCTTTTTTCTGAAATATACTAAACTGATCATTTAAGCATTTGCGCAAAATGTATTGTGCCCACAAATTTTGAAATATTTCACAAATATGCAGAGCTTTGAATTTGGTTTAAAAAGTTTTGAATATGTATAATTGGTATAATGAAAACATCTCCAATTTTGCTTCTAAAATGTTTTAAATGTGAAAAGCTTCTTTTCTTTTAAGCTCTGATCAAGTTTTAAGGAAAATGTTCTTTTGATAATTCTAAAATACAAAGGAAACAATTTCTTTCAAGAATAAAAATGCTTTGTGTGTTTGAGAGAGAGGTTGAGTAACACACTGATTTTTGGGAAGTGCAGAATGTATTGAGTGCAGATAATGCTATTTGTGTGTGCCAGCAGATTAGTTAAATAGGATCCAAAAGTGAAGGCCGCTTCTCTTGCATATGTAGTATATTGATATGGTTTTAAATAGTTTTAATGTGAGTTGTTAGGTAACTTAAGAACTAATAAGGAGCAGTAGTATGATGGCACAGTGATTCACTGCTGCCTGGCAATAAACGGAAATTTAAGTTTGAATGTTTTCTTTGTATGAGTTTGTGTTCTCTCTGTGTGTAGGTTTTCCTGTGGATGCTTTCTTGTTGCATGGTTTCCTAGTTGTTGGATTTCTTCCTTTTCAATGCTGAATCGGTTCACCAGCAATATCTCCTTGACAATGAGACCAGTGCTGTGTGGAGCTGAGCTGGATTGTGTCATATTTCATGCTCCCTATTTGAAGTTCACAGCTGTGAACTAGGATTGCATCATTAGAGGCTGTCCGGGGTTTTGTTTGTCTCCTGATGAGTAAAGTGAGAGTGGAGAGTCCATGTATAAGCAGTTAACTTGTTAAAAGATTTTTTTTGTTGTTTTAGTGCATTGATTTGTTTTCAAACACAGTGTAAGTAAATACTCTAAAAATCTTAACATGCAGTGAACTGAGAGAAAGCAAATGTAAGCATGGGAGTCCAGTGTGTGTTACTGCTTTAAAAAGTGAATGCTAGAAAAAAAATAAAACAAATGAGTTTAAATGTGTTACTCAGTCACTTGAACAGTCTATGTTGTAGGTGAAAGGGATCTCCGTGACTGAAGTGCATTTAATGAAGTTTAAGTGAGTCTGAGAACGTTTGGTTAAAGATGTGTGAAAATTGGTAGTGGTGTTTGAAAGGATGAAGCATTAAATAAAAGTATTTATAAAATTGGGGAAATGTATTGGGTGCAATGGAAACGTCTACACATTTGTTATAATATTTGCACAGTCTTCCCTTTGAGTACAGCATAATCCGAGGCTGAAATATAATAAAAAATGTGCACATACCTGGACAATGCTCTGCAGTTAAAAGCAATGGCAAAAGGGAACAAGAGGACTGGTTTAGCTTATTTTGATCTAAAAAAAAATAGGACTATACCGGTCCAGATTTTTGATTTCTTTCTTGACTTCTGCTTACTTTGCTGACTAAGATGTTCTCTGGTGGGTACCGGTGCGTTGTTTTCATCCATTAATGGTTACCGTGAGTACAGAGACAAACCAAATGTGTTGTTTAGAATAATTAACTGAAAATAAATTTTGTGCCGTGACCTCCATAGAACATGACCCTTTAGGCAGAATGTTGTGATTATTATTAGCTACTCTTACTATTTTTTAGCTTCCCATCCCTAGACATTTGTGTTATCTGTAGGATGGGTTATGACATATGGCTCATATTAGATGATGTTTCAATGTTTTTGATAACTGATATCCTTTCACTTCACTTCACATTACCTCAAAAAAGAAAAATAGGTCAATAAAATTGATTTTTTTTGTATTAAATTAATTTTTTGGTTAAAATATATTGTAAATGTTTAGGTTAGAATGTTACTTTCATAGTGGCGATGTTTATATGATAATGGTTTGAATATTGAGACCATCTGAATGCCTCTTCCATTAGTATGTTCAATCTTAAGATGGACTATTTTATATTATGCTTTTCAATAGAGTGAAGGTCACATCACCTTAACTAGATAAACTATAGAGGTTTAGATGTTTTTATTGAAGGATCTATTTAGAACATAGACGCAATGAAAGGAGATGTGTACATTGTGCTATCACTTGCAGAAGATATAAGCCGAAACTGAATTAAAATGAGCATCCGTTTTTTTCTGCTAGTCTAACACTTCATAAGGTATTAATATGGGATCCATAAGTAACCTTTAGCAAATACAAATGAAGTATTGCAATACTGACAACACTGAAGTTTTTACACCTACAAGCAGAAGGTGCTGTTCCTAGCCAATCAAGATAACAGCATCTGAATTTGGACCTAGAGACTGGGCTGTAATAAAGGTCTGCAAACAAACAAATTGCATGACTCTCTAAAGAAAAACAAGCCATACCAGAAGATGGATCATGCCATGGATCAGTCCATCAACCATTTCACTACTGAAGCTCAAATGAATGAGATCAAAATGGGATGCAAACAAGCCAGCTAAAGGTTTGATGTGTGTTAGCTTGTAACCTGACACCACAAAGAGAAAATGATTAGATCAAGAGTTTGATATCCTTTACTCTGGGTTGTGAATTTTGTCATATCGACATACGCGGAGCTGAAAGAAGCACTGTTAGCACATTACAAACCGCAGCCTTTGATTATAGCTGAGCGGTTCCGTTTTTTTAAATGAAACCAGCGCGAAGAGGAAAGTATCGCTGAATATGTTGTGGCCTTGAAACAGTTGTCAGCGAGTTGTAATTTCGGGACTTTTCTGGAAGAGGCGCTGTGAGAAGTTAGCATGTGGCATACACTGTGAAGAAACACAAAACTTTTGTCGCAAGTAGACTTAACTTTTCCTAAGGCTTGTAAAACGGCGCTGGCTATTGAACTTGCTGCTAAAAACTCGAAGGAACTTGCTTGCAAATCCACTTTGCAAACAGAGTTGGTGCGGAAAGTGTATCGCTCAGGAGAACAGTCTGCTCAAAAAGAATATCGCCCCATGTCATTTAAAAAGAAAAAGGCATCAAGTTTCTACGGAAGGGGAGGAGAGGACTTTAATAAGGACAACAAATGTTATCGCTGTGGGGGCAAGCATGATGCTCAGACGTGTAAGTTCAAAAACAAAAAATGCTTCTCCTGCTCTAAAACAGGTCATTGCGCCCGCGTGTGCAGAAACAAAACCGAGAATAAAGGTGCAGCAAACTGTTTGTTTTCTAAAGAGGAAGAAATTGATCTTAGTGACAGTGACTTAGGAGTCTGCATGGTGTTCACAGCTAGTGAAAAAGTTGAAGAAATACAAGTAGAAGTGATGCTGGAAGGAAAAAAACATATTAATGCAAGTGGATACTGGAGCCACTGTTTCTATAATATCAGAGACATGGTGTAAAACGTTTATGCCACATAAGCAACTGGAAGAAACGCTTACGGATTTTATAACATATTCAGGAGAGAGAATTGAGCTGATAGGTAAGACAGATGTGGAAGTAAAATACAAGGAGCAGTCAGCAGTGCTTCCGGTGCTTGTTACTAAAGGAAGTAAGGCAGCGCTGCTGGGGCGAAATTGGTTGAAAGTTCTTAAATTAGACTGGGCCAGTCTTTTTCAAATTAAGTCTTGAACCACTGTCACTAAAGGAGGTTTTGGTTAAACACAAAAAGATATTTGAAGTAGGGCTAGGGACAGTCAAAAATTTTCAAAGCACAAATTAAAATGAAGCCGGATATTAGTCCAAAGTTCCATAAAGCAAGGCCTGTGCCATATTCACTTAAACAAGCTGTTGAACTGGAACTGGATAGATTAGAGAAGGCTGGAATAATTTCTAAAATTGAAAGAAGCAATTGGGCTGCCCCAATCGTAGTGGTACCAAAACGTGATCAGTCACTCAGAATATGTGGTGACTATAAAATTACAGTAAATCAAGGTATAGAAGAGGAACAGTACCCACTGCCAACAGCAGAAGATTTGTTTGCTACTCTTGCTGGGGATAGGCTGTTTACCAAATTAGACTTGTCACATGCTTACCAACAGAGCTGGATGAGAAGTCAAAACAATACCTGGTGGTCAACACCCATAAGGGTTTATACTGCTACAACAGATTGTCATATGTAGTTTCCAGCGCACCTGCCATTTTTCAGTTGGTAATGGACCAGATTTTACAAGGATTAGAACATGTCACATGTTTTCTGGATGACATCCTAATTACTGCTAAAACAGAGCAGCAGGATTTACAGATTTTGGATGCAGTGTTGTCAAGGCTGGAACAATATGGAATTAGAGTGAAACAGGCAAAGTGTAGTTTTATGCAAGAAAATGTGGAGTATTTGGGGCACCGAATTGACAAGGATGGCTTGCACCCAACAAAAGAAAAGGTGAGTGCCATCCTTGAAGCTCCTGAACCCAAAAATATTGGAGAGCTAAGATTATTTTTAGGCCTACTCAATTATTATGGAAGGTTTCTGGCTAGATTGTCTACAGTATTACAGCCACTTCATGTGTTGTTACAAAATGATGATAAGACATGGGACTGGTCTTCAAAGTGCAAAGCAGCCTTCAATCAATGTAAAGAAATGGTGGCCACTAGTACTGGCCCATTATGATACCCAAAAGCCCTTATTTTTCGCATGTGACGCCTCACCATATGGTGTGGGAGCTGTGATATCACATGTAGAAAATGGCGAAGAGACGCCTATAGCCTTTGCATCAAGAACATTAAGCTCTAGTGAGAAAAACTATGCCCAAATCGCAAAAGAGGCATTAGCTTTGATTTTTGGGGTAAAAAAATTTCACAAATATTTATATGGCCGAAGGTTCACATTGCTCACAGACCACAAACCTCTGTTGTCAATTCTGGGTCCTAAAACAGCAGTACCTACCTTAGCTGCTGCTAGAATGCAGAGGTGGTCTGTCATTCTTTCTGCATATAATTATGACATTCAGTACAGAAAATCTGCAGAACATAGCAATGCTGATGCTTTGTCAAGATTACCTCAGCAGCAAAGGGAAAACGTAGATGCAGAAACTGCAGACATTTGGACATTGTCTAACACAAATGAACTTCCTGTAAAAGCTATTGATATTGCAAAAGAAACCAAACATGATCCAATGTTATCTAAAGTGCTTGATTTAACTTTAAATGGGTGGCCAGATAAGGTGCAAAATTTGCTGTTGCAACCTTTTTTTTATTCTGAGGCATCAACTCTCAACTGAGCAAGGATGTGTACTTTGGGGTCGCAGAGTAATTATACCTCCTAAGTATCGTGAGCAGTTACTTAAAGAATTGCATGAATCACACCTGGGAATGTGCAGAATGAAAGCTTTGGCACGAAGCTATTTATGGTGGCCAAATAAGGACAGTGAAATTGGGGGGAAAAAAAAGTAAATCAATGTGATTCATGTTGTGCAGTACGTAACCAGCCACCACCTGCCCCTTTGCACTATTGGAAATGGCCTACTAGAGTATGGCAGAGCGTTCATGTGGACTTTGCTGAGAAAGACCAGCAGTATTTTCTAGTCCTTATTGATAGCCATTCTATGTGGCTTGAGATTTTCCCTCTGACTAGGCTAACAACCACCCTGACAATTGAAATTGAGAATATTATTTGCAGCATATGGAATTCCGGAAGAGCTGGTATCGGACAATGGACCACAGTTTGTGTACAAAGAATTTAGGAGATTTATACAATCAAATGGCATTAAACACACTTTGATTCCTTCATGACATGCAGCTACAAATGGTGCAGCTGAACGAAGTGTACAAATTTTGAAAAGGGCACTTGAAAAGGATGTGTTGGAAGGTGCCAAGACACACAGATCTTTATCTCTATCACACCGTTTAGCAAGCTTTCTAATAATGTATAGAGGCACTTCTCATTCAGTCACGGGTCATTCACCTGCAGAACTGTTTTTAAAAAGAGAAATTAGAACTAGACTCTCCCTGCTAAAACCAAACCTGGAACAAACAATAAAAGATAAACAAAACCATGAAAAACACATTAATGACAAATCCGGGTGTATGGAACGTCACATCTCGGAGAATGATGCAGTTTGGGTAAAAAACTGGAAAGGGGGAAAAGAAAAATGGATTAGAGGAAATTTTTGCAGAAAACAAGGGCCAAGGAGTTTTGTAGTCAACATAAATGGAGAACTTGGACGAGTCCATTTGGATCATCTATGGAAAGATGAAGCCAGTGTGGCAAATAGTGGAAACGTGGAACCCACGATTTTAAGTCCACCACTTTCATTAGATGGACCAAAAGCAGTTACCTCAGGAACTCAAAGTAGCCAAAGCAGCTCAGTTATGATAGATGCTTCCAAGGTACACAACACTGAGAACACACCTCTGGACAGTGTTCATTTAGATGAAGGGAATGCACCAATTCCTGAAATGGAAGAAGCAGTTTCATCTATATTTTTAAAAGAGAAGCGCTATCCATTTAGGGAGAGAAGGCCTCCACAAAGACTCAGTTATTAAGAAGCTGACTTAATACATTGAGGTTTTGATAGGAATCCAGTTCTCAGGATAAGGGCAAAATTATTCCTTGAACTGTGGGTTAAGGACTGTATTCTGTCTGTATAATACCTCTGTGTAAAATTTGAGGTGGAATGTGTATAGAATATAGAATATGTTTATATAAAAAAGACTGTTAAACTTAAGGGGGAGGAGTGTTATGTATACATCTTCATTTGTAAGTGTATTATATGGTAAAGGAAATGGTTGTGTGCGCATGTGTAATATAAAAAAGGGGGTGTGGAGTTTTAGAGCAGTGTGTGTGAAAAAAGCAATAGAGAGGCACATATGTGAAAAGGATAATAGCGTTTGCGGTTGGTTCAGTTTTGTAAAATAGTGTTCCTGTTGTGGTGCAATGCTAAGAACTGCTGCCTTCTAATCAAGAGGTTGCGGTTTCGATATGAGCTGCTTCCCAAATTTACCATTTTCAGTAGTGAGCTGCTCTTATTGTTAATACCATACAATAAAAGCATACGTTTGATTTGTGTCTGTAAATTTATAGTTAAAGTTAGCATTTTTTTTTTTGTTCTCTCACTCATGTTCAAGCTCCCACACACACCCCAGATCTGACGCCGTTTTCAGATAAAGTCGTGGTATAACAAACTTGTTTTGTTACACCCCCTCTATTTGAAAACAGTGTCGGATCTTGTGCGCAAACGAGACAGGGAAAACTGTGGACATGGATATTATGAGTGGTGTGCATGACTGTGGATGTCAATTTTTTTTATTCAGTTTTATTCTTGAGTGCTCCTGCTCACGCTGAATTAGTATGCGCCTTCTGTTTCATGATGTCAAAGAAGCACTGACAAAAAAGAGAGACTTGGGTATATATGACATTTGGAATAATTCATTTTGGAAAACGTTGTTGCACTAATGCAACATTATTTTCATTTGCATACCTTCATGCGGTTGTAGTTAGTGACTGCGTTTGGTTTTTTTGTTCAGATCTTGTTGCTGCATGTTGGTATTTCTTTTGAACTTCCGGAGATGCAGAGGACAGCATAGTACAGAGAGGTCAGTTCCGCGCTATATACAATCATCAGATTCAAATGTTAACAGTTCCCACGCACACCCAAGGACCATGTTTACGACATGTGTATAAGGTGTGAAGCCTGAAGTCCAAATATCAAACACTTTCACAAAAAGTACAAGTATAACAAAACAAGTGCGCTTTTATTCAAGAATATAACCGAAGAGAAAAGAAAGCAGGTTGCGGTTGATGAGTCAGCTTGTGTATTGCAATGCTAAGAATTGCTAACTCCCAATCAAGAGGTTCTGGGTTCGATGCTGGCAGCTTCTCAAGTTTACCGTTTTGAGTAGAGAGCTGCTATTAAATATAACAATAAAAACATACATTTGATTTGCGTCTGTAACAGCCACTGTAAATTTATAGTGCTTGTAAAAGCAAGCGTTTTTTTTTATTCAGTTTTATTATCTGTCGCGTTCACGCTCTCCCTGATCTGACACTGCTGCTTTCAAATAAAAATGCGCTATAACAGAGGTGAACTCAGATCAGAGAAAGAGAACAGAAGTCCTCCCCGCAAGAAATGTCCACTCACATATAAGAACGCAGCTGCACCAGGTGTAAAGGCGAAAGATAGCACCGTCCTGCCAATCACCTGTCCTTGAAAGAAGCAGCACGGCTTGCAGAGCTCGCCAATGCTACACAATCCAGATCTAAACACTAGCGTGGTGTATGTGCCCAAAAAAAGTCTGTCTGCCTTCTCGTACCACTGCTCGCATACTAAAGTGTCAGCAGGTATTTTTCATGGCATTACACGTGTAATTTGTGAGCATGCCCTTGACGATCAAGCAGAGGAAGCTCTGCAGTATACTTGTGACTTTACACTGTAGAAAGATAAGTAAGTTTAGAAGTAACACTGACCTTTCACCTTAGTCAGTTGCTTAAAATTAAACACATAACCTAGTAAAACTGAAATTACTTTTTTTGTTCAAATTACTTTAAGAGTGATGTGATGCGCATTTAATACATTTATTTTGCTTTTTATTTCAACAAAAATGCTGGCTGTTTGCATTTTTTGCAGACAGAGTTACAAATGACAGAAGGGAAAAAAAACTGTCCTTTTGAAGAATTCTCACACTTCTTGGCAGAACCCACAAAAACAGCCCACGGCCGCTGTTTCCGATGGGAGTGTTAGCTCCTTGGAAATATGTTCTTTTATATTTCGGCGTCTTAATAAACCTTTATTTAAATAATTACAAATAATAATGGCGATATCCCTCTTTTCAGCGATAGGCGGCGACAAAGTCACAGAAAAGACAGAATATACTTAGCTTGTTTAATGCGGCTTACGTTGCTGTACAGACAGGAGAAAACAGTCAGCTTCATTTCACCGAAGAGTTCTTTTTTAGGGATCCGGTCATGTAGAAACTGCTTTTTCGTCACAACAGAAGTGGATTTTAGACCAATTTCTTTCATCTACACAGTTTTCTCACAGTTGGCAAAGTTCCAGCGTCTTTTATATTGTTTGCACACGACCAAACCCCCATTACATTGCCAAACAAGGCAGATAAACTTGTGCTGAACATCAAACAGCCAGTTCAAATAACACTCAGTCCTGTTTAGGGTTGACAACTCAGTCTTTCAGCTGTCCCTGTCTGTCTTTATGCTTTGCTTGGCCCAGCACTTCTGAATGCTGACACTCTGTGCTAAATCTGGCTCAGCTCTTCATGGCATGTTACACAGAAAAGAATGAAAAATACATTTAAAAAGATCTAAAACAGATACAGTGACACAATTCTTAATATTATAACAAACTTATAACACCCGCCCATCCCACTCCCCTTCAACCAGCCTCTAAAATAGTTTCTGTATCCCACTGTGCTTTCAGGCTTTCAATTGCAGGACACAGCTACTCACATACTCGCTAGGCTAGCTCAAAGTTGTCACCTTAAACTACAGTAAAGTTAAGGAAATGTAAATGTTTAGGATGAACATAGAAACATGACTACTTTGAGAAAACCCATAGAGACCATGCCTAGAATGGGGTTTAATCCATTTTTCACAAGAGACAGCTTGTACTTTGATGCAGTTATTGGTGGGCTTCGAAAGATCTGAATAGTGAGGTGAATAAGTTAGTAAGTTTTTTTTTTTTTCTTCCAGATACAACTAACTTCAAAGAAGATGCTTTCTTTATTAAACTACTTTAATACATATACAGAAATATACAAAATATTATTGGGTGTTTTTTCGTGTGGTGCAAGTGTCTTGTATAAAATCTTTTATTCAGATTCAGACCATTTAGTTTCACATTATAAAGACCAATGATCAGAACCAGCTGGGCCTCAGATATTGATCCATGGATTTCAATTTCTATATCCAAAACCCCCAAAATATATTATGTTGCATCAGACAGACTACTCTTGCAGAATAGTCCTGAAAAATGAGAACTGTTTCAAAATGATTGATTTAATTTCCCTTACTTAGCATTGCTCATCCTGTGATGCAACTATTGAGAATGCACACAACATAATGATAATGCTTAAACAATATATCGTGCAGCTCTAGTTGTGGCATTCACAAATGTTAAAATTAAAATATTAGTCTTTTACTTCATATGGTAGAGCTGGAGATCCTTCTAGTGTAACAAAAAATGAGGGTTTATAATCTTGAGGGCATAACAGCATATGCTTTTAACTATCATCATGATCTACTTGATATTGCACATGTGAAATTTATTCTATTACACTTTCTGTCCAGTAACTGAGATACTGCAAAAAATCCGTACTAAATAAAAATTCAAACATTACATCTGTACTATTAAATTAGTGAGTTCAGATAATTCAGGATATTTCCATTTAAACTCTTTAAAAGCATGTTAAAATAACAGGTTTAAAGTCTGGTTTGTCAGTGAGCCAATCTGTTATTTTTGTAACATTTCCTTTTGTGAGATTTTCATCATTAGCTGGTTCAAAAATATTTCTAAAGAGTAATATTTAATGAAGTCAACTTAATTCAAATTTCAAATGTCAAATTCATGATGCTTTAACTTTCCAAGTCTGTCCCTCCTTTTTTAATCATTGTTCCAAACTTTAAAGCTTCCTGTGTGAAATAAAACCTTTTAGTTTTACATTAATCCTTTATTTCATACTGTTAAAGCCTTTGCTGTTTTCAAGGTTTCTTGTGCCATTTATACGATTGTTATTGCTTATGGCTATGTACAAATCCAGAATTTGAAAAATACTTGGGCTATCATTACTTGTTCTCAATACATTTGTAGCTTTAAGAGGTAGCGTTACATTTTTCTATATTCAAATATATGAATTGCTAATTAACACAAACCAAATGAATAACAAATTCAGTGTTTGGAGATTCGTATTTACCCATGTGGTTTTGCATCTTCTGTTTGTTTTACAGATTACGTAACTGTTAACACTCATGCCTTATTCTTTGAAGCATCGAAACACTCAAGATATGCTATTTTGGTATTAACTCATGGAGTTTCATGTCATTTCTGGTTTAGACAAGTAGCCTTGAATCTTACTGTTATGTTTACTTGCTACAGCCATTGTTAGTACTGGCAGTCGTCCTGCATCTCACACATCTTTATGTATAACTGTGAATGCATGAGATGCACCCTGCAGCACTGAACTGTAAACATTGGTTAGAAAATGGTCGGATGCTATCAGAAAATGAATGTGTAGCTTCTATTCATTTATTGGGACTGTAGCAACTATTTAAAAAGGGATTCTTTTGTTACCATCCATCTTTTTCAAATGCATGAAAGTACAAAATGATTCAATTTGATCAGTAAGGTTGTTTCACTCTCAAAAAACCTACAAATCTTTTTGAACTAATTCCATAATGGGATAAAAGTGACAATTATGTGAGCCTGTGTGGTGTTTAACAAGTATGCTATTGCACTCAGGAAAGGCTCTTACAGGAGAATTTCAACATGCTTCTGCAGACAGGACAACTTCTGTGTCTTTTTGAAGTGTGTTAATGTAGCTCTGTGTGCCATTTTCATGTGTGGTTTTTTTTTCTCCATGTACCTGTGTTGGGACTTCCTAAGTAATTTTTCTACTTGCAATCACGCATGAGTGAATTACCAACTTTCTCAGTACTTCTGAGATGAAAAAAAGTTGGTAACATTTTTTCTCTGGATTTAGTTACAAAATGTTGCTGCTTTTTACGTCCCTACTTGGTCATTTAAAATCTAAAGGTTTTATTACAAATACAATACAGTGCAATCAGCTCATTTCAAATATGTTATGCATATAAAGTACAATGAGACTCAGGTGCTCTTTTCACCGTGATGTGAAAAGGTGCCATTTAGGGGGGAAAAAAATAGTGTTGCATCTGTCTGTTAGAAGCCATGACAGAACCTAACCACTGAAAAAACATAATTGCAGAAGAAAGTATAATAAGCAGAGTATAGATTGGTGAAGGGATCAGATATTGTTATAACTCCATATACAACACCTGCTTGAAAGCACACAAGTGAGCAGGAAACATCTTAACTTGAGAAAATAATACCAAGAATCTTAGATAAAATGTGTTTCAACAAGCTTACTTCGGTTATCACAAGCATGCCTCAGACACTGAAGGCCCCTTTTCATAAATCGAAACATTTGGTACTTCTAAGTGGATGTATTTGGTAAGTTTTTTTTTTTTTTTTTTTTCTTTAAACTTAAACACTTTTGCTACATGAAATTGTGCAATTGCTTTCTGATTAATATATACTATGATAATAAAGAAATAACTTTGACTTGACCAAAAGAAAATCTATTATTCAAGACACAGATGTGAGTGATTTGTGGGGGAGTGCTGTAACTTTGAAGTGCCTGAACTTTAGTAATGTAAACTTAAGAGTCTTACCTTAAAGTTTGAAAAGATGATTAAAAAAAGAAAAAATGTTGATGCCCAAAGTTGACTATACTGAATGCATTAATTGAAAGAGGAATGCATCTAATTTTTTCCAACAAGTTTAAATACCATGTAAAAATGGGCTCTGTTTTTAATCTGAGATCAGGGCAGGGCAATGTGTTTCATTTTTGATTTGATATTTAAGAAACATAGAAGGCAGTATTGTGATGTTGAGAACTTTTCCACAACTGCTTCTGAAAATAAAAACTGCAAAGTTACTAGCCCTTTTTCAAAAACTCTGCCCATGTTACCTGGCAGTAATGCACGCAAAAAAAAATAAATAAATGAAGTGAGGATCAGAAAGGGAGAGTAGGTAGGATTGGCTCTGCTGTTTGCAAATGGTTTGGTGAACTAAATCAGATCTGAAGATAAAGCACATTACTGCATTTAAAGAGGAAATTGAAACATTAGCGATGCTCACATGTTGCAAAATGGGTCATGCTAAATAAAGTTCCATACATTTTTTTAAAATTGATTTTATTGAAATCACACAACATTCCATACAAATAGATCAAATTTACAAGAATAGGATTGACAACACATCAGCCCAAACCCCTGAGAAAGAGCATGGGCAGCAGAATAAAACTTAAACCTAGTAAAAATAAATAAACAGATGAATTAATAAGTGAATATAGATGAATGGAGAAGAAAAGGGAATAGGGAGTGAATCTGCTTCTTCAGTGCTTTAAAAGCTTATTCTAAAATGTTACTGGATTAGATCCTGTCAGGTTCTGAAAAATTTCTGCACAGCTCTAAGTGAGAATTTGATTTTTTCCAGTTTCAAATAGTATATAACATAAGTTACCCACTAGGGCTGGGCAAAAAATCGATTTCATCGATTTATCGATTTTGTAGTTTAAAGCGATTTTTATTTTGCAAACTCGAGTTTTTTGCCACAATAGTTTTTTCGGACTTTTCTGCGTTTCGTCCTTGTTGGTTACCGTAGCGCGATATGAGCCAGCCCCCGCCCCGCCTAACACAGTCAAAACATGGCAGCGTGTAGCAGAGAACTACTTCCAAAGAAAGGCACAGGTAATTCCGTAATTTGGAACTGGTTTGGTTTTGATGCAGCAGACGAAACACAGACGAAGCCTTGCTGCAAAATATGTTTCAAGGCTGTTGCTACTGGAAGCAGCAGTACAACAAATCTTTTCCAGCACCTGAGGAATAAACATCCCGAAGAATGGGAGAAGTGCAGCCGACTCCGTAGCGAAAACGGCTCCTCTAGCACACCTGCTAAAAAGCAAACTACACTTCCAGAGAGCTTTACAAACTGTGTACCTTATGATAAGAACGGAGCGCGATGGAAAGCGATTACAGAGGCGATCACGTTTTATATTGCCACAGACATGCTGCCAATTTATTCTGTCGAAAAGCGAGGCTTTAATCACATGCTGAAAGTATTAGATGCGAGGTACGTTGTCCCCAGTCGCAAGTATTTCACCGATGTAGCGCTGCCTCACCTGTACAATACAACTCAGGAAAAGATCCGCAGTGAGCTGGAGGAGATGCAGTTTTACTCAGCCACAACGGACCTGTGGTCCAGCCGGACGATGCAGCCATATCTGAGTCTGACGGTTCACTACATCAACACTAGTTGGACTCTGCGGAGCATCTGCCTTCAGACAGCGTATTTCCCCGACAACCACACTGGTGACATAATTGGCCATGGCTTAAAAGACGCTCTCAGCTCCTGGGGACTTTCGGAGGAACGACTCGTCTGCATGACAACTGATAGTGGCACCAACATCATAAAAGCCCTTAAGGACAACAACTGGCCCAGCTTGCAGTGTTTTGGCCACAGACTCCACAACGCTATAGGTAAGAGTTGGTGTAAGAATAAATAGGTGCACATACTTGCACATTGTAAAGTACTGTTTGCTTATAATTTAATAGCCAGAACATGGTATATATTTCAACTGGTTTACACACATAGACTGGGTTACATAAATAAACCTGACTTTTCCTTAATCTGCATTCATTATACATTATGTATTAAACTGTTACAGCTATTAAAATTGTGATAAAAGTACAAAACAATTTTGAAAACTCACATAATTAAATATATAGTTTAAGCTTGGAGTGACAAAAAATATACTAAATATCTTTTCACATTTATTAGAGAATGGTGTGAAGGATCCAAGGATCGATCGGGCCATAGGGGTCTGCAAAAAAGCTGTATCAGCCTTCTCCTACAGCTGGAAAAAAAGGCGAGACATGACAGAGGTGCAGGCTGAGCTTGGACTTCCCCAGCATCTTTTGATCTCAGAATCCCCAACACGTTGGGGGTCTCGTCAAAAGATGATTGAGCGCTTTCTTGAGCAAGAGAAGGCAATAACTCGTGTCCTGGGTGCGGACAAGAAAACGCGTCATCTTGTTCCCACGTGGCAAGATTTGGAAGTATTAGAAGCCACCAACAAAGCAGTAAAACCTCTCCAGGACTTCACTGATGCACTGTCAGGGGAATCATATGTCAGTGTGTCATGCATCAAACCAGTGCTGCATTTGTTTAAAACAAGTCTCCTCCTGCCAGAGGAGGAAGATTTGGAGCTAACAAAAACAATCAAAGCTAACATCATGCGTTACCTCGAAAGTAAATACTGTGATTTGGAGAAAGAGGAACTTTTGGACATGGCCACACTTTTAGACCCGAGGTTCCGTACAACCTACATTGATGCAAGCAAACTGGAAGTTGTCAAAAAAAGAGCGGTGTCTGAGATCTCTGCTCTCTGCAACTCTACCACAGAGGAAGCTGGTCCCTCAGCTGTTCAAGAGAACACCCCACCAAAAAAGAAAATGACTCTGGGTGCCTTCTTTAAAAACAGTGCACCATCCACCACGCCACACCCACAATCTGAGAAAACAAAAATTGAGACTGAGCTTGCAACGTATTTCCTTATTCCAGACATAGAGACAGACACAGATCCTCTTGAATGGTGGAAGCTGCATCAGCCCAACTTTCCAAGGCTAAGCTTACTGGCTAAAAAATATCTTTCTATTCCAGCCACTAGTGCCCCCTCAGAGAGGGTATTTAGTGTGGGTGGGGGAATAGTTACCTGCAACCGGGCCTGCCTTAAGCCAGAGGTTGTGGACAGGCTCATCTTTCTTGCAAAAAATGTTTAGAATGAGCATGCACAATGTTTCAGAGATCTAACAAGCACGTGTTTTGTTGTTATAGATAAAAGTTTACATTTGTTCATTCTTTGAGCAGGCTATATGTCTGCCACAGGCATGTTTCATTTTTTATATTCACACTATACTGAGAAGAGTTTATTTTTTTTAATTGTAATGTTATATGTTACAACATTTGTAATTATCTGATTTCTTGAACAGAAAATTTAAGCTACTGTGAAGCTGTTGCACTTTTGCTTAAACCTGGGTTAAAGCTTGAAATTGTTGAATGACAGAGCCTCATTTACTTTTTGTTTTGGGATTCTACGCATTTTAACTCTTGAGGACAATCATAGCAATAAAGTTGCACTTTTGACACTATATCTGATGTCTGCAGCCATTTTTTAAGTGCATTGGAAAAAAAAAATCGAAAATCGAATCGAAACTCGAATTTTTCTTTAAAAATCGAAGATTTTTTTTTTAGGCAAAATCGCCCAGCCCTATTACCCACTGACTTAAAAGGGGGTAGATAGGCTTCCAGTTGAGCAAGATAAGTCTGTGTGCCAATAGTGGTGTAAAGGCAATCACAATTTTTGTCCTTCTACACTTTTTAAGCCCATCTGGAAGTACACCAAACACAGCTGTTAATGGGTTAGGAGGGATTGTGACACCAAGGCTGTCTGAAAGGCATTTAAAAATTTTGGTCCAGAATGATGTACAGTATGTTTGGTGCAGGCCCAAAACATGTGACCCAGTGAGGCTGGAACTTGATTGCAGCATTTGCAGGTTGGATCTTGCCGTGGAAACATTTTGGACAATTTTAAGCAAAACACATGTGCTCGATATGTAATTTTGAGTTAAATAATTGTATGCTTTGCGCATATGGAGCTTTAGTGAATTCTCTGCATTGCTACCTTCCACTCCTTTTCTGATATGTTGAGTGAGAGATCCTTTTCCCATTGTCATCTTGGATCTTTGAAAGGAAGGGACTGTAAAATGGTTTTTTTATGTTGCAGAGATGCTGTCTAAATCCTTGACACTGATCAGCATTTTTTCCAGCATAGAGGGAGGTGGAAGGTGAGGAAAATTTGGGTAGGTTCTATTTAACAAAGTTTCTAATTTGAAGATGGTGAAAGAAATGTGTTGCTGGAAAGTTAAATTTAGAATACAATTGTTCGTTGGATGCAAAGACATTGTCTATGTACAGATCTCCAAGTTATTTAATCCCAAATGTTTTCCAGACATTAAAAACTGCATATGTTTGCGAGGGTTAAAAAAGGTGGTTCTTGTGAAGAGGTGCCGCCGACAAAAGATTCATCTTAAAATGCTTCCTACACTGGTTCCATATTCTGAGTGAGTGAAGCACAATTGAGTTATTAGTATATTGCCGATAATTTGCATTTATTGGGGTACAAACCAAGGAATATAAAGAGGAACTGCAGGATTTTATTTCTATTGCAGACCAATCCTGTATATGTTCATCTACAGTGGTGTGAAAAACTCTTTGCCCCCTTCCTGATTTCGTATTCTTTTGCATGTTTGTCACACAAAATGTTTCTGATCATCAAACACATGTAACCATTAGTCAAATATAACACAAGTAAACACAAAATGCAGTTTTT